>JAFBJW010000141.1:698064-738762 GCA_016785235.1 Pseudorhombus dupliciocellatus | reverse complement strand
AAACTGTTTTTGCGAACATTTGCACATTCTGCTTTTTTGCTGCACATTCTGGTTTTGATTTGCACACCCAGTTCCCATATTTAACTGTAAATTTAACTGTAAATAGTAGGTGCTTAAGAGAATTTTTTATTTTATTTTTTATCTTATTTTATTTTATTTCTTTATCCTTACTTGTTTTACGGAGCTTCTGTAAATGTGTGTTTCCCCCATGGGGGAGGAATAAAAACGTTCAATTCAATTCAAAAAAAATTCAATTCTTTTTATTCATGATTAAGCATATCATAATAAACATTGAATTATCGATACCGTCTCTGCCCTGTGGATGTATAAGGAACTTGCGTGACCTTTTTATATAGAATTTCCTGGGGGGGAATGTCCCTTTTCTTCTGGGTGGCGTTGTGTATGAATTAAGAAAACCCAGGTATCACTACGCTGGGCGCGCCACACCTGCAAGGGACAAAATGGAGAACAGTGTTTCTACAAAGTCAAAAAAGCAATACGTTTATCCATACAAACACAAGCCAAGATTGAAAAGGGATAGGCAACATATGGAAGAATATACTATTTACTATAATATACTTTATTGTGACGAATGAGTCCACGCAGCCCAGGTGTTGTGTGAGATGTGTGTTCAGAGGAATTTGCAGGAAAATGATTTTTAAAAATGTGTCCACGTAGTCGTATGCCTTGACTGTTCAAGCACTGTTTAAGTTCTGGCGAGGGTTGAGGTAGAAATGATAGTTCTTCAGCGTAATTATCTCACATTTCATTCTGAAATGTTCCCTCTGGTTGAATTGTTGGTGTCCTCCATTTGTCTGCTCATTTATGGAGGCAAAAAAAAAAGTTTGGCGTTTTGTTGTCGCTGCTGTTGCATTAAGGACATTTATCAAGTAAACGCTTTTTTTTCTCCACAAAGGTGACGGTGTCATGATAGAGGAAGAGGATGATGGTGGGATACTGCCTCCTTCAGGTGGTAATGAAAACTACTGAGGCGATAACTCCAGCGTACAGATGAAAAAAGTCATTGGTTTTAATTGAAAACTGCTGTCTGGTGATAAAACAATGGAAGGTTCCAGCAAAAACCTTAAAATCACAAACATCAATGAAGAGATTTGACCGATGCTGTTAAATCACTTTATTGATTAAAAATCAATGAGTTATTGATCATCCACCATCACCAAATATACACCTGTCATTGTAATAAATCAAAACTGAGATTATAATTCATTTAAAATCAAATCAGACGCTGAAGGAAAACTGCAGATCATCAGAAGCTAAGCTTCAGGTGAAGAGCTCTCCGCAGTACGCGCCTCTGGTCACCATCAATCTGTGTGGTGGCAAAACATACAAAACAGTTTACATCTATGAACTGGAGTTGCTGTGCCCTTATATTTTTTAACTGTTAAACGACTTTATTTTTTACTCACAGCATCCATAAAGCCTGTTGACACGGACAACGTCATTGTAGCTCATGGACGTGGCCCATCCAAAATTCTTGTAACCATTTTTGGCAATTATGGTCGGCTGTCCATTTTTGGAGAAGGCGTTTCTTTTGCAGGACGGAGGCACAACATTATTGGTTTATTGACATGTCCACACGCAAACGTGTGTGTTTCTTCACAGCGTTATTACTGTTGATTCTTTGTTTCATTCACGTATCTTCAGTGAGGATGACATTTAAAGGACTCAGGTGTGATTTTTTTTTTTCATGTTTAAAATAAAATTAAAATGTAGGGGAAGAAAACAACTCAGTTATTCTAAAAGCCCATCATCACCACTCACACTGGACAGTTTAAGAGCCGGATCCCAGAGTTGAAACTTACTGCAGCGAAGGCCGTCACAGAGAAGAGGAGGAGGAGGAAGAGAACAGGAGTCATGATGCTGCTCTGCTCAGGTTCAATCTGAAAAAGCACAAAAATGGAATCGGTGTTTGAGGTCGAGGGGTTACAGATGGTCTGTGTGTGTGTGTGCACAACAACTGCTCACATAGCTGGTGGCTGGTAGTTGGTCAAGAAACACCAGAGTTACTCTCAGCACCACCCAGGAAAATGTATTTTCAACTTAAATGGAAAGAGTTTACATTTAAATAGACGTATTAAATAGGAGTGCATGGGCAGATCTAAATGTGCAGTGCAATGTAGGCTGAACATTCATGAGTCAATTCTCAGAAATGGAATGTGAGGCGGCTGCTTCTCATAACAGGAAATTAAGTTGGCATCCATCACACCTTTGACAAGCCTTTTGTTTCAATGAGCACCTGACAAAAATACTGCGTTCGTTTCCTTCTTCCTTGTTTCCATTTTATTTTACAGTACACGGACAGTCACAGCGCAATTTTAAACCTAATCCAAAGATCGAGATGCAAAAAAAGAACAGAACTGAAATATTGCCGGTTCTGTCAGCACCTCTAAGATCAGTCAACATCCCCTCAGAAACCTGGGAACCAAAACACGGAACCAAAAACACGGAACCTCACACCCGGGTGTTCTCTGCAATCTCTGATGTTTTTATTCATCATCAGAATTGGAATCTGTCAACTTGTTGAAAAGAGCATAGCGAAGGGTACGTCTATAGAGGCAGAATTCACTGAAACCAAAACAAAGAGCTGATGTTTGTGTTCTGTCTGTACAAGGCGCATTCACATGAACAGGGAGTGTGTAACGCCTTTAAACTCAGCATCGTACGAAAACTTTGGAACAGCCATCTGTCTGGGTGGGAGGATGCAGCTTCGAGTCAGTGGAACAAAAGGAGGATTTTGTAGTTGTTCAGTCACCAGACGCTCGTTGATCACTTGACATCAAGTATGCTGCGTACAAATAAACTTGAATTGAAACCGTGATGCCTCGATGCTACTAATTGAAATGGGTTTCTGTCAATGGCTATGAATGTTTCTGTATCAGTATAGGCATGCCATGTTTGTGTAGGCACACAAGCATTACCATGATAGAAAGAAACTGAGTTGTTTTTAGAATAGAGAAAAAGATGGTGAACTTAAGAGGCACGTCTTCAGTATGGTTTCAACTTTTTATTCACAATAAAACACACACACACACACACACACACACACACACACACACACACACTCCTTCTTTCTTTCACTTTGTGTGTTATTATTTCTACCCCACCCTACTGTGCTCTGACACATCAAGACACATCCACCTTCTGGTAATCTCATGGTGACTTCTCGAAAGTGTTTGTCTTTCTGCTAAATGGCTTCTGATGAAATGTATTTTTGGACCAGGAATCATTTGAAAATATCCCTGCTTTGTTTTCAGATGACACATGAAGACTTGTTGATCTTGTTTCTGTCATCTTCATCATCATCGCTGTTGCTGAGAGCATCATCAATTCTGCGCCATATGAAAACCCCTTCCAAGCATTCATGAAGATTCGTTGAAGCGTCAGAAGGCCTGTGCTACCTCAGATTAACAAAGAGTCACAGCCAAACTTCTTCCTTTGTGAAGGTAGGTTGGCTGTTTTTTTTTTTTTCATTTCGATAATTGTCGAATTGCGCAACGCATCCCCAAGGCTACATACCAACGTGGAAGATGAAGGGTGGAAGCTATTTCTTTAGCAATGGTTCACATTCCAAAACATTTTAAAACATTTAAGAACCCGGAAGACAAGAAGCAAGGTCTACATACTCAGAATTGGTAACTGGCTTAACCGAACATCATGCTGGTCTTACTGGAGAATCTGCAACACAAAGCTGGGCCACTGGCTCAGCAGGCTACGAGTTAGAAATGTTGAACTCGCTTCATCACAAGGGCAAAAAAACCAAAAAAAAAAAAAAACACAACTAACCAATATTTGGAATATTTGGAAAGGAATCACTCACTCTTGTGTCATAATTTAATTTCCTTAGTTTCACTGATGATCTGTTTGATCTGTTGTGCTTTGCCGGTTTTACTCAGCGGAGAGGAGAGTAAGACATCTTTATCTTATAACGCCTATTGCTCCCATTCTGATCCTGAGATTGAGTTTTTATGGACGTTATCCAGCTCCCACTGTGTAGAGATTAATGCCGCTGGTCGTGGAGTGACGTGTTGAACCCTCATCCTGCAGAATAATGTTCAGGTTCAGGTTCTTCAATCTAATCAGGTTTAAGACCCAAACTTATTAGTGCAGCAATCCTATTCCATCCTCTACCCTTTTGGTTAATCACGTAACATGTGTTTTTGGCTTTGCAGAACATTATTTTACACAAAGGACAGCTGCTGCTTTTCCGGTTTGTTTCGTCTCTGTTGCAGTGTTTTGAAACATTTCACCCAGATTAGAGTCGACACAACAACGCGAACAGTCCTGACTCCCAATGTTTGATTCTTAAAAAGTCAAACTGCTCGATGAAATGTGATAAACAACATGAAATAGGAATATTAGCATATGACAAACAGAATTTTTCTGAAATTCAGTCCAGAGTGGAGCGATGTTAACATGCATGGTCACTGAGCTTCACCACAGTGACCACCGACAGTGTTTTCAGGAGATAACTAAAAACACTCAACTCGCAACACATGTGATGCCTCAAAGGGTTAAACAGGCCAACCTGTTTGTGGGAGGCCACAGGTGAGGTGAGTGATGTGGTTTGAGATGTTTGCAGAATAAGAATGAATACACATGAGTTATGATTACATAACTGGAGGTGAACCCAGTGAGCAGCCAGGACTCTATGTCAGACGTGTGAACACGACATGCATCCGGGCCACATTCCCACAACTCACAGAACGTGATGTTCTTTGTGGAAGTGGAGCGCAAGCATCATTTCATTGATTCATCAATTCATTGATATGCATGTGACGTTTTTTTTGGTAGCGGCATGAGTTATGAGTCTTAAACAATGACTGCTGATCCGGTTCTGTCGATGGTGGTAGCTTGTCCTGTTGAACGGGTCTGCAGCAGCTGAGCTTAGTGCTGCTGACTTTATCCCCCCCGTGGTTTACCTCCACATTGTTGACAGTCCAACCTGTTCGAGAGCTCAGTTGGGACTGAACTAACCTCGACCTCTAGAGACACTTAAAACTCGACTTTCTTGCCCAGTTAGGATATTTAGTCCACTGACAATTTGAGGTGTTGTGTTGATGGCTGAAATAAATTGTTTGTTATTGAAAAACTACAACAAGTGCATGAGAAAACAAAGTTTCAGGAGTTATTATTAAATTTCAGCTAACTGCTTCTTCCTCTGTTGTTTTGATTGGCGGCTGGCATCCAATTTAAAGGTGCATTGCCACCACCTAACATTTACATTAACGTTTCAGTTTTTTTTATTGATGGGTATAAGCAGACAATCAACTTCCTTTTATCTTTTCCTTTCATCTTCCTATATGATGTTGTTCTGTCCAATTGAACTCGTGTCCTGTTATGAGACGTTTATGGGAATTAGACGTGTTTCCTCATTTCTGTCTTAAGTGCCCCGTGTCAAAGAGAACAAAAACGATTGTCAGTGAAAAATCGCTCATCAAGTCCTCACACATTCTTTTGTCCACAGACAACACACTTGACAAGGGCTGACCGATGAGCGATGGGCAGCACAATCACAGCACAGTATTTATCTTAAACTGGTTGAGTCCAGGATCAATTGGGAACACACATTAAAATGTCTCTCTGCTATCACAGTTCATTCTAACACACTTTCTCTCGAGTTACGAGCCCGAGGGGTTATGTTTACATTTAGCTTCTCAACTCGACTGTGACTATATCTATATATCTATATATATATATATATATATATATATAGATGACAGCTAAATGCAAATGAGACACATGATGCATGTTTTCATAAAGACTGCACTGGCCCACGTTGATGAAGCGTAACCATGTTTTACTTGAGAATGTGAAAGCCTCCTCCACTGCTGCATATTTCCAATATTTTCTGTATGAGGAGCTTCATACAGTGCCGTTGGATGAAAGCCCAGCCACGCCCCGTGAGAGCAACCTACAAAGAGCAAGGAGGTGAGCAGCCACCATCACACTGACCCAGGCTCCCGAAGAACAGGTAACCTCCTCTGGTCTTCATGCTCTGACATGACTTGTTTGCACCTGGTATATTCATCACACAGAGATTATTTCTGTGTAATTTCAGATTTAGACTTCAACTGGAAAAGGAGCAACATCATGACTCCTGTTCTCCTCCTCCTCCTCTTCTTCTCTGTGACGGCTGTCGCTCAAGTGAGTTCCAACACCCGTGAAAACCGAGCTTGTTGGCAACAGTTTTTTTTTTTTTTATATATATAAATATTTAGTTGTTTTTTTTAGGATTTTATGAGCAATTCAGATTGTTTTTAGAAAATTGTAACTAAGGGTTGGGTAAAGAACCTCCACAGTCATTGAATTTTCAAACAGCGGCTGATGTGTAACGTTGTGACTTTGTGTTGCAGGAGGAAACAAATTTGCTCGGTGAGTTTAATAATGGAACGTTCTCCAGATGTGTCCATGTTGTTCTGCTGCCTCTTGTTTCTAATGTTCTAATGTTTGTTTAACCTGCAGACGACTCTCCAGAAGTCTCTGGTCTCCTTGAATCAGTGAATGAGGGCATACGTAAGGAATCATTTAATGGGATCCAACTTTTCTGGCCAAGATAGAAAGGTCCAGGTTAATGGTGTGAAAGTTAAGTCTCTGTTTTGTCCTTCTGCAGCAAATCTGATCTTTGGCGACATCGCCCCAAGTAACAAAAGGAACGCAGCCCCCTGCACAGCCACTGGCTGCAAGTGGTATAAATATGGACGCTATGTCAGAGTGCCAGTGGACATCTCCTCCAGTTACAGTGAGTTTGATCTGGTCAACCAGCAAAGAATTTTTGAAAAATGTTCCACGGTGGTCAAACAGAGACATAAGATACATGTCAGGAGGAGCAACATCAGAAGATCAGGCTGTGACCTGTGGTACATTCAGTAGGTTCGTACAAACACTGACCATAGAGAGACAGGATTCATGTTTTCCTCATTAAAATGACAGCTACATACTCATTCATCATCATCTCTTGACTTGAGATATTTTGAAGTGAATATGAATGAGCAGAAAAACTGTGAATGTCCGTCATGTGCTTTGAAGCATGGTCCAGTGTCTGTGTCAGGAGAACCCGTCTCAGCAGTTCGTTTGTCTCCGTAGGCCGATCAGAGCGCTACATCATCATCAGAAGCCTGTTGACCTTCCACAGGTCCACATGCATCCGCTTTGTGTGGAGGCGCTGGTACCACAGGCATTTTCTCTACTTCATGTCCGGATCTGGGTAGGAACAAACATACTACTGCACTGATAAATCCAGACTCACATATCCTTGACTTCTGTGTGTGCGTGTGTGTGTCAGGTGCTGGTCGTATGTTGGCCGTCAGCGCAGAGGACAGGCAGTCTCCCTAAAGAAATCAGGATGTTTGTACACAGGCACAATCCAACATGAGGTCCTGCACGCGCTGGGCTTCCACCACGAGCAAGTCCGCTCTGACAGGGACAGACACATCAGAGTTCTCACTGAAAACATCATCCCAGGTGGATATGATGTACATTTAATGAATGCACACACATACACACAATTTACTTTAATCTCATAGTCAGTACGGTAAAATGTGGGTCTATGTCTGGGTGTTCAGTTGTTTTATGTGTAAATGGACCATGACGTCTTTCTGCCAGTCATACTCAGAGGATGGTGAAGACCCAACAGCCAATCAGAGGTGGAGCTTGAACTTTCGAACCAATACAAACCCAGTTTATTTACGATTTTAAGTATTTTTATATACTTGTTTTTTTTTTATTTACTATTCAAATCCTTTTACTCTTTAGCTACGACTGATGAAATATAACTTTTCATTTTTATGCTGCTGCAATACTTAAAATTTCATGACTGGCAACGCTGGAAGATCAACAAACTCGTCAGGCTCCATCTTCTGGGGAATTCATTAATGTCTGCATCAAATCATCAAGTCAACACTTTTAGTGAAGAGTGAAGAGAAAATGATAAAAGCTGAGTCACATGATTTTCCCTCCATCTGCAGGGAGGGAGAAAAACTTTGCTAAAGTGCAGACTAACAACTTGGCGACTTCCTATGACTTCACGTCTGTTATGCAGTACCACAAGTAAGTTAGTTTATTCATTGATTTACTGAAAACATTTGTTTGAGACTTTTTTCAAACAGATTTCATGTTTTTGCTGAGTTTTTATTTTGTTTGGGTCCTGAATCTGATCAAAGTATTTTCATGCATACAAAACCAGCTTTGTAGTAGTAGTTATTAAGACTGATGTGTTTTTCTAATGTCTGTGAATTTTCACGGGCCTGAAAAAAACCAACAATGTGGCGTTTGTGTTCAAAGTTACGCCTTCAGCAGAAACAGACGTCCGACCCTCGTGGCCAGGAGCAACCCCAACCTTGTCTTTGGACGCGCCAGATACATGAGCTCCAATGACATTGCCCGGGTCAACAGGCTTTATCGGTGCAGAGTCTGAACCAGAACCTCGCACTGTCCCACTGCTAACGTGAGCAAGGACACAACAAATACTCCCCACTACCCTTTACAGTTTCAAAGTAGAAACACAGTTGAAATATCAAATCTGTTTCCTCCATGTTACAGACTTGTTGACCTCTGGAAACGTCACCACATTGTGATTTGTGATGCAGCGCAACAATAACATCCAGAGGCAACAGGACAGGTGACGGGGATCTGACGATGTATTTCACTGCAAACTCTATTGCTTTTGTTTGTCTGGCATCAAAATGGATTAAAAACAAACAAACATTAATGTTCTTGCTATGATTGGGTGGTGGATTTGATCAGCACTACCAGGTAGTGAAACAGTTGGAACCAAGTGAGCGGCTGAATGTTTGCTGTGTTGCAGAATTTGGGAAACGCTGTTTTAAAATGTGAAATTTGTTATGATGAATAATCAATGACTGTGTATTCATTTGGATGATTTCCTCATTAAAATCAAATCACAAGAATAATTAAGTGTCTTGATTTCCACCAGAAGGGGGCATCAGTTTTCAGTCTGTGTTCACAGTCACGTATAATGAACAGGTTTCAGGAGGTGATGTCACAGTAGTGACAACTTTTGTAATTTTAGGTACAAATTCAATGTATAAAACGACTGGATTTATATTTATTTCATGATGTAAATGGGGACTCTGATGTATATTTTCCTCAGCAGTGGTTGACTGAGATCTTTCACTTATAAGTACAGTATTTCTACACAGCTTGACACCATTACAAGTATTTGTTGAAAGTCCTATTGGAGTAAAACATACTTTCCACAGAGGATTAGAGGTGCAGGTTCAAGGATGAATGAATCAAAGTGAGAAGCATCCCAAAACATTAAAAAATAGACATTTGAACGAGATTGCCTAAAACAATATTAGTTATTACTCTCACTAGAGTGAGCATTTAATTAAGTCTTAGCTGAATATTTAAAAACACTGAATAATTAACCTCAAATCAGACAAAACTGCAAATCCTGATAGTCCTTGTTTAAAGACTATAACTTATTTGGAGCTATACTGAGGTAATGTTAATAATTAGAGGCACTTCAAGTGAAGTGGCTGTTGCATACTATAACTACCCCAGTGTCATATTTATCAAGTAGACATGCAAGTGGTATTGCACCTTTTCAAATAAATCTAATTATTCCTATAGTAAAATGGAATTTTTTTTTTTTTGCCGAGAGCGTCCTCGTGGTCCTGAGTGACTTATATTTTAACAATCCCCCTGTTTTTTTCTGAAATGACACCCGCTCACTGATCAGGTGACAGTCACGTGGTTCAGTCAGCTGATGCTAACGTTAGCCTCACGGTTCTTCCTCCCGCAGCTGACTTGGAACGGACGCCGGACAGGATGCCTTTCTCTGAGCTGTACTTTAACGTGGATAACGGCTACCTGGAGGGGCTGGTCCGGGGATTCAAAGCCGGAATTCTCTCCCAGGCGGATTATTTAAACCTCGTCCAGTGCGAGACCCTGGAAGGTCAGTTCACCCGCAGCTAGCGGCTAACATGGTAGCTAGTCACCGGGGCTAATCCCACTGGCTACCCTCAGCTGACGTTAGCAGCTAGCTCCTGCATATCGATGCTCAACGCGTTAAAAATTGCAATTTAACGCAGGTTTTAGTTTCACTGTGAATTGAAGTCGGTCATTTGATATCGGTCATTTGAAGTAGTTTTACTCTGTAATATTTAAATGTCGTTCTGTACGCTCGCTAGCCCGGCTAGGACAATGCTAATCGGGTGTTTATTGACCAATAGTGGGTTTTTTAATCAAAGAGGAAATGAAAGAACAGCAGGAAGCGCTTCGGCTTTGTTCCTTTTGCTGTGCTGGAGCCCCGTGTTTCAGCAGCTGTAGCTTCAGCGTTGAACCGCTGGAACAACAGCTGGAGACCAAGTTAGCTGTGATGTCACTGCAGTACACTGAGGTTTTGACACTTTAACAATCATGTGACCTGCACGAGATCAGCTCTGCGTTTTTACTTTTTACTTTTCCAGTATATACTGGAATGTGTTACACATGTACATCACCCTACAACATCACAGGACTCATCAATTCCACCGAGCATTCATGATAAATGTGTGTAATGACATAAATAGGTGCTGAATACTTTCTGGGTAGGTTCATCATTTAGGTCTACACCATCTGCCATAAAGTTCAATCAGATATTTTTTGAAGGAGAAGAACTTTTCTAATCATTTGATTTCTCTATGTCTCTGGTGCAGATCTGAAGCTCCACCTGCAGAGCACAGACTATGGCAGCTTCCTGGCAAACGAGGCGTCGCCTCTGACCGTGTCTGTCATTGATGACAAGCTGAAGGAGAAGATGGTGGTGGAGTTTCGCCACATGAGGAACCAGTCATATGAGCCACTGGCCAGCTTCATGGACTTTATCACGTAAGCTTAAGGCAGTAAATGTATATTGTAGTGCTTACACTCAGGGTTACACAAATATCCTGTCTGAATAAGCAGGAAACACTGCATTTACTACTACATTTAGTGCAGGTCCAAATCAAACTGACGGGAGGAGGTGTGTTTACATGATACATGATCCATTTTAACAGTTTAACATTTTTACATAGAAATGATCAAACTTTCAGAGGATAGAAATCTAGTGCACGTTGGACCTTGGGGTATGAGCTTGTCTCTCTTTCAGGTTTCTGACAGTGACAAGTTCTTGAATATTATCACGACTCAATTCAGACCGGTGGAGGGAATATTGTTAATATAATATGCATTTACGTGTACAATTGCATGTTCTTTCCACCAAAAACATGTGACAGTGAAAAATGTGCAATGCATCAAACAATGCATGCATAGGGATGAGTTGATGTTTTTACTTGGTCATGAAAATTCCTCTCTCTCATCTCCTTTCCTGTTCTCCATGTGACCTCAGGTACAGCTACATGATCGATAACGTCATCCTGCTGATCACGGGCACGCTGCACCAGCGGGCCATCTCTGAGCTGGTGCCCAAGTGTCACCCGCTGGGCAGCTTTGAGCAGATGGAGGCGGTCAACATCGCCCAGACCCCCGCGGAGCTGTACAACGCCATCCTGGTGGACACACCCCTGGGTATGTGGCGCCACACAATTAGCTCGATTATAAAGTGTTAAAAACTGCAGCGTTCCATCAGGAACACAAAGCCTACAGAAACAATCAAATGGTTCTTTCTGTTGATTTGATGTAAATGTTCTTTTTAGCTGCGTTCTTCCAGGACTGTATATCTGAACAGGACTTGGACGAGATGAACATTGAAATCATTCGTAACACACTTTACAAGGTAAACCACTTTTTTTAAACATTCTTAAAGAAACCAAAGCATCCGGCATGTGTTATTATACTATAAATAATTATTATTGTTATTGTTGAAGTGAACTTCATTTTGTGTCTCGACCTTTCAGGCATATCTGGAGGCCTTCTATAAGTTCTGCTCTAACCTTGGAGGAACCACCGCAGACACCATGTGTCCTATTCTGGAGGTGAGTGTCCTTAGTGGTTTATTTATAAGCAGCAGAGGGGGCATGGCGTTCACAGGTTGATGTCTCAGTGGAATTAATGTCTCGGTTCTTCTCGTCTGTGCCGCAGTTCGAGGCCGACAGGAGAGCCTTCATCATCACCATCAACTCGTTTGGAACCGAACTGTCCAAGGAGGACCGTGCCAAGCTCTTCCCTCACTGTGGCAAGCTCTACCCAGAAGGCCTTGCTCAGCTGGCTCGTGCTGACGACTACGAGCAGGTCAAGGCCGTCGCTGATTTCTATCCCGTAAGTAGAAAAAACGCTTGGCCAGTAAACATCTGAGCGTTTTAACGTGTAGCCACTGAGCAGCTGTGAGCATGTTAGTTTTCACTGAGTTCAGCCTCAATAGTTTTTGATCGTTAGTCTGTGTCTGAACTTGCTCGTCCACGTCCTTAGGAGTACAAGCTGCTGTTCGAAGGCGCCGGCAGTAACCCTGGAGATAAAACACTGGAGGATCGCTTCTTTGAGCACGAGGTGACACACGTCATCATCATCACACACACACACACACACACACACACACACACATATATATATATATATATACCTGCTGATACGCTAACAGACAATATTCAAAGGGCCAGGGAGTCGAGCAGGGAGGTGAATGATCGTTTCAAAGTCTTCAGTAAATGTGGCTGAGTTGGTTTTTTGACAATTCAATGTCAAAAATGGCAGTGGGCAGAAAGATTCTGAGCACAATATAAAGTATGTTTGAACAATTAAGTGGGCATGTTGACATTGTGTTTGAGCTTTTTGTGGACTCAATGGCCTCTCTGTGTCTCCTCCCGTCTCAGGTGAAGCTGAACAAGCTGGCCTTCCTCAACCAGTTCCACTTCAGCGTCTTCTACGCCTACGTCAAGCTGAAGGAGCAGGAGTGCAGGAACATCGTGTGGATCGCAGAGTGCATCGCCCAGCGGCACCGCGCCAAGATCGACAACTACATCCCCATCTTTTAAGCCTGCTCTTCCTCACTCTCCATCCTCCTCCACCTCCTCTTCTTCCTCCCATCAGCATTTCATTCAGTCTTACGTCTTGAGCCATCTCTCCCGGTCACAGCTTGGTGTTAAAGATCAATGCCAAATTCTGTCTATTCCTCACTCAGTGGTGTGAATTGGATCTGAACGCCTGAGTCTGCTTGTCCTCATGTCATCCCCAGTCGGGCTCTTTGTTGCTTCAACTAAAACTCCTAATCAACTCAAACACAAAGTTTAACGAGATGAAAATCAGCTCAGGTGGCTGCTGCTGCTTGTTTGAAGGAGGCGACGGATTTGACTTTCAAACGTCTCTCACTGTCTAAACCTGCTGACGCACAACACCAACAGCGTGAGCAAACACCAACCGCCTCTGTAGGCTCATGTCCACGAGCAGGAACAAGAGCTCAAATAAACTTTTCGGACTTTAATTAATCACAGATCATTGTTAATGAAAAGGTCATTGTCTTGTCCCCAGACCCTCAGCTCGTCAGAGCCCACATGCAAACATTCCTGTGCGTGCGTCTCCAGCGCGTCCTATATATCTCTATTTATTTCTGTTTGTTGTGCGAGGTTCTGTCGGCATGTTTGGTCATTGCTGTGGTTTTTCCCTCAAAACCTAACAAGTGAAATGTGATGGATTGTTGTTAGATTTAAAGATGCGGGAGCGTCCGGTTGCCGTCTCTGCTCCTGTGTGAAGGTTGTCCATGAACGTGCTGGAATGAGGCGAAGTATATGACAAACATAATGTTTAATCTATAAAAAGAAGATGAATAGATATTTAAAGATGACTATTTGATTCATTTGTTTTTCTTATGCTGTAAAAAAATGACGTGTTGATTTGTTTCTGTTTCTTGTGAAATGTGTATTGTAAATGTGGTTAGAGAAATAAACTGCACCAAGGCAGGTCTACAAGAATGACTCTGTGATTTATTCTGGTTACGTCAAGTCGAACGCTTCTCAGCAGAAAATCGAATTTGAACTTCACTCTTAGTGAATGAGCTTGTCGTTCGCATTGACACGACCCGATAAAGACTCAGACCCTGAATGATTATGACTCAGTTTAATTTTATTCTAATGTGGTGACTCGAGGCATAAATGTGTCTCACCCCCGGCTGAACTCTCCTCAGGTTTAATTAAGACTAATCAGGATCAGGCCTGTGGGTGAACCTGCGTTGTCTCAGGGCTGCAGCTCCAGTGTCAGACATGACCCTTCATCTGAAAACCAGCGCTCGGCTCTACGACCTGCACGGCACCGTGGGGCTGACCGACTGGGACCTGGACAAGGAGCTGAAACTGGCAACCATCTCCGACCAGTTTTACCACGGTGATGAGAGTCTCTGGCTTTCGTGTGGGAGGTGCAGCAGAGAAGAAAGCTCCACCTGAGCTTCCAGAGGAGAATTCTGAAGTTGTGTGGCGTTTGTGTTTCTCTGACAGACGAGAAGCTGATCGATCAGTTGGTGGTGCAGAGGCCGTCCGCCAGAGCCTCGAGGAGGAAAGATGAGTTCGTTTTTTACGATAAAACATCAGGTGAGTCCAGAGGAAGAAAACTAAAACCCTGACAAAACCAAAACGATACAGAACCAACCTGATTCACAGGCTTATGGTTTTCCTTTCTCAGTCCTATTTGCAGTTTAAACTGTGTCTTTAAATCCCGTTGCTGTGTCTGCAGCTGATTCATGTCCCGTCGAGTCTAGATTCAAGTTATTGGTGAGACCACTCATCAAGTCGGTCACGTCTTGTCTTCATTTGGCCATCAGACACTTTTGTGAAGCCCAGTCCGTGGCTGCTGGTGAATCCGAACATCGTCTGCCCGATCCCGCTCAGCTCTGCAGATCATCAGGTTTCCTGTGAACCTGCGCAGGAGATCCAGGCGTCTCTGCTGAGTCCTGCAGACAAACAACCTGCAGCCAGAGAGGAGCGCCGAGTGTTTGCCCACCAGGAGGAATCCACTGAGTTCATGGTACAGTCAGCACTCCACAGACTAGAACCAACCTGCTCCTGCACATCAAACTTATTCTTCTATCTGGAGAAAATTCACTAACTATAGAATCTTCAGTGCAGATAAACCAGGTAGGATGCGGACCAAGTTTTCTAGCTTCACTCTGTGCCACCAGCTGTTTATGTTTTTAAAGATCCAGGATGAAGACGTCTCCTGTCGACCAGCCAAGAGCAGACGCAAGGGGAGGACCAGCAAAGTCAGGGTGAGGACATCACACCTGTGATCAGACACCGGCTCAGTCAACGAGAATACTGAGGAATACTTTTACATCTTTAAATATTCATTAAAAAAAACGTGTTTTCTGACTCTGACTGATGAGCAGTTCATGATGATGGTGTGCACCACTCAGCTTTGAACAGACTGAACGCCTGGAGGGAATCTCACAACATCTGGAACACACAGTTCGCTGGGCTCAACAAGACTTGATTATAATGGAGGTCAAAGGTCACAGTGACCTCACGAGTCTGATACACATTCAGACCAATATTTCAAAGACTTGTGGGAAATGAGAACTTCCCTGAAGTGCTCACGTTCGTTTGAGCCGTAATGGCTTCGCCTTGTTTTCCTTCCATTGCTCTGGAAATATAAAACGATAAATTTTCACCTCTTAACTGCAGGACAGTAAGAACCTGACACCGGACCGCTGGCCTCGTCCACCGGTGAATTACTGCATCCTCATCGCTTTGGCGCTCAACAGCAGCCACAGCGGGAGCCTGAAGGTCCAGCAGATTTACAACTTCATCAGGTCATTATGTCATCGCAGCGGATTCGTCAGCATTCATTGTTTACTCAGAGGAAAAGAAGCGTTTTTGTATCGGCTGTGACGGTGCAGTTGTTGAGCGGCCCCTGGTTCCTCACGATCCTCTCTGCACTCCTCCAGAGAACACTTCCCCTTCTTTCAGACGGCTCCAGACGGCTGGAAGAACACCATCCGACACAACCTGTGCTTCAGCAACAGCTTCCGCAAAACTTGCAACCAGCTGCGCCGGGACGAGAAGAGGAAGTCGTGCTTGTGGCACCTGACCCTGGACGGACAGCGGCGGCTGACTGACGAGGTCCAGACGCTGCCGGTGGAATCGGTCAAGCAGCTGAAGAGGAGCATGTCGCACCCAGGTGAGCTCAGTTTGACCGTTTTCAGTCGTCAAGGCACAAAATGTTTATTAACGATGTCTCTCCTCTTTGTTTCAGATATAATTCAGAGTTTGCTCTGAAAACATGAAGTAAACGCAGAATACAGCAAATATGCGGATGTTTTTTTTCTTTCTCGCATTTAATTTCATAAATATTTGAAGGTCCATGAGGAATGTTTTGATTTATTAACTTAAAGTGGATTCAGCTGAAGATATTTAATTTAACTTCACTTTGAATAAACTCATGGTGTTTGTCTGGTTTCCATGGAGTTACTTTCCTTTAAAAAAAAAAAAAAAAAAAAAAAAACACACACATTTTCCTTGTTTGTGTTTAATAAAGCTAGTTAGCTAAGCTGGCTTAACCTGCCGGTCGCCTGTCGGTGAGCTATGCTGTAGCTCTGGATGCTAACGGTAATTTGACGCAGCCGCGTGCAGCGGCGTGCGGACAAATGTGATAACTCAGCTGATCGAGACATTTCACAGAAATCGAATTGGCTGAAATGATCAAAAACTAATGTTTTTTAGGTTGCTTGTGTTTGTGAAGCTGAACTGCAGAATCTAAACGCCTCGTTCATCAAAAGGGTTCGGAGAGGAGATCTAGAGAGCACCAGTATCTGAGTAACTGTGATGTATGAAGAAATATCATCTTTACATGTACTGAGCTTTCTGAGAAACACTAAACGGAGACTCCATAAATGTTATGCATTTAGTCTGAGAACAGATTTCCTTTTGTTGCCATGTTTAGTCTAACGTCTCCTAAGCTCACCTCCCTCAGAAAGTAACGGGACCGTAAACATGTTTTATTTTACGGCTGAGCGCAGGCCGATAAATCCCAACCTTCTCGCTGGCTCGGCGTATGCTGCCGGGACGCAGCCCACTTTGTTTGCCTGCGTCTCGTGCCTGCGTCTCATGCTTTGATTATTTCAGACCTGCAGGTAAATGTCTCTCTCATTTACCAGGAGTCAAATGATTTGCGCGGCCGATAGTTGACCTGCGTGTCTGCTAGTCAAATGAGCGTCCTGAGACCAGGCGGTGAGTCGCACCAAAAGCTGGAGGCTGATCCAGAGAGAGCGGCTCATTCTCACCTGAAGACGTCTCACGCCATGTAATGACTCAGACCCACGTGTGAAGGTATTTAATTCATGTCATAGTGTAAAGTAAAGTGTGGAGACGAGGGAGTAGCCTTTGAATCCTGACCAAGATTCATTAACTGCGTCTTCCTCAGGTGATCCTGGACTGCAGAAATTACTTTGAAAATCACTTCATCTCAGATGATTTAGTTTTGTTCTCTTCCAGTGGCTTTATTCATTTCTTCACTTGGCACACGTCTTATTTTTTGACTTCTCCGATGGGACAGGCTGAGGTTTGACTGCTGTGATTTTCTCTGCGGCCGAAGGCAAAGCATCGAAGGTGGAATCAGGAAAGTTGATAATATATTTTATGTATGTGTGATGGTGCAGCTCCATTCATTACATTTTACAGTTCCATGGTTTTATGATAATAATGATGCTGTCCAGCAGTGTTCTTGTGATGAAGAGGAGCGACCTCCCTGGACCCTTCCTCCTCCTCCTCCTCCTCTCCACTCCTGCGGTGCCTGGCCTGGGATCAGTGCTGTGGAAACGTTATGAATATCACAGAAATAATCATTACTCCTGGGACGACGCTCGACACATCTGCAGAACGTGAGCGTCTCTTTTTCAGCACTATGACACAAACAAATGTTTTCATTCAGCTCTACTTTTTTTTTGTTCCATCGAGGTTTGTAAAGAACCTGCACATAGTGAAGAGAATAATCGTCATTGTACTAACACTGATTCCTCCAAGGTGCATCACAGCAGTCAACATTCAAACCAGTCAGTAACAGTCTGGAGTTCAGAGAGATTATTTAAAGTCAGATGGACCCTTTCCTCTAAATGTCAATACTTCTGTTACTTCATGGTGATACTAATAATACAAAAATGGTTTAAAAAAAAGAGGAAAACTACACATCGATTAAAGTAGTTTAAAATCCAATATGTGTTGGTATTTGGCTTTAATGATCATGCTGACCTGTAATAAATAATTTTAAAGAATCTATAAGTCAATCTTTGCCACTTTGGTTTTTGTTGAATGAACTTCTCGTCCGTCAGCACGTACAACTGGGACTTGGCCATCACGTATTCCAAGACGGATTTAGACGATGTGAACATCGAGGATTATTACGCGTGGATCGGCCTGTTCAGGGCGAAGACCGTGTCAAATTCTTGGAATCACTGGTTGTGGTCGAACAAAGATGGAACCCGCTTCAGAGCCTGGGCATCCCATGAACCAGACTGGGGCGACGGCTGCGCCTATGTTGCCTCTGACATCGTCTCCAGGTGCTGATGTGTTTCCAACTGAACAGGTTCCGTGTGTCAAGTCCACTCATTGTATTCAGTCCTCACCATCTCAGGTTCAGTGCTGAGGGTTTTCACTACTGAGTCATCTAAAATGTACAAGCCAATGGTTTTCTTCATCCTGAAAGTCCCCTGTATGTTGAAATACTTTCTATTTAGATATTCTAGAAGTTTTAATCCCACACTTCCACTGCAGGGCACTCTGTTCTCCTTCATAGCAGCTTTGATTTAAATTGAGATGAGAAGTTGAATGGAGTCACACTGGTGTTTGGAAAATACCAGGCATTAAAATCTAAAGTGTTTTTTTTCTCTCTCTTTCTTCAAAGTGTTTACGGAAGCACTTGTAACAAATCTTTCTTCTTCATCTGTCACGAGCCCCACAAGGACCATTACAATTACACGTTCGTACCTGAGTCCAAGACGTGGTCAGAGGCCCGGGCGTACTGCAAGCACGTTTACACAGATCTGTCCACTTTCAAGACGAGCAGGGACCTGGAGAAGGGGGTTCGTCCACAGGGCTTTCCTGTCTGGACGGGCCTGCGCAGAGACGGTACAACACAAACCATATATATAATTACAGATTCATCTTTTCTGCTGCCTGTCTGTGACCGACTGACACGTTCCGCCCTTGCTTATGAAAACAGTTAAAATGGATAATCCGACTATAAACCAAACTGTTCACTTCGTGTCACCCTGCGCTAGCCGCGTGTCCTCACGTCGCCTGGCGACATCGTTGTTCACCTCATGAACTGCGTAACGAGGCGTGAAAAGACTGAACTTCCCCGTCTGTCCTGCAGAGGGAGCATGGACGTGGACCCGAGGCTTGTCGGGGTACAGAGATTGGGCCATAGGTGAGCCGAGCAACGCGGGCGACTGCGTCTCCATCTCCTCTGAGGATAAACTGATGTCCACCCGGAACTGCTCCGCCCGCTTCCCCTTCCTGTGCTACGGCGACAACCTGGTCCTGGTGAAGGAGAACAAGACGTGGGAGGAGGCGCTTGAGCACTGCAGAGCGCTCAGGGGCGGGGGGCGGAGCCATGAGCTCCTGAGCGTGGAGCCCAGGCAGGATCAGAGCTACATGATGAGGAGGGTCATGGAGGCCAACACTGACGAGGTGGGTTTCAGCCGCACGGTTCTGTGAGCGAGGAGCTGTCGTTCTTTACGTTAATGGTTTTCAAATCAACAGTAGTTGAGTTTTATGGGTCAGTGTGGAGGAGGCTCTGCAGCCTGTGTCTGTCGTCCTCAGGTGTGGACAGGCCTTCGGTTCCTGGCCGGAAGTTGGTTCTGGGTGGACAGGGCAGTTTTGTCGCACTCCGGCCTGCCCGTCTGCCCCCAGGAGCAGCAGCACTGCGGAACCTTATCCAAGTACAACGAGAGCAGCATCAAGACCAGAAACTGTTCAGAGACGAGGAACTTCCTCTGTTACTTTAAATAGCGATCAGCGCCACCCGCTGGTCAGTGCGCCATCTTTGATTTCTTCAAACCAGAAGTAACCATATTTGGAGAAGTGAGGGGTGGAGCCCGACCACCCATTGGCCGGTAATAGCTGTCAATCAAACTCTAGGTATATGGCCCAGTTTGACTGTAAATACTCAAGAATATAAACTTAAATATTTACTGATGGTAGAATCTGCATTATCAACGGGTTTAAATCCTCCACAGTCATTTGTTTGAAGATCGAGATGTCTGACTGAAGATCGAGATGTGACAAACTGTAGAAAAATGGAAGGTAAAGAAAAGTAAACATAGTAGTTTGGTTTTGAGCTGAGCTGGCAGCTCCCAGCGTGCTGTCATGGAAACACTGGGCATGATCCTGTTGCCTGTCAGTGATCATTGTAAATCACTGCACACACACACACACACACGACACTGCTGCAAGTGAAGGCCTCTCTCTCTAATTCTGGAGTCAGAGAACAACCCTAAATTAAAAGAAGCTCTGATCTGTTGCATATTAAAAACTGGACAGAGCTGAAGCAGAGAGCTGAGCTGGGATGTTCCTGCTTTTAGACATCTGACTCCTGAGTGTGTTTAAAGAAGCTGAGGAATGCCTTTGTCAAAGAGACGTGTCCGGGAGTCTTTAAAAACCTGTGTGTGTGTGAGTGATAATGTAAATATTATAAGTAATAAAATTGAACATGTTAGCGCTCAATGGAACACACTGGGTCCTTTACTTCATAACTCAGACATGAATTCATATATCTTTGTATTCATCTTTTAATCTAAATAATTGATTTTTCCAACTTTAATCCTTTAGTGAATAAAAGTGAATCATAATCCAGTTTGTCCGGTTTTCAACATGCAGTGCTGCTATACATGCAGCAGGTGGCAGCCTTCCTCACACACGTTGAACTGTGCCATCCATCACAGAGGAGGAGGTTTCCCATGATGCTTTGCTCTACGTTGAATCCATGACCTTTAACCTCAGCATTCCCGCTGAGCTAAAACTTTCACAGTGAGCCCTCTGGGGTGCTACTGGGTAGAACGTCTGCTGTGTGTTGAGCGGAAAAAAAAAGAGAGCAGGCGAGAGCCAAAGAGAAGTCGGAGTCAGGAGCTGATTCATTGTCACCTCTGGCAGAGCTGACGTCAGAGCTGAGTTTATGTTGAGGATGTGATCGCGCTCGGAGGTTCTATAAACCTGACGCTCACACTTCATTTCCTGCTCCCTGAGTTGCGCAGTCGCTCAGGTATTTCTTCAAATGCATCACTGGGGAAATGGCGAACGCATGATCTCACCAGGTCGTCTTCCTCTGTCAGGATGAGAAACGACACCGAGCTGCTCTGGGTGAGTCTGTATATGCTCCTCACCTGTTTTTATTCTTCGGTTAAAAATGTGTTAAACTGAAACAAAGACGTTTTCCCAACACTTCCTTTCCACCTCCAGCGAACAACCAGCTTCGGCCTTCCTCGTGTTCCTGCTCCCTGACATCACTCACCTTGAATCCATTCCCTCATCGGTCTGGACTGGGACGGCCTGCTGCCGTCTTTATGGGACAGCTGGCAGTATTTACTGTGGTGAGAGACTGACGGGCCGGAGGTGGGAGGGGCAGACTCAGTTCATCAGACTGTCCAGTAAACACGTCAGACAGTCATGTGGCGATCTGCCGTAATAGCGAAAGAAGGAGCAAAGCCGTGAAACACGGGAGTGGATCCAGAGGAGAGAGATCAGCTGGAGTTTAAGAAGTTTCAAAAAGAAATGTGTACAACACAAAAATATAAGAAAACACAGGGTGGTGAATCTCTGCAGATGATACTATACATTGAGCTAATGGGTGATGGACACTAGCGCTGACAGCCAATGAGGTGCTTGTATTATAACTGTCAAGATTTTTGGTGGATAGTTTCCCTGTTACAGGGACTCCTCCCCCAATCCTGACGATATGATGATTGACATCTCATCCCTGTGGTCTTTCAAAACAACGATAAAAAAATCCATAGTTTTCTTTGTTTCCTGTGACTCCTCCGTATGTGAGCGTACAACAACTTGAATTTACTGTGCGAACATTCCACTCTGTCGTTAACATGAAAGCGACCACAAAGAGATACAGTCACTGAGCTTTAAATCAGGATTTTAACAGTTAATTACTTTTTAATGCTCTCTGTAGATTTATAGTTTCAGTGCAGATAACGAGCAGCACAGAACATTCATGACAATAAATGATATATAACTAGATCACATGGAACTGATTGTTGATTTGTGTGAAACACTGAAGAAAGTGTTGAAAGTTTGGTGGTCGGGAGGAGGAGGAGTGGGGGGCTCAGGCGAGCTGTGTTAAGTGCTGTGGGAGTGTTACCATGGCAACCTGTGTGTGTGTGTAAATCAGCATTGGCTGGAAATGCCTGGGTGACCTAATGCACAGCTGTGTGTTTTGGATGAAGGCAAAGAAAAGTTCCAGTTGTGTCTCTGTGTTCAGGAGCTGAGTCTCTAATCTGACACACACACACACACACACACAGGGTGGTGTTGAGGCTCAGGGCTGTGGCGGTCAGCCGGGGTGGGGGGGGGTCAATGTGGACGCAGCAGGTCGTCTCCGTTAGCTAACATGTCTTATTCATGAGCTGGTGCACAGGAACCTGATCGGGCTCATTAATGCCTCAGCCTCGTCGTCAGGCTGCTGCTCCTACCTGAACTCATCACAGCAGAGACACGGAGGTATTACGAAACAAGGCGCTGTGACACGATGGCAGAGGCTGCAAAAAAAAGGATCAATTCTCTTTTAAAAATCCCTTAAAGACAAAAGCTGGGCCTGGACTCGAAGTGTCCTGTGGACTGTCCATTCTTTACCATCTGTGTTTTTAGTGCAGGCGTTTCAGGTCCTTTAGATGTTTGGTTTCTAATCCAACATCCAGTTTTCTTTGTTTTCTAAAGATATGACTTACTTTCATTGAATATTGTCAGGGGAAATTAGATAGATATACAGCAGCTCCCAAAAGAACACACATGGAAATAAAATACAAATTCAAACAGATTTAAAAGCTATAAATAAGTTAAAATAGAAACAATGTAGTCACACTGTGTGTGTATGTGTGTGTGTGCATGCAATACAATATTGTGACAGATCCACTGTTATGATATCATGTTACTTCCCCCTCTGGAGAGTCACATGACCCCAGTCAGGGTGAGGGAGAGGTGGGGGGGGGTGTCAAAATGCTTCAATGAAAACCACATGGAGGGTGGAGAGAGAGAGAGAGAGGGAGGCTGACATGAAGAGAAGAAGAGAGCAGCTCTAAGACAAAACTCCACAACCAAGAACGGACCTGGACCCAGGATCTGAACCCAGGACCCGGTGCAGCCCAGTTCACCATGTCCTCCAATAGAAGAAGGAACTCTAGCAGGCAGCTCCTGCAGAACCTCATCAGGTGAGAGACCAACGTTTATTTTATTTTTTCTTCATGGCTGCATTTATAAAATCGTGCATTCTCTGGTATTTTAAAATAATAATGCGAACAAACTATATTTTATAAATTCGGCAATATTCATTTTTTATGCATTGCTATTCCCAAATATTTTATCATCAGAGGTACAAAGCGATTTAAATGAAAATTCTTCAACTACTCCATGGATGGACGGTATACTCTTGAAGCACTTGTTCTTGTACTTGTACATTTGGGTTTTGTATTCAGATTACTTTGAAGAATGATACACTGGTTTATTACTTTGATTAAATAAAACAAAGGAATTTAACAAGTGCAACATAAATATTCCACTTATTACACATACAAATAGATCATACTTTTACTTTTGTTTTGGTGTTTTACTCATGCATAGTTTTAAAAGCAGGACTTTTACTTCTATAAAAGTATTTTTACGTGCGATATAGTTATTAGAAGTGTTGGGGATGACATGTAAGTTATCATCTTTTCTTTAATTTATTTAGAATCCATAAATCAGCTGCCACGTTAAACACAGAACAAAATACACACTAATGTAGTATTGTATTTTACTATATGATACTTGTATCATATAGTAAAATACAATACTACATTACATTGAATGATCAGTTTACATCAGAGGCACAAAAACAGGATCACAGCGGTCGTGATGCAAGCTAATCATTGAGGTAACAGCCAGATGAGATCATTAAACCACAGTGACATGGCTGACTGATCATCAGCTGACCGAGCTTGTTAGAGAGCGATGGAGTAAAAATAACAGAAGTAATCAGGGTGGTTTCTGTCAACCGCTTCTTACAATCGAGAGCCATGAAATCCAAACAGGGCAGAGAGGTTTGGATTAAATTAACAACACAGATCTCAGCCTGGCAACTTCTCCTACAGAGAAATGTTTTAAAATCTTCTTCGTGTCGCGTGAGAGCGAACAAGTGAAGTTCCCAAGCTTCTGAGAGCTGAACGACTGAATCTGTGTTTCCTGGAAGACATGAGGGGTTTTCCTAAATAGATTGAAAACAGAGTGTGTTTGGTTCTAACAGGGCGTTAATACTTCTGCTGTGAAGCCTGAATCATGACCTGCCTGATGCTCAACACAGATTTAAAATAATCTACATCTACATTTATTTATCTACATCTATCACTACAATAAAACTATAAGGAACCTGGAATCAAACCCTGTGGAACACCACACAGCGGTAAACCAGCCTGTGGTCGTATCAAACACATCATCTTGGACCTTGTGTCGCCTGAATCCAGCTTTGAGTCGAGATGCTTAGGAAATAAAATCAAAACAACTGTAGATTAAAGTGTAATCAGATGTGAGAGTGAGGTCGACTCTTCCACCGACACCTAAGTTTGTATTTCTTTCACATGTTCGCCCCCCTCACCTACAGACACCCCTCCTCCTCATTGTTTCCTCTTGTTTCCTCTGTGGAACATTTCTGTGTGACGCCACAGAAAAATGACACTTTGATTCAATGGCTTCCTTCATGGCTACAGCTCCTTAATGGCCATGACATCATCATCTGGCTGGGTCCTGGACGCTCTCCTGCCCCGCCACCCACACACACACACACACAAAGAAAATGCCGTTCCCCAGGCCTCCATTGCCTCATTGTGTAAATGGTGGAAAAAGTGATGTGTGTCAGAGAAATTTTCTCCATGATCTGCTCGCTTCAGGCTCATGCTTCCTGTTAAATGTCCCGACGGACCCTGAAGGTGGCGTGAACTCCCCACGGTGCTGCGCACATGGGACGCTGCAGGGACAACATGTCTCATCTTGATCTTCGGGCTTTTGGAAGATGAGGGCGGTGACGTCGCCTCCTCAGATGATGGATGGATGAATGTCAGTGCAGGAGAGGATGAGGTGCACACAAAAGACTGAGAGCTGAATGGGATCATTCACCTAAAAGCAGGTGGACTGTGAATCCAAACACTCTCTCACTCCCTTTCCCTCATCAGCTGCAGTTGTTTATCTAAAATATGCAGCCCCTCCAAGGATTTCACGCTTCATGCTCCTCTCGGTGCTTTTCATTCAGGGATGATGTCGCCCAGACAATTGAAGCCGATCCCAGTTCGAATCGTTCTCTTTAAAGCACGCAGTGAGAAGCTGCAACAGTCACACATCACATGAAGACTGACTCCGGCCAACAGTGATCCCACCACGACACGCTAATGTAGGGCAGCGTCACACAGAATAATAATAACAAAGACCACAGCGCGTTTGACTCGATCTCCAGCAGCAGCTTCAACCACTGACATTTTAATCCGCCTTTTATCTTTGGTGCTCTGCACATCACAGATGGAATGATCTCATAGAGATGAGTGGAGACGACATGTGTGACCGTTAATCTTTTTTTTTGGTCAATATGGTTTGGATGTTTTATGAGTAATGAAAACCAACGGACCCGAGGCTGAGTCCTGTTTCTGTGACTCGATCACCAACGGCTCTAACCAACACATTGGATTCAGGCAGAGTGGAGCAGAGATGGTTACCTATCACAGAGCTTCAGAGAGCAGAAGGTAACAATCCCAGTGCAGAAAAACCAGAAGCAGGACTGTATGTTTTCATCTGTCTGTCTTTTAATCAGCAGGATTTAAGGACGAAGGAAAACTTCTTGAGTTTGCTCGTGGCCAGTTTTCCCAGCTTTCAGTGATTAACTCTCCATCACGGCTTTTAAAACACGGGTCCAAGTTTAGATAAACTGGAATTTTCCTTTCAAGACGATGACGTAACTGTGGAAAACGTGTTTGTTCCCAATCAACAGTTTCTGCGCTCCGAGGTCGACCTCTCCAGCTGTCAGCCAATCAGACTGAGTGTTTCCACACTTTCCTGACGTCATTTTGTGCTCATTTGTGTTCAGCACGATGAAGGTCGGCAGATAAGAGTCTTCCTCCATCCTCCCTCTCTTCTTCTTCCTTCATCCGCTCACCTTCACCTCCTCCTCCCTCGCTCTTTGTTTCCCTCCAGAGGTTTGGACTAAGTGAAACAGCACAGCAGCTGGATCGAGCTCTTCCAGATGTGCGTGCTCAATAAAAGGAGTTATTGTTATCAGGTCCTGCCCACTGGAGCCCAAAACGCTGGGTTTGAATTATTATTTTTTTTTCTGTAAAGCGACTAAAAGGGAAGAAGCAGCAGCATCGGCTCTCTCCAGAGCATTTTCTACTGACTGGCTGATGTTGAGTGTGTGTTGACGTCGGTGTCGACGCTGCCTGCAGGGTGACGGCCCAGCGGAGCCAGGAGGACGCCGAGGAGGTGGAGCGGGAGCGGAGGAGGAGAGCCAGGGAGATGGAGAGAGGAGAGGGAGGCCCGTCCTGGCCCGAGCCCACCCATCACCATGACGACCCACACCGGACAGAGTGAGTACGATGCAGGTGTTTTTCATATTGAACGACTGCTTAGAAACGCACTTCTCACTTCCTTTAACTTTGCATTTTAATTCAAATATTATATCTCAGGGAACAACTGAAACATCTAATTATCGTCGTCTTCGTTGTTCTCAAATTGTTTGCAGATAAAATAAGATTAGATAAGATAAGATACATTACTATATTATAGGGTAAGATATCATCACAGAATCTGTGAGTGTCCTCTGGTGGGAGTCACATGCTCCAATTTATCCTCTGAAGAGTTCATCCTGGATCTGTCATCAGTCCTTTACCTTCTCCCCTCGTTCCTCAGGCTGGACGAGGAGCTGAAGCCGCGGTGCTGCCTGGTTCTGGAGGAGGACGAGGGCTTCAGCGACTGGAGTCACAGGCTGGAGAATCGCAACGAGCAGGATGTGCAGGACCACTGCAGAGTCAGGGAGCGGACAGCCAGCACCGCACCATGCTGGAAACCAGGACCTGAGGAGGAGAACCAGACCGAAGACGAGGGACGAGAGCAGGAAAGACGCAGCCGGGCCCAGAAAGCTTCGGCGAGGCCTGCAGAGAAGGTGCAAGAGGTTTGAGCCGGAGCAAAGCTGTTTAATAATATTATTGGGTGGCTCATCATCGATCACTTTACCCTATTTTAGACGCCATGCAGCAAAAAGGACGTAAGGACGTCGTACAGCTCGTCAGTGTTTCTGCCGCAGGACGCCAGGCTGCAGCACGGCCCCGGACACCCGGCAGACAGGGCGTCCTACTTGGCTGCCGGGACCATGAGGCCACAGTGAGCGGTCCACTCCCTGTCTGACACGTTGTCTTCTGTGTTTGCGCCCTCTGACCTGACTGTGGCCGGACTCTGTCCACCACCTCTCCTCCGCAGCGGAGCGGCCAGCAGGGTGGATGGCGAGGTGGAACTGGAGGAGCTGAGGGAGGAGGTGGAGGAGGAAGACGTGCGGCTCGTTCTACAGAAAGAACAGAGGTCACCGGTGACCAGGCAGAGCCACGGAGAGGAAGACGAACAGGAGGAAGGAGAGCTGAGCTTCACACGTGAAGATGTCCTTCATTTCAGGGGGGAGCAGAGGAACACAGAGGAGGAGGAGGAGGAGCACAAGACATCAAACAAGGTTGGCTTTCTAAAATATTAATATAAATCCATTTGTAATTAACTTTTTCAGGCAATCTATTTTTATTGATGGGGACTTGGGATTGATGAAGGCTTCATTTATCTCAGCTTGTTTGTTGTTGCCACAGAGATCGGTGGGAGACACGAGGAGCGAGGAGGTAAAGAGAAGATCAGCGAGTTCTCTCTGCAGCGAGGAGCCGTTAAACTACGGCCCCATGAGCCCCACATTCAAGGTATTTAATGACGCCCAACGTGATGCGTGCAGTAGAACTACATTTCCCATGAGCCTGTGGGGCTACTCTCATCAAACATGTTGTCTTTTTCGTTCTCCCTGCTGCTGCACAAGAAACTCCTCATCCAGTTTTACCCTGTGAGTACGACACACACACACACACACACACTCACACACACACACACACACACTCATCACTCAGCTCGTTGTCTCCCAACAGGATGAAATCAACAGCAGAGTCTCAACGGACGGGAAATGCACAGTGAGTATAATAAGAGACAACAGTCAGGGTCAAAGGTCATGAGATGATTAAAGATTACACAAGTTCCACTGGCTCCATGTTTGAAAGTCAAAGTTATGTTGTGAGTATTAACATCGATGGTTTGAATTGTGTCCTCAGATCATGGAGAGGACGGAGTCTCTGAGGAGGAGGTGGGTCTGTGAGATTCAACCATCGTCAACAATCAGCCTTTAAATCAAAGAAACATGCTCATGACTTGTGATGAAAATCGTTAATGTTTCCTCTGAAGTTCCAGCGGTACAAAGAAGATGTCGCCTCCTGTCGCTGTTTCCAAGATTGACAGGAAGCTGGAGCTGTACACACAAGCTCTGGAGGTAAACTTCTGGAATCTTCCTTTTGTGGACTAAATCATTAAATGTGCATTTTGTAGGGTTTTTGTTTTTTTGGACGGCCCGAGTTCACTGTGGTTTTATTTTTTCCCCAGCTCTCCACGAAGGAAGGAAGATCGGGAGCTCACCTTCTCGCAGACCTGACGAGTCCGACTGAACCCGTTGCTGCCAAGAAAAACCTGTTTGAGGCTGGAGACGCCTGGAACCAGAACATCTCAGTCCCCGGCTCCAAGGTCAGGAGAGAATCCACGGACGCCATGTGTGATAACAGTTATTCACACGGAACCTCTGCCTTTCAGTAACTCTGGAGATACTTCATCAGTTTATTTCCTTCAGCAGGAGGTGGATGGTTTAAAAGTGGGTGTGTCTGACCTCATCCACCAGTGGGTGAGAGGAGGTGAAGATGGGAGCAGGTGCAGCTCGCCCTCCAAACCTGCAGTGAGTGCCTCTATGAGTATTCTCATGAAGTACTCTCAAAATACTTTCATACTTGAAAACATTGATCACATTATTCTGCACCCCCACCGCTCCAGCTTTTTCTCATGTACTGTGAATCATCCGGTGCATGTCGCCCCCGTGTGGCAGCAGCAGGATCTTCAGCTCATGGAGCAGAGCTGACAGTTCTGCTCCTTGTTGTGTATTTGCAGGAAATCAAACCCGGAGGCGTTTTGAACAAGAAGAATCTGTGGGAGAGTTTTGGGGACACGTCATCCCCAGGACGAGATGGGAGGGTGGGAACTGAAACACATTTTATCACTTATGTTGACTGGAAGAGCGAATAATGGAAAAGTGAAGCTACCAGCTGAAGTGTCCCTAAACTAATCGACTAATGACCGTGTGTTTTTTTTTTGTTTTTTTTTCAGGAAAGCTCATTTGGTAAAAAGTACAAATTTGTGGTGACCAGTCACGGAAATTACCAGAAGGTTTCTGCTGAAGACAGCGGTGGCAAAGATGTGAAATGTCTGTCAGGTGAGAACATCCCTTGTACAGAAAACAGAAAATGTGATGTTGTGATGTGTTGTTTACCTTATATTACTAACATATGAACCTAATTAACTTAGCCGATGGAAATAACTACTTACCTACTTATGTACTCTGTTCTTATTGAATGAAGTTCCCTGAGTCAAACTCCTAGTATGTGTCACAGACATGGTAAAAAAAAAAAAAAATGCTGATGCTGATACTTGAGATTTTGGTCTTTTCATAGATTGAGGAGAATAATAAGTCGAATAAATTGAGATAGATCTGTATCACCTTTAAAACCAGACAATGCTGAGATAATAGAAAGGAGAAAAAGAAGACAAATAAAAAAAGTGATTTCACATTCAGCTTTATGCATTTTTAAAATCACACAGTAAACAAAAACAGGAAGAAGCAATAAACGGGGCCATGGTTAGCTTATCAGTTCCCCTCTTACAAAGGAAATTCCACATATCACGATGGTCATCTCACTGAAAACAACACATTTTGAAATCCCATACTGAGTCACAATAACTTCTATAGCGACATGCTCATACTCTGCTAAAGCCTCAAAAGCCACAAAATGTCACTTTCACATGAATCTCCCCTCAGCTCTCACAGCCGTTTCTGGTTTTTGGAACCACGCTGCTTCGTCCCAAAATGCACCAGCCTCAGTTCTTTCTGCCCTGACTGAAAGCTCGGACAGGTCCCACCACATTTCCATCTACACCCGACTTTCGGAAACCTCAATCTGTTCTGACGAGACTTTAACCCTTCCCTTTCCACATCCTCTGCACCCACCTGCCCTGATGTTCCAGGAATGTAAAAGCCCTATTAATCACAGAGATACAAACTGCCTGCCAGCGGTGTGAGCACTAACAGCCCAACTTTCTTTACAAAAAATAGAAAAAGGTAGAGCATGACAAATGACACGGCCATTAATCTATCAAAGTATCATGCATTCAGCCAACATCCAACCGAAGCCATCATAGAATGAAAATTCAACCACGAAGAGGTTCTGAGTTCTTTGCTTTCTTTGTCAATTTATACAATTTATCAATATTATCAAAAGTGCAAAGACACCAGAATCCCATATAGAGGTTTTGAACAGTTAACCCATACTGAGAACTGGCAAGAATTTATTTATTCATATTTCATTTTCATATAATTACCAATCAAACAACTCGAATCATTTGAAAAAGTAAGTTTAACAGGAATCAATAACTGATTTTTAAAATCAACTGTCTCTCGCCTATTTTCTTCCAAACTCTGTAATGTGATTCTTTTAGTTTGCGCCTCTTGTGGTTTTCTCAGCTCATTGCACCAATTTCACGAAAAAAACAAATCACTCTTCATTCAAACCTCCAGTTCATCTTACATATCCACATTTTTCGATGAACCAAATCCTCTGGCTTTCCTGTTGAAGTCCTTGCGTTCGTCCTCCTGACACTTGCGTTTTATCAGCCCTCTTTCAAACACAGCTGCTATTTTGGTGAGTGGCCTCTCCGCTGCCTCTTTAAGCTTCCTCGCATCAAATCGCGGGCTGTAGAGCAAAATTGGCAGGCGACTGACAAAAGAGGGGACTTCTGCCGGACTGTCTATCGAGGCCTTTTTCTCCTCCGAACCTTTCTTGGAGTTGTTGACCTGTTGCATTATTCGCTCTTTTGTGGAGAACATCTGAAAGAGGAGGGCGTCCCACATCTTCAACGCCCTGGGAGCTTCTTTGTTTTGGACCACATCCTGACTAACACACTGGTCAGGTTTATCACCAGCACCTGCATCTGTTTTCTTGTTGCTGCCACTGTCAACAACCTGCGTTTTGTCCTCCACCTCTGGAAACGCTGGTTCTTCTGGCTCGACAACCATGTGTTTCTTGAGCCGTGTCCATCCACTAAGCTTACCCTTAAGGCCTTTGGGCTTCTGGGCTGCCTTTGGCTCGGCGGAGGGAGGGGCTGTCTCTGCTGTAACAACCTTCTTATCAGCAATTGAAGATGCAGTTGATGTCGTTGACTTCGTGGAGGGTTCGACGGCTGGGGCTTTCGTCGGTGCCGGAGTTGTTTTGGTCTTGGGAGCATCCTTGTCTTTGAGCCCAGCTTTTTGCTGAGATGACGGTGATTTTCCTCTGTTTGGAGATGGAGCTTTGACTGAGACTGAGGCCTGAGGCAGAGAGGCAGGAGTGGCAGAGTCAATCACAGCAGCTTTAACTATGGACGGTTTCATGTCAGAATCTGTTGCTGGCTTTGCTGGGGAAATGGTGGCAGGAAGTTTTGGTTTTAATGGGGGTTTACTGGTTAAATCAAGATCTGCAGATTGGACTTCTCCCTCTTTACCGGAATTTGATGCAATGTTTGATTTCACCTGTTGTGTTGGGGAATGTGCTTTTTCCTCAGGGACTGAAGTGTCCTTAGCTGGTTTTATTTCTGGTTTGGAGATATGCTCTGTGAATGACTTTGCCAAAGAAGGAACTGCACTTGTACATGTTTTATTTTGAAGAGATGTGAGTGGGGCAGTTTTCTGTTCTTTCATAATGACTGACGAGGGCAGCGAGACAGGAGTTTGAGAGCCCTGGACTATGGTTGGAGTATATGTTCTTACAGGTGTACTACACACTCTTGGCGCAGGTCGCTGGGAAGCTCTGGTTTCAGACTGAGGTTTAGTTACTGTAAGAGGGCTAACTGGGGTGTTAATGGCCCTATTGGCTTCACTGAGAGTCCGAATATTAGCTGTAGTGGAGGTGTTTGCAGCAGTTTGTGAGACAGTTTCAGTATTTACAGTGTGGCCAATGGATTTCTTAGTTTCAGTGACAGATTGCCTGAACTGTTTCGGTCCAGACTGTGAGCTCACTACAGTTTGAACATTCTCTTCGGACAGCATGACGTGACCTGGCATTGTAATGATCTGCTGGTTGGCACTGACTTCAGATATGTCTGCTGTTTTACAACCAGTGGAAATGGAAGTTGTTGACTCAGCACTGGTTGAGTGTTTAGCTGTTGGAGTGGGACTAGGTAAAGACTTACTCTCACTAATTAGCTTGATCATGGGTGATTGCTGTCTTACATCATTTTTAGTTACTTGAGGTGCAGATGCCTCTGAAGGTCTTTGCTCAGCAAGAAGGTTGGACATCTGTTTACAGTCAGAGTTTGTGTGGACTAACGTTTGGACATTAGAGGCAGAAAGTGAGTTTTCATTGATGGGTAGTTTGGTTGTGGTCTGACTACCAGGTCTCTCTGTTCTCAGCTGAGGGCTATTTGGTGCAACTTGCCTCGTAGTTGGGCTTGACGGGACTGTCAGTTTACTGACCTGACCCGTAATCAATGCTGGTTTAGTGCCCCCTGCTGGATCTGCTGTGGTTGGCTTGTTGGTGGTTTCAGTTTCAGCAACAGAAACACCAAGAGCATTGCTGCCTAAGCTGGATTTGTGTGACTGTCCAGGTTCTGCTGGAGACTTGAGGTGATGAACGACTGTGTCTGTGGAAAACTTATTGATTGTTAGTAATCCCTGTTTGTCTGATACTTTGGTTCCCCCACTCGCTGAGGTCAGCACTGCATTTCCTGTTGACAGATTAGAAGCTTGTTTGGACTGAATGTCTTCTGCTGGGGTACATTTAGAGGGGAGATTCTTCACTTTCACATTTGCTGTTAGAAAACTGACTTTTTCAAGGTTGAGCTGTGGATGAAACAAGTTGTGGAAGTCTAGTGATGAGCTGCTGACTGTGCTACTGTTAGTACAAGTTGGAAGTTTGGCATCTGTTCTAGCTTGGCTAAACAGCTTTGCCTCTCTATCTGACATTCTAAGAGTTGTTTCATTCATCTCTACTGAAGTTTTGCTTGCATAGAAACATGTTCCTTGAGCAACTTTATCTTGGCCAATGCTACTTTGCGTGTTAGCAAGTAGATTATCAATCATTTTGCTTTTCCTCTGGGGATCTCTGGTTGGTACTTTTGATTGATCTTTCTCACTTCTGATTGGTGACTTAGTGTCTGACCTACCAGGTGATATTGCTGCAATGACTGACTGGCCTGGGTGTTTGTTTTCTGCGTTAGGCTTACTCAGTGTTGTAGTATTTACAGGATATGGGTTTACAGCAGTTGCTTCTGGAGGCAGTATCACAGAGAGGCCTGTTCTGGGTAAGTTCATCTTGTTTTCTACAGCTTGACTTTGGCTGTAATTTTGAGTTTTGGTGCTGGGCTTCTGTACGAATTTGATGCTCTGCTCTGCTGCAGATACGGTGCAGGTACTCGACTGAGTAGAACATACAGAAGCTGTGACTGGCTCGTGTGGCAGCATGGGTACTGTCTTAACTTTGACTGGCTCATTAGAGAATATATCTGAGAATGGGTGTCCAGCCCTTCTTTTGTTAGATTCATTTTCTTCATTAGCAGAATTTGAAGTCAAATGATTCCCCATGTTTGTCTTGTTGGCCCCAATAGTGTCTTGGTTTGCTTTGATTTGCTGGTTAACCACCTCTCTCGGTTTAGGAACTATGGTTTCAGATACCACTCTACTGGGCACTGGTGTTACGGACACCAGTTTGGTGGTTTGTTGGGTTCCTAAGGTGGACACACCATTTGTGATTGTACTCCCTACAAATCTGGGCTCTTTCCCTGGAGCATGAGATTGAACAATGTGGTTTTCATGGCCAGCATCTTTCCCTATTGCGGTCAGCTGTGTTTCTGCATTTGAATCTACTGTCACTAAGGTTGAGGAGGAAATCAACTGTCCACTGCTGTCAGTCAGGCATGGGCTTGCACATAATGATTTAGCTATAGAAAATAGTGCTGCACTTTGTGCGTGTACCTCACCTGCTTTAGGAATTGGAGCCTCAGAGTATGAGGCTTGTGGTGTAGACATGTCACTTGTGGATTGCTGCAGTGTTTTCTGTGACAAGCCAAGAGGAAACTCTGGTTTTACTTTGTCCACACTAGATGTTTTAAGTGATTGTATTCCAATACTTTGAGCTTCTGAGGGACCTTCCCCAAACAGATCTTTGCTACATATGGCCATCAATTCCGCTGGAGGTTGTGAATCCTTTGGAGGTTGTAAAGCAGCAGAAACCTCCACTGAAGAGCAAAGATCTTGATTTCCACACTTAGAGATGTTTGATACATCAACAGCTACTTCCGACTGTGATCTGTTTAACACGGTTTCATGAGCCCTGCAGGGCACAGGGCTGTGATGTGCTGCTACAGTCCTGATTCCACCAAAGGCAGCATACTCCGTTGGTGTAAGGCCATAATAAGTCGATCGGGATTTGGGCTTGGAGGTCGCTAACGTCATTTGAGTTTCCAATAAGGATGTCAAGGACTTGCGTGCCTCAATCACAGGAGGACGATTCGTGGTCAAGTGGGGGCTTGGACTAGTTGGAGTTTCCATAGAAATCACCGGAGTTGGTTTGAGATCGGAGGTGTTTGGGACAGACAAAAATGACGGAACCTTTGGAAAAGCTTCACTTCCTGCAGCTTGGTCTGGTTTTAGCTGTGGGGTGACAGGTTCCAGCAATGGCGGTTTGACCACAGCAGATGCTGGTGCATTGATCCTTGGTGCTAAATTCTCTCTCGGATACAGTTCAGTATTGGCAACGCTTACATTTATTGTACTCCTTTGAGTGGACTGGTTCTCTGACTCTTTGTAATTCCTGCTTTGCTTGATGGATGTTGCTTGATTAGCATCAGTTAGCTTCAGCTCTTCTGTAAAAGTCAGAGGTTTACTATTTTTTACACTTGCTTGAATGATTGGTTGATGCTGTGGAGTCTCATTAGTGAGGGCTTGTAAATCTTGAGAGCAGTTGAAAGCAGGACTGGCAGCAAATAAAAGTGGGTTTGGTTTGGATATTTCAAAAGTGGGTGTGATTACTTGAGAAGGTCTGCAAGAGGGGGTCTTAGGTCTACCACTTTGGGTCCTAGTTACAGACATTTTCTGATCAATTCTTAAGACCGGCACAGTTGTTGTGTCCCTATATGAGGCAGATAATGATGCTCCATGGTAGGTTTGGTTTATAACTGTAAGGTCCTGCATGGAGGGGGGTTTAGAGATCTCGTAAAAAGTTGCCTTTGAGGTATAAATCCTGGTTTGTGGGGTGTCAGGTTTTGACTCTCTGACTGCTTCAACAAGTGATATTTTTGAGGCAGAGAGCATCTGGTTTGGAGCAGCATTGCCATTACTGGTAGATCTGACAATCCAAGATGACATCTGAGTTTGAGAACTGTCCTTTAACTTGGCGTTTGTCTCCCTCTGGCTGGGAGCAAAACGTTGGGTCTGGTTCTTTGAGAGTGATAGCAGCACCGGAACAGGAGGTAGGTCTGCAACTTGAGAAGCTGTCGGGCCTGGGCCACAGTTGGGGGCAGCTGGGGATAGGGTCAGGCTGTGAGTTGAAATTTTAGGGTTGGACTGCAACACAGTGGCAGAGGAGGTTGTTGTCAGTGACCTATGGGAATTTGGTGTCATGTTCAAATTAAAAGCAGAATGATGAGGTAGTGCAGGGAGCTGCTCAGGTGGTGGTGGAGGTGGTGAAGCTGAAGGTGGCATTGTGAAAGGGGTTTCGTCGTCAAATAATAAAGAAGAGCACTCGTACAGCGGAGCCACTGGCTCTTCAGACGCCCTGATCTGAGTCGTGTTAGACTGAAGGGAGGAGCTGCCAGTTTGAGTGCAGGGGCTGCTCTGAGGAGGAGGAAATGCAGAGTGATTGAAAAGTGACAGTGGTGAGTCCGCAATATAGACTGATTCTGGTGTCCTTGGTGGGCTGGACTGATCGCTGTGCTCGAGGTCCGTGCTCGCTTCATTGACCGGCGACAAACAGGAGCGAAAGGGGACAGGCGTCTGAGAGAGACTGCCTTTCTTCTTGGTTCTCTTCTTCTTGAGTTTCTGAAGCCGAGCATTGTCTTTGCCAGGTTTGGGCAGCAAGGGTGGAGGATACTGCTGGGAAAGGTCAGGCTCCAGCCCGTTACTGTATCGGACTTCCATCAGCATTTCCTGCAAGACAGATGAGAGACCCCTCAGTTCACCTATGGAGAGCAGATACAAACCAGTCTTATTGATTTGTGAGCCTTTAGCCTCTTTTGCTGTTTATATTCATTATGAATGTTTTTTTCCTGAGGAAACCTGAGTCACAAATGAACAAATGAAGAAGTTACAGGTGTTTTGGCATTTGCTTCTAAGGCTCAGGAACTGAATCGCTGAGACTCTAGAGCAGGAAGAGGAAGGAATTCGATGTGATGCTGTTTGCATTTTGTGAAGTTTTCGATCTCGGAGCAGCTGGAAACTTTTTTCAAATGGCCAAAAACTTCCTACTGGACATTTCACATTTCAGCAGTTGGTCAAATAATCAATAACTTTTTTGTTAACCATTAGATATTAATTGTGTATATGTAACACATTTAAATGCTAATGTTAGGTTATCTATCTTCATTTACAGCTGGAGACTTCTATGAGGATTTGTGAAACACATGTTGGACTTTTTCATGAAGAACAAACCTTTTAGCAACTTCAACATTCTCTGTGTTTCAAGCTTCGTTAGAAATTGTCTTAATCCCTGTTGTGATCCCAAACTTCATTGACACTCATGTTTTAATTTTAGAAGCTTTTGAAGCTAAACACAAGTCTCTTGTCTGTAATGGGCATATTTTATTTAAGCCCTGTGAATAATCTTGTTCCCGCTTCTCTTTAAACACAATGAAATAAATCGGTTTAAAAACCTTTCATGGTGTCTGACACTTTGTGTTTTTGCTTTCATTGTGATTTACTGTGGATGTGAGCTCTTTGTCGTCTGCTGTGTTCCGCCTGTAGTTTGTTCAGCTGCTGACTGTGCTGATTTAAGCCAGACACGTCTGCGGCTGGATTTACAAAACTATGAGCTCCCATGACAACGGACTCATCAGCAGGTTTCAGATCTCTTGATTGGGTCCTGAAGATGGTGCCTGGCTGTAAGTAGCGTCACTATTGGAAATAGAAAGGCATGTAAAGCCGTTACTTATGGCAAGGCTACTTTGAAATGATGACAAACTACTTATGAAAATAGTCACTCAAGGAGAATGTCAAATTTAAAAGTGACCTCAGGATGAAATAAAAGTAAACCCAAAGGAAGATTAACAGTTGGTACAGGAGGGTGACGAGGCTCACGCAGCCAAGAGACGGCCCATTTAGCAACTTCAAGCAAATTCTTGACTCACAAACAGCAGGAGGAAGGTCAGAGGTCATACAAATATCTCAATTTAACAAAATAGGTGACAACTCAACAAAATAATGAGTAACTTGGGAAATGCTTTGTGGTGAGAGACGCTGGTTTGAATGTGCTGTCGTCAAAAACACTGAGCTTTCCATTTTCCTGTTGAATTCTTTATTTTGCAAGGGCAAAGTCAGAGCCAGGGATCAGAATACATAAAGGTCAAAATGATAGAATCATTTCTATGTGATATTACGAACGTTGATGAGGTTTTATTTATACTTGTGGCAACATGAGCCGAATTGTTCCCTCTTCTGTCTGAATATTGGAGAATCTTTGGGTGACACTATGAGCCGTAGTCTAATTTTAGAGCGGGGGTGGGGATAAGAGCAAACCTCCTGTCAGCGAGCACCTGCTGCCCGTCGTCCTGCAGCCACACAAACAGCCTCAGTCCACTGGAAACCAATCCCAGACCCAAATCCTCTCAGAGCTGCGAGGACTGTGAGCTCCAGCCTCATGTGTCGGAGCCGTGACTTGACTTTTAATCTATGTCGCCTTTACACCACTTTGTCGAGAAGATGTAGGATAATCATGCTTGATGGGATGTTTTTACCGAGTTTAATGGCTCTGGTTTGAATGTAAGCAACGAACAGATAGTTCGGTTTGTGCTGAAAGGTAAAAACCCTGAGATGTTGGTCAGTTTGGAGTTTAACATGAATCCCTTTTGTCAGAGTGACTCCTGCAGCCACAGGGAGCAGAAGGCCAGCTGACACATGAGACGTCCCCCTTTTAAGGCTCTGGGGTCTGGTGTCTGGGAGGTTTCCACTGGAGCAATTCAAAAGAGGAAAGTGTAACTTTAGCTTTGAGATTAAACTGTGCCATGACCTCTATCGAGCTACGTTTAAGGAGTTCAATTAAACAAGAAGGAGGCCAAACTCTGTCTATCGTCATGCAGCTACAGAGGAAACAGCTTGTGCTCAACTGCTCAGGCTGAGAACTGGTGAGAGAAAAAAATAATAGAGGGAATGAATTAAATTATAAGTGAAGAAGGGATACGATCAGGCAGTCAATGTACTCCTGCGCAGCTCATCGCTGACTCATGCTTTGACTGACATGGCACCACACTGTGCAGAAACACAACATGGTTAGCGCTGCTTTGCAAGCTGTCCCTCCTCTAATGGATTTAATGTCTGATATCCATCATGCTGTCGAGATCTCAGATCGTGCAAGTGCCACTATCAAATTCTAAGCATAATTTGCAGGTTAGCACCTGGCGGCCGGGCTCCGGACCAAGCTGCAGAACCCCCAGCTTGTCAATCAACAGACACTGAGTTTGACTGGTTTACCTTCGGCAAGCGGCTGTCGGGACAAAATGCTCTCTGCTTGTTAATCCCGGCTCAGAGTGCCGCAGGGCCGTCTCATCCTGAAGTGAACTAGAGCCTTAGGGAACGAGCCACCGTGCCCGTGGCCACTCCAAAAATAAAACTGTTGCCTTCAGTGCGTGTTGCAGGGGCAGTCGGGGGTTTCCAGGCCACCTGAGATGGCTGAGGTGCAGCCCCTACAGGCCGAGATCAGCCACCTCCACCTGAGGGGCGAGGGTCACCTGTGTAGAGCAGCATGGGCGGGCCAGGGGGGCTTAGCAGGACATGAGATGTTTATGTGACATCAGGGCGAGTACACAGTCTGTATTAAACTGTTGGTGACTGATTCTACCTCGGGTACAGTGAGGAGAGGGGGAAGCTTCAAATGTCAAGGTTACTGGGGTGGGGGTGGGGGGGGGGGTGTTAATGCAGCCAGCCAATAATAAACCAACAAAGAAGAGGAAGTGTTGTTTTGAGAGCAGAGGTGATGAGGTGGCATATTTCTACTATTCTTTTAGTTTTACAGAGACAAATTCACAGTGGGCTCAATACACAGATTAAACAAAGTAAACTTGCAACTAAACCTGATGATGAGTGAAATGAATTGTTAATACTCAGGTAAAGTATCCTCAAACTTCAGCAGAGTACTTACTGTGCAAATAGTATGAAGAAAATGTAATATATATTTTTATTTTCGTGTAGTCTAAAATGCAAAGATTGAGCACTGTGTTGTTGCAGTACAACCTCCAACCACCAGAGGAAGTCACTGAGGTTTTCTGCAGCCTTTTTTGCTCAGATCTGCAACTGGCCCCAGGTTTCTTTTTCCCCTGAAGACGTACAGAAGAATCTCTAACTGAAATTAACTGTGTTTCTTCACAAAGACTTTTTTCAAGATTCATATTTAAATTTAAATTTAGTGCTGATCCAAAATGATGAATTTATAATCAAGATGAAAAAAAGGATGATTCTAAGGAAAGATAAATAATAATTTGAAATGAATTACTTTGTTGTAGATTTATCAGAATAAGAATCAGTTGCACTTATCTGACATTGAGTGTAGTTCACATTGTAGAAATATTTTTGTAGTGTTTTTATTATTATAAACATACCACAGCAGATTCCAGCTTGTTGTTGGTTTATTGAATAAAATTACAAACCAGCATGAATCTTGTTACATATGTGGTTATATAAATATATATTATTGTATACATTCACACCTGATGCTTGTTGTCTGATGCTACCGTGGTGGAAATCGCAGAGAAACCCGTTGTTCGCTGGAGAGCCTTCTGTTCTATTATTACTCCATTATTCTGTCACTCTGCAGTGTTCTGTGAATGTCTGACTGATGAAGTGACACACACACTCACACACACACACTTTCCCTCCATTGTCTGGATGCCAAGCTGGTGTGTATCGCTGTAAATTTAGCAACAGAAGCTTCTCAGCTGCTCCTTTTCCAAAACCTGAGCCCTCCTCTTCCATCCACAGTATTTCATCCATCTCCTTCTCCAGGGTCATCCTCCG
>JAFBJW010000140.1:251118-320144 GCA_016785235.1 Pseudorhombus dupliciocellatus | reverse complement strand
AATTCCTTGTGTGTGCTCTTTAAGTTATTTATTATAAGCTAAAGTCCTACACGTCAGAGGATATCAAGTGATATAAGTAGTTACTATTAAACTGTTCTGAAATCATCAGCAGTGTTTGGGCTCCTCCTCTGGTGGCTTCATGTAACTAGTGTTCAGGCACTGAGGGGTTTTTGTTCAGGTCGGCTCATGGTTTGTATCATTGTGAGTCTCTGGCACAGTAATACACAGCAGTGTCTCCAGGCTGCATGTTCTGTCCCTTTAGAGTCGCTGTGTTGCTGGAAGAGTCTAAGTCGATGCTGAACTTGTTCTTTAATGACTCTTTATAGTATGCAGCACTTGTATGCCTGCTTCCAATCCACTCCAGTCCTTTTCCTGCAGGCTGTCTGACCCACGCTGTGTAGTAGCTGCTCACAGAATAAGAGACCTGACAGCTGATGGTCAGAGTCTGACCTGGCTGCACAGTCACAGAGGCTGGCTGCGTCAACCGTTCACACTCCACATCTGTTGAAAGAACAAGGTTTTGTCACAAATCATGAAGTCAACCTGCAAAAGAAAACGTGGTGACTGTCTGACAAATCCAGGGAGACTCACATGATCCAGCTGCCAAAAGCAGCAGCACAGCTACAGGAAACATGGTTTATGGTGAATCTGACGTGCACTCAACTCCCCTGTCAGTCTGTGGGGAAGTTTTTATAGTTGAGTAACAAGGAAGGTCTGTGAGTTTGCATAGAATCAAATATAGGAATCATCAGTGATGGTGTCACTGGAGAGAAGAGAATAGACTGCTCAGTGTTATTGGCTGAGAATCACCTGTTTACTCTACAATTGGGTGATATGAAATGATAATTTAGTCTTCTGTATTCTCAGGGGGAACTCACACTGAGCATTGACCAACAGGCTGAGGTCTATCTTCACCATCCCTGTTTGTGGATCACATGAGTTCAAGATGTAGCCAGGGGGAGGATTGGGTCCAGTTTTGGGGGCCTCAGAATTCCCTCTTTGCTCGTTGCAGATGATATGGTTTTGTTCACTTCATCAGATTGTGACCTGTATGTGTGTTGGGATGAGGCTCTGCTCTTTTTACTATGAGCCCATGGTTCTCTGCTGGAAAACAGCAGATCATTTTTCTCTGTGTTGAAACAGAGATTCTCAACCAGATGAAGGAGTGTAATTATCTCAGGTCTTGTTCATGACTAAGGTAGAAATGAGCAAAAGACTGACAGATGTTACAAGACTCATTCCTGTAACATGACTCTCTAGCATGTGTCAGAATGCATGGAAGTGTTCAGCTGCCATGGCAGGAAGAGAAAAAAGTGTTCATAAAGACTTGAGCATGTCATTGTTATAAAAGTATGTTTTCACGTGATTATGGCTTTCAGCACATAGTAACAATGAACTCTTCTTGTCATAAGAATGTACTGTTTATCATCTTACATCACAAAACAGTCTCACATCATGATGTCCTCACCTGTATGACAGAATATAAGTGTGTGCAGAAAGGGGACAAAGAATGGAAGAAGATCTTTAACATGATTTGATCATGTTCTGCTTCACTCTTGGTTTTAAGATTTGTAAATTCTGCTGATATTGAGCAAGGTGGGTGATTTGTTGACAAGTTGTGTAGGAGGAATGAGTGAGCTGATGAAGATCCACTGCAATGATGAAATAGTTTAATTCCTCTTTACAGTCCCAGTGAACTGGCCTGAAATCATCAGCAGTGTTTGGGCTCCTCCTCTGGTGGCTTCATGTAACTAGTGTTCAGGCACTTGAGGGGTTTTTGTTCAGGTCGGCTCATGGTTTGTATCATTGTGAGTCTCTGGCACAGTAATACACAGCAGTGTCTCCAGGCTGCATGTTCTGTCCCTTTAGAGTCGCTGTGTTGCTGGAAGAGTCTAAGTCGATGCTGAACTTGTTCTTTAATGACTCTTTATAGTAACTGCTCTGTCCAGCACGCCTGCTTCCAATCCACTCCAGTCCTTTTCCTGCAGGCTGTCTGACCCAAGCTGTCCAGTAGCTGCTCACAGAGTAAGAGACCTGACAGCTGATGGTCAGAGTCTGACCTGGCTGCACAGTCACAGAGGCTGGCTGCGTCAACCGTGCACACTCCACATCTGTTAAAAGAACAAGGTTTTGTCACAAATAACAAAGTCAACCTGCCAAAGAAAACGTTGTGACTGTCTGACAAATCCAGGGAGACTCACATGATCCAGCTGCCAAAAGCAGCAGCACAGCTACAGGAAACATGGTTTATGGTGAATCTGACGTGCACTCAACTCCCCTGTCAGTCTGTGGGGAAGTTTTTATAGTTGAGTAACAAGGAAGGTCTGTGAGTTTGCATAGAATCAAATATAGGAATCATCAGTGATGGTGTCACTGGAGAGAAGAGAATAGACTGCTCAGTGTTATTAGATCAGCCCTGGGGAACCATGACAGAGAATCACCTCTGCTAACTCTTGAATATGATGTATTTTCATTTCCTTATTTGTTTCTTGATGAATTTTCTGCTTGGTCAGGATCATTGGCCTTCAGTGTAGAAAGGTATATGAGATATTTCTGATTTCAGCTTCAATCTTCAACACATATGTAGACATGGAACACATCAGAGATTTGTATCAACCCCTTCTCTTCAACGAGAAACACAACTAAAATAAGAAATATGACATTTATATATGTATAGTTACATATGTGGCTGTTTTAAAGGTAATTTTTTCTGTTTACGTAACAAATGAAAGTAAATAATGGTAGTTTGTCATCAATTGTTGTAATTTCTTCCTCTGAAAACCATCTAAACTTTATTATCTCTCATTTGTCAGTTTCACAAAAAAATTAATTTCACAGATTAACTTGTCAATTTTGAGACCTTAACATACAAAATTCCTTGTGTGTGCTCTTTAAGTTATTTATTATGAGCTAAAGTCCTACACAGTGAAACGTCAGAGGATATCCAGTGATATAAGTAGTTACTATTAAACTGTTCTGAAATCATCAGCAGTGTTTGGGCTCCTCCTCTGGTGGCTTCATGTAACTAGTGTTCAGGCACTGAGGGGTTTTTGTTCAGGTCGGCTCATGGTTTGTATCATTGTGAGTCTCTGGCACAGTAATACACAGCAGTGTCTCCAGGCTGCATGTTCTGTCCCTTTAGAGTCACTGTGCTGCTGGAAGAGTCTACGTCAATGCTGAACTTGTTCTTTAATGACTCTTTATAGTATCCAGTACTTGTATCTCTCATCCCAATCCACTCCAGTCCTTTTCCTGCAGGCTGTCTGACCCAAGCTGTGTAGTAGCTCAGAGAATAAGAGACCTGACAGCTGATGGTCAGAGTCTGACCTGGCTGCACAGTCACAGAGGGTGGCTGCGTCAACCGTTCACACTCCACATCTGTTGAAAGAACAAGGTTTTGTCACAAATCATGAAGTCAACCTGCAAAAGAAAATGTGGTGACTGTCTGACAAATCCAGGGAGACTCACATGATCCAGCTGCCAAAAGCAGCAGCACAGCTACAGGAAACATGGTTTATGGTGAATCTGACGTGCACTCAACTCCCCTGTCAGTCTGTGAGGAAGTTTTTATAGTTGAGTAATAAGGAAGGTCTGTGAGTTTGCATAGAATCAAATATAGGAATCATCAGTGATGGTGTCTCTGGAGAGAAGAGAATAGACTGCTCAGTGTTATTAGATCAGCCCTGGGGAACCATGACAGAGAATCACCTCTGCTAACTATAAAATATGATGTATTTTGATTTCAATATTTGTTTCTTGATTAATTTTCTACTTGGTCAGGATCATTGGCCTTCAGTGTAGAAAGGTATATGAGATATTTCTGGCTTCAGGCTGTTTGGAACATGACATCAAGAAGACAGGAACAAAACGGACTTGCGATTATTTAGAGCTACTCAAAAATCAGGTTAAATCATCATAGAAGCAAATTGTCTCTGTCAGTGAGTCCGTCTCTGTGCTTCAATCTTCAACACATATATACAGATGGAAGACCTCAGAGATTTACAGTTGTGAGACCAGGGGTTTAGTGATCCTAGCAATAGGCATAAGGCAGGAGGCAGAGCTGGAGGTTGCAGAGTTAAAGATACTAAGATTCTCTTTAGAAATGACAAGGGTGGACGGGATCAGGAATGAGGTCATTAGAGGAACAACACAGATGGGAAAGTTTGGAGAAAAACGAGAGAAGCCAGATTGAGATGGTTTGGACATGTGCAGAGGAGGGACAGTGGATACATCGGTAGCAGAATGCTAGAGATGGAGCTACCAGGTCAGAGACAAAGAGGAGATTTATGGATGCAATGAGGGAGGACATGCAGGTAGTTGGAGTCAGAGTAGAGGATGGACAGAACAGGGTGAGATGGAAAACAATGATTCGCTGTGGCAACCCCTGAAAATAAAGGAACAAGCGCAAAGGAAAAGAAGAAGAAGAGATCAAAGTTTTCTATCAACCCCTTTTCTTCAAAGAGAAACACAACTAAAATAAGAAATATGACATTTATATATGTATATTTACATATATGGGTAATTTTCTCTCTTTACGAAACAAATGAACGTAAATAATGGTAGTTTGTCATCAATTGTTGTAATTTGTTCCTCTGAAAACCATCTAAACTTTATTTTCTGTCATTTGACGGTTTTATAAAAAATAAATCTCACAGATTAACTTGTCAATTTTGAGACCTTAACATACAAAATTCCTTGTGTGTGCTCTTTAAGTTATTTATTATGAGCTAAATTCCTACACAGTGAAACGTTAGAGGATATCAAGTGATATAAGTATTTACTATTAAACTGGCCTGAAATCATCAGCAGTGTTTGGGCTCCTCCTCTGGTGGCTTCATGTAACTAGTGTTCAGGCACTGAGGGGTTTTTGTTCAGGTCGGCTCATGGTTTGTATCATTGTGAGTCTCTGGCACAGTAATACACAGCAGTGTCTCCAGGCTGCATGTTCTGTCCCTTTAGAGTCACTGTGCTGCTGGAAGAGTCTACGTCGATACTGAACTTGTTCTTTAATGACTCTTTATAGTAACTGTTCCCAGGAGAATCATTCATCCCAATCCACTCCAGTCCTTTTCCTGCAGGCTGTCTGACCCAAGCTGTCCAGTAGGTGCTCACAGAATAAGAGACCTGACAGCTGATGGTCAGAGTCTGACCTGGCTGCACAGTCACAGAGGCTGGCTGCGTCAACCGTTCACACTCCACATCTGTTAAAAGAACAAGGTTTTGTCACAAATAACAAAGTCAATCTGCAAAAGAAAACGTGGTGACTGTCTGACAAATCCAGGGAGACTCACATGATCCAGCTGCCAAAAGCAGCAGCACAGCTACAGGAAACATGGTTTATGGTGAATCTGACGTGCACTCAACTCCCCTGTCAGTCTGTGGGGAAGTTTTTATAGTTGAGTAACAAGGAAGGTCTGTGAGTTTGCATAGAATCAAATATAGGAATCATCAGTGATGGTGTCACTGGAGAGAAGAGAATAGACTGCTCAGTGTTATTAGATCCGCCCTGGGGAACCATGACAGAGAATCACCTCTGCTATATATTGAGTATGATGTATTTTGATTTCAATATTTGTTTCTTGATTAATTTTCTACTTGGTCAGGATCATTGGCCTTCAATGTAGAAAGGTATATGAGATATTTCTGATTTCAGACAGTTTGGAACATCACATAAAGAAGACAGGAACAAAAAGAACTTGTGATTATTATTCGAATTTATAGAGCACAATAATAAACAGCAGAAGCTTCTGTTTTCAGACTGTTCCTGTGCAGATACACCTGCTGTTTGCTGTTGTCCCTGGAGATGGTGAACCGTCTGCAGACTGACTGAGAGTAGTAGTAGATAGAGTTACTGCCATCACTGATAGTAGCAACCCACTCTGGTCCCTTTCCAGCAGCCTGCCTGGTCCTAGGGTTCCAGTACACACCCAGAATATGTGCAGGCCAGTGTGTGGGACTCTCCAGGCCCTTTAACAGGAGGTGTGTCAGCACAGAAGTTGCTGTTCTCACCATCCCAGGCAACGGTCAGGATTAGAAAGCTACTCAATAATCAGGTCCAATCATCAAAGAAGCAAAGTGTCTGTCAGTGAGTCCGTCTCTGTGCTTCAATCTTCAACACATATGTAGACATGGAACACATCAGAGATTTGTATCAACCCCTTCTCTTCAAAGAGAAACACAACTAAAATAAGAAATATGATATTTATATATATGTATATTTACATGTGTGGCTGTTTTATAACTAATTTTCTCTCTTTACGTTACAAACAAAGTAAATAATGGTAGTTTGTCATCAATTGTAATTTCTTCCTCTGAAAACCATCTAAACTTTATTATCTGTCATTTGTCGGTTTTATAAAAAAATAAATTTCACAGAGTAGCTTGTGAATTTTTAGAACTTTACAAACAAAACTCCTTGTGTGTGTTTTTTTTAATTATTTATTATAAGCTAAAGATATACACACTGAAATGTCAAAGTATTTAAAGTGATATAAGTAGTTATGATTAATCTGGTTTGAAATCATCAGCAGTGTTTGGGCTCCTCCTCTGGTGGCTTCATGTAACTAGTGGCCTGCTTCCAATCCACTCCAGTCCTTTTCCTGCAGGCTGTCTGACCCAAGCTGTGTAGTAGCTGCTCACAGAATAAGAGACCTGACAGCTGATGGTCAGAGTCTGACCTGGCTGCACAGTCACAGAGGCTGGCTGCGTCAACCGTTCACACTCCACATCTGTTAAAAGAACAAGGTTTTGTCACAAATCATGAAGTCAACCTGCAAAAGAAAACGTGGTGACTGTCTGACAAATCCAGGGAGACTCACATGATCCAGCTGCCAAAAGCAGCAGCACAGCTACAGGAAACATGGTTTATGGTGAATCTGACGTGCACTCAACTCCCCTGTCAGTCTGTGGGGAAGTTTTTATAGTTGAGTAACAAGGAAGGTCTGTGAGTTTGCATAGAATCAAATATAGGAATCATCAGTGATGGTGTCACTGGAGAGAAGAGAATAGACTGCTCAGTGTTATTAGATCAGCCCTGGGGAACCATGACAGAGAATCACCTCTGCTAACTATAAAATATGATGTATTTTCATTTCCTTATTAACTAATTGATAAATTTTGTACTTGGTCAGGATCATTGGCCTTCAGTGTAGAAAGGTACATTAGATATTTCTGACTTAAGACAGTTTGGAACATAACATCAAGAAGACAGGAACAAAAAGGACTTGTGATTATGTCAGAATATGCTATATATATTTGAAACGCTGGCATAAACGTGTGGGAAGGACTGAATTATTTTGTTGAAACTGTTCTCACAGAGATCACACTGCTACTCGTGGTCATTCTAATTTATAGAGCACAAGAATAAACAGCAGAACCTTCTGTTTTCAGACTGTTCCTGTGCAGATGCACCTGCTGTTTGCTGTTGTCCCTGGAGATGGTGAACCGTCTGCAGACTGACTGAGAGTAGTAGTAGACAGAGTTACTGCCATCACTGATAGTAGCAACCCACTCTGGTCCCTTTCCAGCAGCCTGCCTGGTCCAAGGTTCCAGTACACACCCAGAATATGTGCAGGCCAGTGTGTGGGACTCTCCAGGCCCTTTAACAGGAGGTGTGTCAGCACAGTAGTTGCTGTTCTCACCATCCCAGACAACGGTCAGGATTAGAAAGCTACTCAATAATCAGGTCCAATCATCAAAGAAGCAAAGTGTCTCTGTCAGTGAGTCCGTCTCTGTGCTTCAATCTTCAACACATATGTAGACATGGAACACATCAGAGATTTGTATCAACCCCTTCTCTTCAACGAGAAACACAACTAAAATAAGAAATATGATATTTATATATATGTATATTTACATGTGTGGCTGTTGTGTAACTAATTTTCTCTCTTTATGAAACAAAAGTAAATAATGGTAGTTTGTCATCAATTGTTGTAATTTCTTCCTCTGAAAACCATCTAAACTTTATTATCTGTCATTTGTCGGTTTTATAAAAAAATAAATTTCACAGAGTAACTTGTGAATTTTTAGAACTTTACAAACAAAACTCCTTGTGTGTGTTTTTTTTATTATTATTTATTATAAGCTAAAGTCATACACACTGAAATATCAGAGTATTTAAAGTGATATAAGTTGTCATAGTGAACTGTCCTTAAATCATCAGCAGTGTTTGGGCTCCTCCTCTGGTGGCTTCATGTAACTAGTGTTCAGGCACTGAGGGGTTTTTGTTCAGGTCGGCTCATGGTTTGTATCATTGTGAGTCTCTGGCACAGTAATACACAGCAGTGTCTCCAGGCTGCATGTTCTGTCCCTTTAGAGTCGCTGTGTTGCTGGAAGTGTCTAAGTCGATGCTGAACTTGTTCTTTAATGACTCTTTATAGTAACTGCTCTGTCCAGCACGCCTGCTTCCAATCCACTCCAGTCCTTTTCCTGCAGGCTGTCTGACCCAAGTTGTGTACCAGCTGCTCACAGAGTAAGAGACCTGACAGCTGATGGTCAGAGTCTGACCTGGCTGCACAGTCACAGAGGCTGGCTGCGTCAACCGTTCACACTCCACGTCTGTTAAAAGAAAAAGGTTTTGTCACAAATCATGAAGTCAACCTGCAAAAGAAAACATGGTGACTGTCTGACAAATCCAGGGAGACTCACATGATCCAGCTGCCAAAAGCAGCAGCACAGCTACAGGAAACATGGTTTATGGTGAATCTGACGTGCACTCAACTCCCCTGTCAGTCTGTGGGGAAGTTTTTATAGTTGAGTAACAAGGAAGGTCTGTGAGTTTGCATAGAATCAAATATAGGAATCATCAGTGATGGTGTCACTGGAGAGAAGAGAATAGACTGCTCAGTGTTATTAGATCAGCCCTGGGGAACCATGACAGAGAATCACCTCTGCTATATATTGAGTATGATGTATTTTGATTTCATGATTTGTTTCTTGATTAATTTTCTGCTTGGTCAGGATCATTGGCCTTCAATGTAGAAAGGTATATGAGATATTTCTGACTTCAGACAGTTTGGAACATCACATCAAGAAGACAGGAACAAAAAGAACTTGTGATTATTATTCTAATTTATAGAGCACAATAATAAACAGCAGAAGCTTCTGTTTTCAGACTGTTCCTGTGCAGATACACCTGCTGTTTGCTGTTGTCCCTGGAGATGGTGAACCGTCTGCAGACTGACTGAGAGTAGTAGTAGATAGAGTTACTGCCATCACTGATAGTAGCAACCCACTCTGGTCCCTTTCCAGCAGCCTGCCTGGTCCTAGGGTTCCAGTACACACCCAGAATATGTGCAGGCCAGTGTGTGGGACTCTCCAGGCCCTTTAACAGGAGGTGCGTCAGCACAGAAGTTGCTGTTCTCACCATCCCAGGCAACGGTCAGGATTAGAAAGCTACTCAATAATCAGGTCCAATCATCAAAGAAGCAAAGTGTCTCTGTCAGTGAGTCCGTCTCTGTGCTTCAATCTTCAACACATATGTAGACATGGAACACATCAGAGATTTGTATCAACCCCTTCTCTTCAACGAGAAACACAACTAAAATAAAAAATATGATATTTATATATATGTATATTTACGTGTGTGGCTGTTGTGTAACTAATTTTCTCTCTTTATGAAACAAAAGTAAATAATGGTAGTTTGTCATCAATTGTTGTAATTTCTTCCTCTGAAAACCATCTAAACTTTATTATCTGTCATTTGTCGGTTTTATAAAAAAATAAATTTCACAGAGTAACTTGTGAATTTTGAGAACTCGACAAACATAACTCCTCGTGTGTGTGTTTTTAATTATTTATTATAAGCTAAAGTCATACACACTGAAATGTCAAAGTATTTAAAGTGATATAAGTAGTTACTATTAATCTGGTTTGAAATCATCAGCAGTGTTTGGGCTCCTCCTCTGGTGGCTTCATGTAACTAGTGTTCAGGCACTGAGGGGTTTTTGTTCAGGTCGGCTCATGGTTTGTATCATTGTGAGTCTCTGGCACAGTAATACACAGCAGTGTCTCCAGGCTGCATGTTCTGTCCCTTTAGAGTCACTGTGTTGCTGGAAGTGTCTAAGTCGATGCTGAACTTGTTCTTTAATGACTCTTTATAGTATGCAGCTCCTGTATCTCTCATCCCAATCCACTCCAGTCCTTTTCCTGCAGGCTGTCTGACCCAAGCTGTGTAGGAGCTCAGAGAATAAGAGACCTGACAGCTGATGGTCAGAGTCTGACCTGGCTGCACAGTCACAGAGGCTGGCTGCGTCAACCGTTCACACTCCACATCTGTTAAAAGAACAAGGTTTTGTCGCAAATCATGAAGTCAACCTGCAAAAGAAAACGTGGTGACTGTCTGACAAATCCAGGGAGACTCACATGATCCAGCTGCCAAAAGCAGCAGCACAGCTACAGGAAACATGGTTTATGGTGAATCTGACGTGCACTCAACTCCCCTGTCAGTCTGTGGGGAAGTTTTTATAGTTGAGTAACAAGGAAGGTCTGTGAGTTTGCATAGAATCAAATATAGGAATCATCAGTGATGGTGTCTCTGGAGAGAAGAGAATAGACTGCTCAGTGTTATTAGATCAGCCCTGGGGAACCATGACAGAGAATCACCTCTGCTATATATTGAGTATGATGTATTTTGATTTCAATATTTGTTTCTTGATTAATTTTCTACTTGGTCAGGATCATTGGCCTTCAGTGTAGAAAGGTATATGAGATATTTCTGGCTTCAGGCTGTTTGGAACATAACATCAAGAAGACAGGAACAAAACGGACTTGCGATTATTTAGAGCTACTCAAAAATCAGGTTAAATCATCATAGAAGCAAAGTGTCTCTGTCAGTGAGTCTGTCTCTGTGCTTCAATCTTCAACACATATATACAGATGGAAGACCTCAGAGATTTACAGTTGTGAGACCAGGGGTTTAGTGATCCTAGCAATAGGCATAAGGCAGGAGGCAGAGCTGGAGGTTGCAGAGTTAAAGATACTAAGATTCTCTTTAGAAATGACAAGGGTGGACGGGATCAGGAATGAGGTCATTAGAGGAACAACACAGATGGGAAAGTTTGGAGAAAAACGAGAGAAGCCAGATTGAGATGGTTTGGACATGTGCAGAGGAGGGACAGTGGATACATCGGTAGCAGAATGCTAGAGATGGAGCTACCAGGTCAGAGACAAAGAGGAGATTTATGGATGCAATGAGGGTGGACATGCAGGTAGTTGGAGTCAGAGTAGAGGATGGACAGAACAGGGTGAGATGGAAAACAATGATTCGCTGTGGCAACCCCTGAAAATAAAGGAACAAGCGCAAAGGAAAAGAAGAAGAAGAGATCAAAGTTTTCTATCAACCCCTTTTCTTCAAAGAGAAACACAACTAAAATAAGAAATATGACATTTATATATGTATAGTTACATATGTGGCTGTTTTATAGGTAATTTTTTCTGTTTACGTAACAAATGAAAGTAAATAATGGTCGTTTGTCATCAATTGTTGTAATTTCTTCCTCTGAAAACCATCTAAACTTTATTATCTCTCATTTGTCAGTTTCACAAAAAAATGAATTTCACAGAGTAACTTGTGAATTTTTAGAACTTTACAAACAAAACTCCTTGTGTGTGTTTTTTTTAATTATTTATTATAAGCTAAAGATATACACACTGAAATGTCAAAGTATTTAAAGTGATATAAGTAGTTATGATTAATCTGGTTTGAAATCATCAGCAGTGTTTGGGCTCCTCCTCTGGTGGCTTCATGTAACTAGTGTTCAGGCACTGAGGGGTTTTTGTTCAGGTCGGCTCATGGTTTGTATCATTGTGAGTCTCTGGCACAGTAATACACAGCAGTGTCTCCAGGCTGCATGTTCTGTCCCTTTAGAGTCACTGTTTTGCTGGAAGAGTCTACGTCAATGCTGAACTTGTTCTTTAATGACTCTTTATAGTAACTGTTTCCATTAGAATCCTTCATTCCAATCCACTCCAGTCCTTTTCCTGCAGGCTGTCTGACCCAAGCTGTGTAGTAGCTGCTCACAGAATAAGAGACCTGACAGCTGATGGTCAGAGTCTGACATGGCTGCACAGTCACAGAGGCTGGCTGCGTCAACCGTGCACACTCCACATCTGTTAAAAGAACAAGGTTTTGTCACAAATCATGAAGTCAACCTGCAAAAGAAAATGTGGTGACTGTCTGACAAATCCAGGGAGACTCACATGATCCAGCTGCCAAAAGCAGCAGCACAGCTACAGGAAACATGGTTTATGGTGAATCTGACGTGCACTCAACTCCCCTGTCAGTCTGTGAGGAAGTTTTTATAGTTGAGTAACAAGGAAGGTCTGTGAGTTTGCATAGAATCAAATATAGGAATCATCAGTGATGGTGTCACTGGAGAGAAGAGAATAGACTGCTCAGTGTTATTAGATCAGCCCTGGGGAACCATGACAGAGAATCACCTCTGCTAACTATAAAATATGATGTGTTTTCATTTCCTTATTAACTAATTGATGAATTTTGTACTTGGTCAGGATAATTGGCCTTCAGTGTAGAAAGGTATATGAGATATTTCTGACTTCAGACAGTTTGGAACATCACATAAAGAAAACTGTGACAAAAAAGACTTGTGATTATTATTCTAATTCATCGAGCACAATAATAAACAGCAGAACCTTCTGTTTTCAGACTGTTCCTGTGCAGATACACCTGCTGTTTGCTGTTGTCCCTGGAGATGGTGAACTGTCTGCAGACTGATTGAGAGTAGTAGTAGATAGAGTTACTGCCATCACTGATAGTAGCAACCCACTCTGGTCCCTTTCCAGCAGCCTGCCTGGTCCAAGGTTCCAGTACACACCCAGAATATGTGCAGGCCAGTGTGTGGGACTCTCCAGGCCCTTTAACAGGAGGTGTGTCAGCACAGAAGTTGCTGTTCTCACCATCCCAGACAACGGTCAGGATTAGAAAGCTACTCAATAATCAGGTCCAATCATCAAAGAAGCAAAGTGTCTCTGTCAGTGAGTCCGTCTCTGTGCTTCAATCTTCAACACATATGTAGACATGGAACACATCAGAGATTTGTATCAACCCCTTCTCTTCAACGAGAAACACAACTAAAATTTAAAAAATTATATTTATATATGTATAGTTACATATGTGGCTGTGGTTGTTCTTTTAACAGATGTGGAGTGTGCACGGTTGACGCAGCCAGCCTCTGTGACTGTGCAGCCAGGTCAGACTCTGACCATCAGCTGTCAAGTCTCTTATTCTGTGAGCGGCTACTACACAGCTTGGGTCAGACAGCCTGCAGGAAAAGGACTGGAGTGGATTGGGATGAGGCGTGCTGGAGAGAGCAGTTACTATAAAGAGTCATTAAAGAACAAGTTCAGCATCGACTTAGACTCTTCCAGCAACACAGTGACTCTAAAGGGACAGAACATGCAGCCTGGAGACACTGCTGTGTATTACTGTGCCAGAGACTCACAATGATACAAACCATGAGCCGACCTGAACAAAAACCCCTCAGTGCCTGAACACTATTCACATGAAGCCACCAGAGGAGGAGCCCAAACACTGCTGATGATTTCAAACCAGATTAATAGTAACTACTTATATCACTTTAAATACTTTGACATTTCAGTGTGTATATCTTTAGCTTATAATAAATAATTTAAAAAAACACACACAAGGAGTTTTGTTTGTAAAGTTCTAAAAATTCACAAGCTACTCTGTGAAATTTATTTTTTTATAAAACCGACAAATGACAGATAATAAAGTTTAGATGGTTTTCAGAGGAAGAAATTACAATTGATGACAAACTACCATTATTTACTTTCATTTGTTTCATAAAGAGAGAAAATTAGTTATAAAACAGCCACACATGTAAATATACATATATATAAATATCATATTTCTTATTTTAGTTGTGTTTCTCGTTGAAGAGAAGGGGTTGATACAAATCTCTGATGTGTTCCATGTCTACATATGTGTTGAAGATTGAAGCACAGAGACGGACTCACTGACAGAGACACTTTGCTTCTTTGATGATTGGACCTGATTATTGAGTAGCTTTCTAATCCTGACCGTTGTCTGGGATGGTGAGAACAGCAACTTCTGTGCTGACGCACCTCCTGTTAAAGGGCCTGGAGAGTCCCACACACTGGCCTGCACATATTCTGGGTGTGTACTGGAACCTTGGACCAGGCAGGCTGCTGGAAAGGGACCAGAGTGGGTTGCTACTATCAGTGATGGCAGTAACTCTATCTACTACTACTCTCAGTCAGTCTGCAGACGGTTCACCATCTCCAGGGACAACAGCAAACAGCAGGTGTATCTGCACAGGAACAGTCTGAAAACAGACGGTTCTGCTGTTTATTCTCTGTGAGAACAGTTTCAACAAAATAATTCAGTCCTTCCCACACATTTATGCCAGCGTTTCAAATATATATAGCATATTCTGACATAATCACAAGTCCTTTTTGTTCCTGTCTTCTTGATGTTATGTTCCAAACTGTCTGAAGTCAGAAATATCTCATATACCTTTCTACACTGAAGGCCAATGATCCTGACCAAGTAGAAAATTTATCAATTAGTTACCGTAATTTCCGGACTATAACCCACACTTGATTATAAGCCGCACCCAGTACATTTTTAAAGGTAAAACCATTTTGTACATACATAAGCCGCACCTGTCTATAAGCCGCATGTGCCCACATTGAAACATGCGATATTTACGAAGAAAGACGGGTACACGGAAAGAGTTTTCAAAGTTTTAATAATATACCTTCGCTTTTCTTTCCAAACAGTGCCTGTGACGCGGCAGTAACAGTATCAGTGTCGGATTGGAATAGCGTCAGATATACTTCGCCACACACTCCCTCAGTCTCTCTTTTGTTGTCGCTGTCAGTGTCACTCTCATCCTGAGGCAAATTCACTCGTGAGCTTGTGCTGTCCGCTCCGTCACGCAGCAGACCGGCTTTTCGAAAACCGTTGGTGATGGTGGATTTTTTCACACTGCTCCACGCTGTCAGGATCCACTGGCAGACTTGTGCAAAAGTTGCTCTTTGCGTGCGGCCAGTTTTGGTAAACGTCATGTCATGTCATTTTCCAACCGCTTATCCGTGACCGGGTCGCAGAGTCTAAGCAGGGGCCCCCGCCCACGACTGCCACCCAAATCACATTGCACCAGTCCCTTCTGAGGCCTCCTGCGGATGGTGAGCCTACTGGAGGTGGTTCCTCGTCGGGGAATCGAACCCCAGTCTTCCGTGTAACAGGCAGAGATACTCATCCACTATACTAACGAGGAGTTTAGGTAAAAAATGTCTCATTAAACTTGCGTCTTCCTCGACACATATAGTTCCACCTGTCTCGCTCTTACCTTTTCTGCTCGAGCGCACCTGGCGGGCGTTAGAAAAAATGCATAAATAAGCCGCATCACTGTATAAGCCACAGGGTTGGAAGCGTGTGACAAAAGTCGCGGCTTATAGTCCGGAAATTACGGTAATAAGGAAATGAAAATGCATCATATTTTATAGTTAGCAGAGGTGATTCTCTGTCATGGTTCCCCAGGGCTGATCTAATAACACTGAGCAGTCTATTCTCTTCTCTCCAGTGACACCATCACTGATGATTCCTATATTTGATTCTATGCAAACTCACAGACCTTCCTTGTTACTCAACTATAAAAACTTCCCCACAGACTGACAGGGGAGTTGAGTGCACGTCAGATTCACCATAAACCATGTTTCCTGTAGCTGTGCTGCTGCTTTTGGCAGCTGGATCATGTGAGTCTCCCTGGATTTGTCAGACAGTCACCACGTTTTCTTTTGCAGGTTGACTTCATGATTTGTGACAAAACCTTGTTCTTTTAACAGATGTGGAGTGTGAACGGTTGACGCAGCCAGCCTCTGTGACTGTGCAACCAGGTCAGACTCTGACCATCAGCTGTCAGGTCTCTTATTCTGTGAGCAGCTACTACACAGCTTGGGTCAGACAGCCTGCAGGAAAAGGACTGGAGTGGATTGGGATGAGAGCAACAGGAGGTGCATACTATAAAGAGTCATTAAAGAACACGTTCAGCATCGACGTAGACTCTTCCAGCAAAACAGTGACTCTAAAGGGACAGAACATGCAGCCTGGAGACACTGCTGTGTATTACTGTGCCAGAGACTCACAATGATACAAACCATGAGCCGACCTGAACAAAAACCCCTCAGTGCCTGAACACTAGTTACATGAAGCCACCAGAGGAGGAGCCCAAACACTGCTGATGATTTCAAACCAGATTAATCATAACTACTTATATCACTTTAAATACTTTGACATTTCAGTGTGTATATCTTTAGCTTATAATAAATAATTAAAAACACACACACGAGGACTTATGTTTGTTAAGTTCTCAAAATTCACACGCTACTCTGTGAAATTTAGTTTTTTTATAAAACCAACAAATGACAGATAATAAAGTTTAGATCGTTTTCAGAGGAAGAAATTACAACAATTGATGACAAACTACCATTATTTACTTTGTTTGTAACGTAAAGAGAAAAAATTACCTATAAAACAGCCACATATGTAACTATACATATATAAATGTCATATTTCTTATTTTAGTTGTGTTTCTCGTTGAAGAGAAGGGGTTGATACAAATCTCTGATGTGTTCCATGTCTACATATGTGTTGAAGATTGAAGCACAGAGACGGACTCACTGACAGAGACACTTTGCTTCTTTGATGATTGGACCTGATTATTGAGTAGCTTTCTAATCCTGACCGTTGTCTGGGATGGTGAGAACAGCAACTACCGTGCTGACGCACCTCCTGTTAAAGGGCCTGGAGAGTCCCACACACTGGCCTGCACATATTCTGGGTGTGTACTGGAACCCTTGGACCAGGCAGGCTGCTGGAAAGGGACCAGAGTGGGTTGCTACTATCAGTGATGGCAGTAACTCTATCTACTACTACTCTCAGTCAGTCTGCAGACGGTTCACCATCTCCTGGGACAACAGCAAACAGCAGGTGTATCTGCACAGGAACAGTCTGAAAACAGAAGGTTCTGCTGTTTATTATTGTGCTCGATAAATTAGAATGACCACGAGTAGCAGTGTGATCTCTGTGAGAACAGTTTCAACAAAATAATTCAGTCCTTCCCACACGTTTATGCCAACGTTTCAAATATATATAGCATATTCCTACATAATCACACATCCTTTTTGTTCCTGTCTTCTTGATGTGATGTTCCAAACTGTCTGAAGTCAGAAATATCTCATATACCTTTCTACACTGAAGGCCAATGATCCTGACCAAGTACAAAATTTATCAATTAGTTAATAAGGAAATGAAAATACATCATATTCAAGAGTTAGCAGAGGTGATTCTCTGTCATGGTTCCCCAGGGCTGATCTAATAACACTGAGCAGCCTATTCTCTTCTCTCCAGTGACACCATCACTGATGATTCCTATATTTGATTCTATGCAAACTCACAGACCTTCCTTGTTACTGAACTATAAAAACTTCCCCACAGACTGACAGGGGAGTTGAGTGCACGTCAGATTCACCATAAACCATGTTTCCTGTAGCTGTGCTGCTGCTTTTGGCAGCTGGATCATGTGAGTCTCCCTGGATTTGTCAGACAGTCACCACGTTTTCTTTTGCAGGTTGACTTCATGATTTGTGACAAAACCTTGTTCTTTTAACAGATGTGGAGTGTGAACAGTTGACGCAGCCAGCCTCTGTGACTGTGCAGCCAGGTCAGACTCTGACCATCAGCTGTCAAGTCTCTTATTCTGTGAGCGAGTACTACACAGCTTGGGTCAGACAGCCTGCAGGAAAAGGACTGGAGTGGATTGGAAGCAGGCGTGTTGGAAAGAGCAGTTTCTATAAAGAGTCATTAAAGAACAAGTTCAGTATCGACGTAGACTCTTCCAGCAACACAGCAACTCTAAAGGGACAGAACATGCAGCCTGGAGACACTGCTGTGTATTACTGTGCCAGAGACTCCTCTGTGAATTTTGAGAAATTAACAAACAAAACTCCTTGTATGTGTATTTTTAAATTATGTATTATAAGCTTAGGTCATACACACTAAAATGTCAGATCACTTAAAGTGATATAAGTAGTTACTATTAATCTGGTTTGAAATCATCAGCAGTGTTTGGGCTCCTCCTCTGTGTTCCATATGCAGAGATGGAACACATCACAGATTTGTATCAACCCCTTCTCTTCAAAGATAAACACAACTTATTTAATAATTATGACATTTGTACATGTATATTAACATATATGGGTGTATTATAGCCATTGCTTTCACTTTATGTAACAAATGACAGTAATTAATGGAAGTTTTTCATCAATTGATGTAATTTCTTCCTCTGAAAACAATCTAAACGTTATTATCTCTCATTTGTCGGTTTCATAAAAACTAAATCTCACAGAGTAACTTGTGAATTTTGAGACAAAAGTCCCTGTGTATGTTGTTTCAATTATTTATTATAAGCTTAAGTTATACACACAGAAATGTCACAGTATTTAAAGTGATATAATTTGTCATTGTGAACTGGCCTGAAATCATCAGCAGTGTTTGGGCTCCTCCTCTGGTGGCTTCATGTAACTAGTGTTCAGGCACTGAGGGGTTTTTGTTCAGGTCGGCTCATGGTTTGTATCATTGTGAGTCTCTGGCACAGTAATACACAGCAGTGTCTCCAGGCTGCATGTTCTGTCCCTTTAGAGTCGCTGTGTTGCTGGAAGAGTCTAAGTCGATGCTGAACTTGTTCTTTAATGACTCTTTATAGTGTGCACCTCCTGTATGTCTCATCCCAATCCACTCCAGTCCTTTTCCTGCAGGCTGTCTGACCCAAGCTGTGTAGTAGGTGCTCACAGAATAAGAGACCTGACAGCTGATGGTCAGAGTCTGACCTGGCTGCACAGTCACAGAGGCTGGCTGCGTCAACCGTTCACACTCCACATCTGCAGAGGAAAAACTTGGTTGAGATAGTGTAATGACAGTGAGCTGTTGTCACTCTGCCTCATTGGGACTCATTGCAGCAGCAGCACAGGTTGAATCATTCATTATTATTAAATCTGCTTTTGATGTTTCACACAAATTATAAATGAATGTAAATATATACATTCAGCTTTATACATATATATATATACATATAAAGCTGCCTGCTTGCATACTGTGTCAAAGTTTTAGTGGCTGTACTGATTTTAACAGCACCAAAACACCCATTAGCCCATTATTGGATTATATCTCTATAGAAGAGTAATTTCTCTTGTTAATAACACTTCCGCAGTTTGTTCAATTTCACCAAACCAATACAGAAACCTCCATCTCAATGGAGCAAATAATGCCATATGAATCACTTGATTATGCATTTAAATTAAGATTTTTTTTTTTCCGTCAGGCTTTTGATCTGCCTGTGTGTCAAATAAATGCTCTTATGTAAAAAGATATGACAATTGATTTCATGGAATTATCATGACATCCACGCTGATCCTTTCTCCATACATCACAGACGGCCGCAGCAGAGCCATTTCACTGCGAATTAATTTTCACTGGAAAGGCTTCTTTCGATCAATGTGCTCATTTGTTTCATCCTCTCATGCAACGCAGCCGGCAGTGCAAATGCAAGTGTAATGCTTGCGTGCACTTTGGAGAATATCGTCTTCAGTTGTAGTAACCTTTTAATTTAGCCAAAGCATATATGGTTATGTAATGTCTGATGTATATTTTGCAGAAACACATACAGGGAAGAAGCTGCTGTGTGTGTGTGTGTGTGTGTGTGTGTGTGAGAGAGAGAGAGAGAGAGAGAGAGGGGCAATGCACAGAATCTGATGGAAGGGAGGATCTCTTCACACACATGAATACAAGCAAACACACAGTATTGTGTGTTAAAGATAAATGGAGTAAACACACAGAAAAAAGTAAACAAACACATACGTATTCAACATTCTTTTTTCACATGAGTTGGAATCTGAAAATGTGGTGAGACGTCTCCTTTTATCCTTGGTAAACCATATCAGATGAATAAAGTTCTTATTGCTGTGAAATGCATTCAGGCCATATAGACATGTTTTGTTTATTTATAAACATGCCTCTGAAAATAACCATAATCCCTGACGTATATGAATTTTTGTATACGTGCAGCATTAAGCCTATCTTTCTGTTTCTAGACCAAAGCTGTGGAGATAATCCATAAGAGACTCATCCCACTGGCATCCACAGATCACCACTGATAACAGTTTACACACACACACACACGCTCGCTCACGCCACAAACAGAGACCAAATGATTCAGTAAAATAAAGCACGGTGAGTATTTTATTTTTTCAAGAAAGGAATTTGCAAAGACGAGTGGCTCAGGATCGCAAAGAAGGCTGTCATCATGAGTATTAAACAAGCCTGCATCTTTTTCAAAGGAGCAACTAAGAGAGTAAGTCAATGTGCTTTTATTGTTTTACGCTACAGTTTAATTGTTAGGGTAGCTTTTATAATGTCTCTTAAGCTGAATACGTTTGTAAACCTAAAATTAATTTTATTCTCAACCAGGAATCTAAATATTACTTTCATTTGTTCTGTTGTATTTTGTATGTTCATGTGCTTATGGTGATATTTTAATGGAATAACAAAAGAAGCTTAAAGGTCTAGTGTCATTCTGGAGCAGAGGTGGGAGGGCAAACTTTTAACTGATGCATTAGGCAGATGTGTTGGCGCTCAGAATCACTTTCTGTGCTTCGTTCTGGAGTACAAAGATCACTATCACACGAAACATGGAAATGGTTTCCACGCTCCTCTTTTGCGCTTTATTTTGAAGAGCAATTTACATTTTTGGGAAATCTGTGCAGAAGTGAAACCAAAATATGTAAAGCTTATGTCAAATGGCCATGCTTACAAAAAAATTGATTTTTGCATTTCTCACAAATTACAGACAGAAAAAACAGTGACAACAAAGCAGAATAAACATTTGCATGTACACATCTGAACAGTGTGACACATACCAACTATATATATATATATATGAAATCACAACAACAATGACAGTTTAAAAAAGTGCTTTCAGTGTGGAATGAACAGATGACTCAGACCAGCCTGGAAGTGTCAATCCTCGGGTTAAAACATTTGTAGATTACATAATACTCTTATAACTTGATATAGCTTTAGGTTGATTTAATGTAAAATGTAATATCAGTCCTCCCTGAATGATTAAAAAAAGCTTTAAACAAATAAATATGCAAATAATATGTAAATCCATGAAATGAATGATATGAAAAAAATATATTGAAAGCTCATATGTGAAATACTTTTGGTTACGTTGTGAGATTTTTTGACAGTACAGTACAATTACCTAGCTGTATTGTATCCCTTTATTTAATATGTACTGTATTTCTGCTGTCTTTATATTGTGCAGAAACAATGTTTAAATATTTGAATTAACCTATTCTGAATATGGAGAACACTAACATCATTTCACATCTGGTTTACAGACAAGAGCTCTGACCCATGAAGAGATAGAAGGTAAGTGTGTTCAAAACCTGATAATACTTTTTATTTTACTAGTTGAACTGCTGTGTGTATATATATATATATATATATGTGTGTGTGTGTGTGTGTGTGTGTGTGTATATTATATTTTAAGGTTAGTGTCATACCATTCACACAAGTTTCGTTGTGTGTCTTTGCTGTCTAGAGTTGCGTGAAGCTTTTGTTGAGTTTGACAAAGACAAGGATGGTTTCATCAGCTGTAAAGACTTGGGGAACCTGATGAGAACCATGGGTTACATGCCCACTGAAATGGAGCTGATAGAACTGAGCCAGAACATCAACATGAATTGTGAGTAAAGTCCTGTATGGAGATAAATTCATTAAATTATAAGCAGATACTCTGATGATGATGGTGAATAAATGGCATCAAGTCAAACCAATCTTGTTTGTGAATGAAATAAAACCCATCACTGTACATTTTTATTGAAAGACATCCTTAAAGATTCATATTCATGCTTTAATCTGAATTGGAAACATATTGATGCTGCACATTGCTGCGCAAACAAATGACCAGGTGCGTCTTTTATCGTGAGTGTTTCAGGAAACACGTCTCACATGCTCCACGTCCCCTGAGCCCTTTTATTTTGCATTTTCTCTCTCTCGGAGGAACAGTAACATCAATCTGTGATTTCACTGCACGTCAGCATTACAAATACATTTTCTCTGACAGCTAACGTGACCCTGTACACGTCACGTATGTTTCCCTCACTTCACATCGCAGACAGAATATAAATGGCTGGACTAAGCTGAGTTTTCTCCCTGCTTATACACAAATTATTCATTTGTTTCATTTGTCTCATCGCAGTGGGGGGACGGGTGGACTTCGAGGATTTTGTGGAACTGATGACCCCAAAGCTTCTGGCTGAAACTGCAGGGATGATTGGGTTAAAGGAACTCAAAGAGGCCTTCAGAGAGGTGAGGTGTCTTTGGCACCCCATGGTGGACATTAAACAAACACACGGTAAAAAAGGAGAAGGTCAACCACTGCTTCGGTCTTCCCCTCTCCTGCAGTTTGATATAGATGGAGACGGCAGCATCACGTCTGAAGAGCTGAGACACGCCATGGTGAAGTTACTGGGCGAACAGACCAGCAAGAATGAAATCGACGCTGTGGTCAGAGAAGCTGACAACAACGGCGACGGAACAGTTGACTTCGAGGGTGAGACACACGTAAACGCAGCACGAACGAATTCTACTTCTAAATCCAAAAGGCTGGAATTTCTAAATATTAAAAATAATAATCTGGGATTTCGTCCATTCTCTTTGCAGAGTTTGTGAAAATGATGTCGCAGAAATGAGGAGTGGGGATGAAGAGTAACTCGGTTTGAGGTGGCTGCTCCATCAACACGTGTTTATAACTGAAACACTAGAGTATTTATTATTGTCCCTCCATTATCTATACTGCATATATAGGCCACATGTCTTATTAAATACTACTTAACCAAACATAAATGAAATGAAACCAAGTAGATATAAATATATTACGTCTGTATTGCAGGTTGCCAATGATCATAATAGGAAATGTATTTTCCAGCTACTGTGTTCCTGTGACATCTTTTAATAATGAAAAATAATAATAATCCCTCTGATGCTGCTGAAGCCGCTGCATAATACAAGAACAACTTGAAAATCGCCCAACAGTGACTTTGTGATAAATGCGTATAATATAAACAAGGCAATGAAATACAGCTGCTGGAGAAGGTGAGATGTGGCTTCAGTTTAAGATACAAAACAATATAATGCTTCACTGAATGAATGAGCGATAATCACAGGGTCGTATTTCAACTGGTGCTTGCTGATGAATGCAGGAATCCTTTCTGACTTTCTGCTCCCTATAAATCCTCCACACCTCATTGTGCTCCAGTGGTGAACAAATCATAACAACATGAAATAACATGGTGCACATACAGCTAAACAATCTGAAGAATAATCTGACTCATGGGATGGATTAGTTCAGATGAGGGTCCCATGATGAGGATTACATGGGCCGAGCAGATGGCAGCTAAGACAAAATCACTGCACTAATTCTCATCCACTGACTGAAAAAGTAACCCAAAATAAGGCTGTGGGACGTGACCCACAATGTTTATTTGTCCCCTGAATGTTTTAGCCTTTTAAATCAGGAGCGTTTTGATTGAAAATATATGTTAAAACATTAATAATCTTTTCACAAACAATGAATTACATATGTTTAATTTGTTTGCTTTGTCATGTTTTAACAAGCCAGAAAACCCTTGATTTGTCTTGGTTTGATCTGTCTCAATCAGATTAAAAATTTTCCTCATTAAGGTACAATATGTATCTTCTAGAACCATCAGCTCTGCTCTTCATCTATATTCTTTAGCTGTATTTAAGTTTTCAGCATTTTTAAATTCACGCAACTTGTGCGTTGCATTTGTTTTCTTTTCTGTCCTTTTCACAGCATTTGTGCTGACACAGAATCAATATTGATTTCTTTGCTTTTCCATTTATTTGGATTCCCAAGAAAAATTGGATTGACAAAAAAAACGATATCTTTACATGTCACATGTTAGTAAAACCACAAACAAACCACCGGTTGTAATTATAGAAAGAAAAATATAGATTCATATAATGAAACATTTAGGTGCGCACACAGAGAGAAGTAAGAAGAGGAAAAACTACCACAGTATGCAAAAGGTTGTATATTTTTGGCATTCGTCTAAGAAACCGAAAAATAAATTCATTTCCGGTTTTCATTTTTCACAGTTTTTTGGTTGAACTTAGTATACAACACGTATTTCAAAATAAATAATGGCCTCTTCTCCTGAAGGCATCAGGGCATGCATCAGCAGCTTCAAACAAGCATGACAGACACAGGTTTCATGCAGATAGCATCCATTAGCATAGTACACGACGCCAGTACACTGTTTACGTTACTGTAATATTTAAAATACTTAGATCTGCTCTTCTTAGGTTAGAACGCTTTGTGCTTTCAAACGCTGTCACTTTAGAGTTTGCAGCCAGACTATCAAGCATGTACAGTAGCATTGTCTTACATCATCCATAGTAATGCATTCAAGTGGCACTTCCTGGTGTAGACCATAAATCCAACATCTTTTGAAAGCGTGGCTAATGGCTTGTGTAATTCTGAGGGGAAATTCACACAGTGATCCTTGGATCGGAATTCGATGCGCGATGACCCACAACCACCGGGGCTAAAGTAAGGCATCCCCTGGAAGTTGTCGAGTTGGGAGTGCAGGGGTCAGTTCTAGAGGTCGGGGCTGAACATGAAGTCCAGAGCTTGTCTCTCGGCAGCAGCCACGTTCGGATGCCAGAGGTCCACGCTCAAAATGGCTCGGGGTCCGGCATCTGAGGGCCCTTTGCAAAAAGAAGTGTTCTATTTAAATTCAAATTCAGCAGTCGTTCAGCTTCTTCGGGATGTTTTGCAGGGAAACTAAACACAGAGGGGCCCTTTGTTGCGTTAACTTCACCTGAAGGCCACTGTCCTCCTTCACGCTTATCTTATGGGTTACATTTCCAAACACAACTAAAATGAGTTTCCCAAAAGTGTTTGTGATCCACTGACCCTTGTGGGAGACGGTGTGTAGAAAGGAGTCATCGACCAGGAGGCAGTGTCCCTCCGACCAGCACTGCGGCTCGCCTCCTACCACCAGCTCACACAGGGGTGGAGTCTGCAGACCTACAAAAGCGAAATCTGTTTTTAAACAGAATATCATGTTTTCCATCAGCTAAGAAGGGCGTGCACTCCACTCCTGTTTGTGTTTAAAACTGAGAGGATTATATCCAGACAGATGATTGCACAAAATGGGCTGAGAGGAACCTTGACCCACAAAGTACCACATTATGCAATGGTTTAATATGGCTTGGCAGTTTGGTTTTTTTTTGTTTTGTTTTGTTTTGTTTATTTTTGGGGGGGCTCATCACTTATATTATCATCGAAGGTTCAATTGATGAGCGTTCTCCTCATGTAAGTGTGATTATCAAAATGACATCAGATTCTGATTGGACGACGTGGAAGCAGGTAAATGAGGATAAAGTGTCACTCTCCTACTCACCCAGATGGCAGCGGAGACGTGTATTGGTTGGTCCGTAGGAACTCCCCAACGTAGCCCCAGGTCCCAGCAGCCAAAATCCGGCAGATCCCAATGAGTTGCTATTTATGAATGTTCGTAGAGAGAGAAGTGTGCGGTACGTGCAAGGACAAGAGCGGCAGTTTCCTGCCACGCAGACGCCAGAACTGTACAAGGGAAACACTGCCTGACCCTGAAAGAGACCGTTATCCCATTCAACTTATCAGCACAGATCTGGATCAATCCGTTTCTGTACTCTGTACACTGAAATCAGAACTCATAGATTAGATTGAGTTTAAATGCAACTTGGACTAATTGTGTACCTTTGGGCCGAGACTGGTCCAACCGAGTTTTGAGTCAACGCCCCGCTTGTAAATGGTCTGGAATTCAGCTAAGATTACAGGGTAGCTTGCTTCCAGGACCTCGATGTCATGTCGATGAGCATCACGTGGGAAGAAAGGAACACTTGGGACATCTGGCAGGAAGAAGAGATGAGGCTTCTGTATAGCAGAGTGATCATTCAGTCGAACCTTGGGTGAAGATGGAAAAGGGAGGACGATCATTTCTTGTTTGCTGTTAGTCATTCCACAACAGCATTTCTGATTTAGAACAGCACTCAGGAGAGCGCAGAGCTAAGTCCCCTGCAGTCAATCAAGCTTCACTAAATAGCTCATGCTCACTGAAATAAGTTCCCTAACTGTGCTGTATTATCTTCCATCAAGCTCCTCAAACTATTCTCTGGGAAAATAGTTGAAAAATACCCTTTTTAGGATTGAAATGAAATAGAAGAAACTTTCCTGGATCGGTCCCCTGATCTGGATTTGCACCAAAATGGTACAGTCCCAGTTCCCACATCCTTCAAACGAGTTTAATCTAAATCAGTTTCGTTGTTGTTGAGTGATCAGGCTTTATAAACAAACCTCCTTCTCAAAAGTGGTGTCATCCAACTTTTATGAAGCATTTAGCAATTACTGATGCAAATGAATAAACTCTAGGACCAAGAAGGACACACGATGTACCTGTTCGCGGAGGCCCTTGTGAATGCGACCCATGCCCACCCAACTGTAGCGCTTGGCGTACTCTTGTAGCGCTGCGTATAGTTTTTTGGCCTCTGCAGATGCTTGAGCTGGGAACAAGGCATGACTCAGCACAGGGGTGAGGTAACCCTGTCCCTGCTCCTCATCCTCCTCTGTTTCCATGGGAATGAAGGGCGTAATTTGATCACTTCTCAACAGCTTGGATCGTGCACTGCACTTTGTTCCAGCGCAGCTACCGCCGCGGGACATCATGGAGCGCCGTGAGCCCGACTTAAGCTTTCCGGCGTGCGCGTGACCTGGGATTGGCAGGTCAGAGCCCATCCGGTAACAGTGCCACAGAAACAGGAGCAGGAGAGTCCACAGAAGGCCGCTCAGGGAGTGAACACCCAGCTCAACACACAGAGGCATGGGGAGTGTGTTCATAGACCAGTGCATCCTTTCAGTTTGTGAGACACTAATACACTGAGACAGAGAGAGATATGGAGGAAGAAAACATGCAAAGAAATATTAGAAGATGGAACAATACTGATGAAAAACACATAAAGATAATTTTACTTTACTTAAACTGAATTCAGGGGTGGGCTATTTGCTGTAACAGTGATTTCTTTTTTTCTTTTTTCTTTTTTAATCGGTGGTTTTCTTCTTAATTTGCGTGACAGGAACAGAAACCCATTTATTTAATTATTTTTCCTTTAATCCCAGCATGCACTTGGAAGAAATTACTGAAGCATTCACAACAATTTACCAGAGTGACTGACCCATGGGGCTAGATGCCCCTGACATTGACTCCATGTTATGCAACTTCTGATCAAGCCAATGCTCCCACAGAGAACCGGTTATGGACGTAACTAATGCTTTCACTTTTTAGCCTTTTTTTTTCCTCCGGGTTCTAACTTAACTGACCATTTGAATCCTGGTATTTAAATTGTTTGCTTTACATTATTAGTTTAATTGTAATTGTGTTATGTTTTAACTGTGATTCCTGACCTAATACCCAGCTCTTAAGATTGTGATTATAAAAATGAAACAAAATAATAATAGCATAGTCCATCTGATTGACTTTTCCATATCTAAATCTGATTTCAAGAAAAAACCTGAAATGAATAGAACGTGCTGATTTAACGAATAAGGTGTGCGTGGGCGCGCGTATGTTTTTTTTTTTTTTTTTTTTTTTGGTTTTTTTTTTGGTAGGGGGCGTGCACGTCTTAGTGCGCGCGCGTGTGTTGCAGGTGGGAGGGCTCTCTTCCTAATAGTCTTATTCCAACGGATTCGTTCTGCTTCAATAACACACTCCAGGCGATGATTCTGTGTCGTCCGCCGGAGGAGCAGCCGCCTGTGGGCAGCCTCTTTAAACCGTGCACCGCTCGAGCATCCATGGCTCCTGTTTGTCCCGCAGCAGCCCGCACGGCTTGCGCTTCTCACTGTCCGCATTTCAAGTAAACACACGCGCTCCCCCGCCATCCGCCCACCCCACCCACCCCATGCATCTCCTGTGACACATGCAGGCGTTCACAGTGAGGACAGAGTCCCCATCCAGCCTCCGTGGCGTTACCTTGAGTGAAGCGTGCAGCGCCGCGTCGGACTCGCTTCAGCACCGAGTCGCTGGACAGCTCCTCCCGCTGCACACAAAATGTGCGCCGCTGCAACCGCCGCACGCGGCCGCTAGAGGGCGCCCGGCACCTCCGCGCAGCAAATGCCCTCACATCGCAGCCGAATGCGTCAAGCGCACGATAACCAGCTACAGGGGCATCTCACCAGCAGCAGCAGCAGCAGCAGCCCCGCCGCCGTGGTGTCGGATCCCAAAGCAACAGGACACAGTCCGGGAGGGAGAGGACGGGACGCAGCCTGGTGGACAAGGTAAGACCCCTGTGAAGGCTGCAGACATGGATTTCCTGCGCTGTCGGTTTGCCTGATGCCAACATAAAAAAAATAATAATAAATCAAATCTGCACAAAGAGGGCCGGGGGAGGTGCGTGTGTCGCTGCCTCGTATCGCCCCATCATTTTGTCACACACCGGGATTTTCGCCGAGGAAACGCCTCGAACAGCAGCGGAGGAGCCTTTAGACTCAGTTCCATTAACAGGTTGATGCTGGCTCCAGCTCTGAGGCTCGGGACCTGCGGTGGAGGGGGGGAGGCTCCTTAGCTGGATTTTTGGGATAGCGCATTTTTTTCCCGTGCATGTTGTTGCAGGTTTGGCTGAAGAGGAGATTCACGGGGGTGGGGGGGTGGGGGTGGGGGTCCTGCATATTTAACAGCACACCGTGTAAAACAAACACCTTGTGTAATAATGCTGCTCATTGCCCCTGCATTGTACGAGCTGAATATTTTGTCGGTGGAGCTGTTGCAGCATCACATGCAACGCTCCTCCAAACCAGTGCCAGTCATTGTGGCCTGTGTGGTGTAAACACATGATCAGCAGGGGAATTGCGTGAGAATAATTGATATGACTGATAATCCATTACCACACGGCAGTGGCTCCTGCAGTCACTGTAGAAATCCCAATGCATGCACATGGCCAGAGCCTTCCACATACTGTCACTGTTCTCGTTCTCCTGATGGGTCTGCTCACTGTAACCTTCTCAGGTCATTCAGTTTCATCCAAAGCCATGGGGTTCACACGCTGTGCCGTGATGCTGTGCGTCACCATGATGCACCTTGTCTCAGGTAACTGGTGTTTCAATATTCACATATTAATGCACACGTTGTCAATTTAGTCTCCATGCCCCACCCCCGATAAGATGTGTGTCATTTAGGTTTTTTTTTTTTTTTTTTTGACAATAGTTCTGGCTGTTTCAGGTATACGCTTTAGGATTCTTGAGCCGGATGCACCACCAACATCAGCCCCAGACTCGTACCCACCAGGTGAGCTGATCCACGCTGCCCTGCAGAGTAAGGAGTACTTGGGACGAGCCTCTGCAGGCGCAGGTACACTCAGGCCTTTACCTCTCCAGCACAATGTCGGGGGGGGGGGGGGGGGGGGGGGGGGGGGGGTTGTTCATGGGGAATAACACACAAATACGTGACCCGACTCTGCAGGTACGACCACAAACCCGACACAAGCCGTGCCTGGATTCGGGCGCAGCGAGTCAGCAGCCACGGCCATGTCACCGGGGCTCCTCACCACGGCTCTGAGCTCATCTCCAGGATCAAGGCACAGCTCTCTGCTGCCCATAGAGGAGGAGACCACCACCACTCTGATCACCACGACCACCATAACCACGATGCACGTGCCAGGTACTGGTTCGACCTGAGTGGTTGTGTTGTTGTTGTGGGGGGAGAATGGTCGCATGTCATCTGCGTATTTCGGGCTGCTCACATTTTCCCGGCAGCCGCACTGACAACAGCTTCAGATTGAATCACTTTGACCCTGTGGAGACTTTGGCCATTTCTCTTCCTATCACTGAAGAACAAGAAGGCGACCTGACACACAAGGTAACTCTAACATTCCTAACATATCAGGAATTATTACTGTGTAATGTCAATTACTCACCAATTAGGCAGATGCATGTTTAATAATCAGTCGTAAAAAGCTATGGAATCAACGCAGCTAGGTATCGTTTTCAGTAGCCAGTATTTTAGGCTGTGAGGCTCACTGCTAGTGTTGGGCCATTTTAGTGATCGTTATGTTAAGTGCAGACATACTGGTTTGCGCCTCTGGTCCATTTTCTTAATATAGCTTCTTGTACGTCTGTATTTAAGGATGGGACTCCTCAGAGGAAGGAAGGGTGGCGAAGATAAGGAAGGTTCAGGAGATGCTCATCCCATGTTGCACCAAGAAAATTAAGTCTGTGGTCACCAGGAGCCATTCAGTCTGTTGAATCTGCTGCTAACTAGAAGCCGCGAACTCTGTAATCCACTTCCTTCTTAGAAATTAGCAACTGAAAAAGGATTTGACAACAACTTTGTCCCATGAAAAGTTCTGGAGAATCTTGACAATAAAATCTGAATTCTTCCGTTGCCTTGGAGTCATCATTACGACAAACAAATCAAAGTTGTTCCGTGAACACGGAAAACAATTTGTTGGCTGAACGAAGAGCAGCCAGTCGAACCGGCACCATCGGCAGCTCTCATTGTCCTAATATTGTAATAGAGAGAGTATTAATTTGACAAATCAGCGTGAGTCAGTCAACATCGCAGCCATGAGCCGAATGCTAATCAGGCGCTGGTGACGAGCACGGTGGCTGATTAGTGTTAGCGATGCACTCGAGTGAGACGACGTCACAGCGTCTCCTTTTGCTCCGACGCCTGCGCGACTCTGAAGGTTTGATGAGACTTAAACAGCGACAGCAACAAATGAGACTTAAGGAGTTGCAGCTGATTTACACCAGATGTGGCAGCAGAAATGTCAGACAAGATGAATGGTCGGTGAGGCACGTGTCATCCGCTTCCGATCCTTTTCTTCTTTACTGTATCACGGTTTCACTCCTCTGTGAAATCATTTTCCTCATGCCAGAGCGCGTCTTGGGAAAAAGGCTCTGTCATAAGGTCAGTTTATAAGAAATGAAAAATCCCAGATTTTGAGAGTAATATTCAAATCATGAAAATAATGTCGTAATTTCTCATCGACAGGAACAGTCCTCTTATGAAACCACATTTAAATTCGATCCATCCAGGTTTTTAACATCAGCACCTCTCTTACTATGCTAAGCTAAACTAGTTCAGCTACTGTTAAGAGTTTGGGTATTGATGCCTCGGCCCTCAGTTTGCTCTGTTTGCTCTTTGCCAGGTGGACTGTAACAGCCTGTCCCCCTCAGTCGCCGTTTGTATTACAAGCAGTGGTCAATAATTTGATTTTGCAGAAGCACAGTAGCAGTTTCAGTCACTAATGTGGTCAATAATATAATTTAATGTGGGGAAATCCAATGCATCATCGCTTTGCCCAAGGCGGTGATTCAATTCAGCCAATATTCACCAGTGCACAGCACTTCCGATTTCATTTTTTATTGATTTAATTTGTGCTTCTTTCTTCCAACAGTACATTACCCAAATGAGATGATTGGAGTTAGTGTAGCTGAATGTTTATCACCTCCAAACATAAGTAGGGGGATATTTATCCAACATGTATCGCCACAGAACAAAAAAAGAAATGGTCTTATGCAAGCAGCACAGTACCCACAGGGAACAGAAAAGGGGGGAAAGAAAGAACAACGTTACAAAACATGTTCATGTTTGCTTTTAACCAGAAACTCTCTCCAGCCTCCCAGCGTGCGAGGGATCGGTGAGGGCTCACTTGACACAGTGTGATAAAAGATCACTGTGACCTCTCTCTCGTCCTTACGTCACCGAGCGCTTTCCACCGCACGGGCCTGCGTCGTCTAAAGAACGCCAGGCTTACTGGGACGCTTTCTCCTTTACACAGCTGTCAGCTGACAATGTTCTCCCGCCCCTCCATCTCTTCACAGTGCAGTGCAATGCGACTCTGTCAGCGATGGAGGACGTTGTCGAGTCACCAGATCCCACATCGTCATCTTCATCCTCCACATCCTCGTCGTTTTCCCCTCTGGAATGCACCTACAGCATCACCGTGTACGAAGGGTATGGCGTGGAAATTCAGGTAAGCTGCGTTAACCGCGATCAATCTATAGAGTAGCCAAAGATCGTTTAAAGCATTCAACGGATGGTGATTGGCACATTTTGGAACTTGCAGTCTGTGTCTGATAATTCATGGTGGACTAATAACAACTGTCCTAACATTCAGGCAGAGCCAGGGTCTCGAGTTGGCGGGAGGCTGTAAATCTCTGACAATCGTTCCTTCTTTTCGCTTGCCAGGTGAGAAAAGTGAATCTGTCCAAGGAGGAGTCTCTGACCATCCTGGGGTACGGAGGCACGGCACGGGAGCTGTTAGCCAACGAGACCCTGATGCGCGAGGGTCAGGTGATCCGCAGCACGACCAATCAGGTGTACATCCACTATCGCAGTCTCCGCCAGGCCAACCACGGCACGTTCAGCCTCCACTATCAAGGTTAAGGTTTTTTTTTTTCCCCTATTTTTTTGTTTCAAGGTCATTTAACTGAATTCTGTTTCCCCATATGAGTGCAGTTCTGTTAATTAGATCAGATCTGCCTCCTTTCTGATTCCGCATTGGATATTTTAATGTTTTTAAGAGCAGTGTGTTGTCTGAGCCCCGCTCTGCTCAGCCAAGCTCAATGAGGAGAAATATATTATATTATGTCTTGCATCAGATTTATTAAAGACACATAAATCTTCTGCTGTTTTCATGAAACGCAGGCGAGACTTTTATTCGGTGACAAAGCTGAAAAGAGTAAAGATCAGTTTAGTTTCCGCTGGCAGACAGTTGTGAGACCCTTTGGGACACAGTGACGCTGCGAGAGACAACGTCCTCTATGACCTTTTATCACTGGTGTTTATGTCGAAAATGATGAACTAAATTCCCCCGTCCTTCCCTTCGCATCAACATCAACAGCCTTTCTGCTGTCCTGCCCTTTCCCTCTGTCCCCGGAGGGCGGCGGAGTGACAGTGACGGACATTCATCCTGGAGGTCAGGCGCACTTTCACTGCGACTCAGGCTTCCAGGTTCGTGGCCATGAGGTGTCCACATGTGTGAACACCACACAGCCCCGCTGGAGCACCCCGGAACCTCAGTGTGTCGGTCAGTGAACCCACGAAGTGAAACGAAGTGAGGCAGTTTGGGATTTTTGAAAATTAAGTACGGGGGCGTGCTGTTTTCCCTTCAGCTGTGTCTTGCGGAGGTTGGATTCGTAATGCGACCGTGGGCCGGATACTGTCTCCACCCCCGACATCCGTCAGCAACCACAGTAATGGAAACAACCTGAGCTGCCACTGGTTGATAGAAGCCAAAGAGGGACACAAACTCCACCTGCACTTTGAGAGGATTGCACTGGATGAAGATGATGATAAGTAAGTCGGCCCTTGTGTGTTTCCATTACTCTCGTGTTTTTTTGTTGTTGTTGTTGTTGTTTTTTACTGTACTTACAACACTGAGAGAAAATCAAGGATATATGAAAGTTGGCTTTGTTTTTATTTCCCACACTCACTGTCAGTACTCCGTGTTAGTCACACATTAGAAGTACATTTCCATCGAAACAATCCAACAGATAAAAGTAGAGCCTCAACTTCATTCATCCCGTGCTTGCTGCCTCTCAGGTTAATTGTGCGCAGTGGAAACAGTTCCCTGTCTCCACCGCTCTTCGACTCAGACCTGGATGACGTCCCCGAGCATGGGCTGCTCAGCGAGAGCTCCACGCTGTACCTGGAGCTCACAGCGGACTCTTCCTCCATCCCTCTGCTTCTGGCTCTGCGATACGAGGGTGAGACACTTTCAAGTACTCAGCCTGTGTCCTTATTCTCCATCACATCTTTTCCACATTCCAGAATCACCGCCCACTCTTATGAACTCAAAGGCCCAAATAAAAAAAGAAAAAACACCTTTGCAAGGTTGACCATTTTTAATCATGTTAAGTCAGATGGAGCTTAGTTATATAAGTTCAATAATTGATGCTACATAGACTGCTTTCTTCTCATTAGTTTGTTGTTGTGTGCAATGGGACTATAATGAGCCACACGAGTGCTCACAGTCTGCCTATGCCTCAGTGGGGTTTATTTTGGGCTTGGAGGATTCTCAGTGCTTCAGCGTTTAGCTTATTATGGCTTCCTCTCGCCAAGAGGGCTTAAGATTTTAGGGTCGCCCCGAGTGAAAAGCTAAACTGCTCCCTCCCGTCAGCTAAATGGTTTCATAATGGATTTGTCTTTGGGTCATTTAGTAGAGCATGAATAGTGAAAGAAGAAGGTTGTTGTACAGTCCAAATGACACTACTGTGGTCAAACAGGAGAATACTAGGGAAAAAGAACAAATATATATGTAACTGTAATTAACTTTTAGGGATCAGTATCTGGACACACACGATGGGACTAATTTGTTGTTTCCTCCAGCTTTTGATGATGAGCACTGCTGGGAGCCCTACATGCCCCACGGAAACTTCAGCAGCAGCGACATCACGTATCAGCTCGGCACCACTGTCACCTTCACCTGCTCTCCAGGCTTTGTCATGGAGCAAGGCTCAGGGTCGATCGAGTGTGTCGACCCCAGCAGCCCCCACTGGAACGACAGTGAACCTGTCTGCAGAGGTGAGCTCCTGTTTTATCCATCGATGTGGAATAATGACGAGCCAAGATGTGCACGGAATTGCATGAAGCGATGAAGTTTTTTTTTTCCCCTTTTAACACGAGAGCCTGTAGCGTCAAGATGTGTTGCGAGCACGTGAAGACCGCAGCCCAGCTGTCAGAGTCATCTGCTGCTGTGAAAACTGAGAGTAGCGCCGAGACTGTGGCAGACTTTGGTCAGGGACCGGCTGAGAACACAGGTGTTAATATTTCAGCCAAGCATTTGAAAACCATATGTGATGTGTGTGTGTGTGTGTGTGTATCGTTGCTTGCAGACAAACATAAGTGGCTCATTCACAGTGAGGCACAGGGAAGTAGGCGTCATTAACTTGAGTGCTCTGCATGGAGGAGAGGTCAGAGGTTTTCAACAGGGTCTAGAGTGGCACATACAGAGGAGGGCTGAGGAGGAGAACTTGAGTGTGTGATGAGTAATATATATATATATTTATATAGACACAGATAAAGATAAAAGATTTTCATCCAAACAGAATTGCTCTCCAGGACAGTGCAGAATCCAGGTGGTCTTCTCCTCCCCGGGCGATGCTCCCACCTGTTCCATTAATGTTCCCGTGAAAATGAAAGTAGAGTGCGTAGGACGCTTCTGTCTTAATCCTCTTTTCCTTCACGTCTCTGTGCGCAATCTTGGATTAACTCCGCACCAGAAGCCGACTGCGGTTTCACAGTTTCGCAGCCTCTGTTTTAATCGGAGGAGAGTAGCGAGTCCTGGAATTGGACGTGATGTCAGCAGGACCCTTCAAACACAGGCAAAGGAAATGTTTCCACATTTGGCAGACTCCCTGCATTTGGCTCCTCTGGCAAGCGGCTGACAGCTGCGGCGTCACACGCGTGTCTGGACCACAGGCTGCTGTGTTTGTTCGGGGGATTGTCATTTTTCAGTGCCTCTCCTCTCCTCTGTTCTTCCAGCTCTGTGTGGAGGGGAGTTGACCGAACCCGCAGGGACCATCCTGTCTCCTGATTGGCCCCAGAGCTACTCCAAGGGGCTTGACTGCGTGTGGCAGATTCACGGAAGTGATGACAAACGCATTGAACTGGACGTCCAGATGTGAGTACTGCCACATCAACCGGCAGCTGGGTTTGTTTGTGTTCAGTTTCCGTCTCTGAATCCTAACCTCATCTCTCTCCCTCTTTGTTCTCTCTCCTTCTTAAAGCTTAAATATCCGCCACACTGACGTGTTGACCGTGTTTGATGGACATGATCTCATGTCGCACGTGATCGGGCAGTACCTGGGGTCACGAGAGCGTTTCCAGGTCGTCTCGGGGGGGTCGGTGGTCACCATCCAGTTTCAGAGTGACGCCGATGACTCCACTTTTATCCTGAGTCAGGGATTCCTCATTCATTACCGCGGTGAGAAGTCTGTTTTAAACCCTTTGCCCAAGTCTGTGTCCACGTCAAACACAACAAATGACGCTGAAGACAACATGGTGGATTCCTCTCTCTGTTTGTGTCTCATACAGAGGTTGAGCCGAACGACACCTGCCCCACCCCCCCTCAAATTGAGTTTGGCTGGATCAGCTCCTCTCACACCTCCCATGTGAGAGGCAGCGTGCTGACCTATCAGTGCCAGCCAGGATATGACATCAGTGGCTCTGACATCATCACCTGCCAGTGGGACCTGTCCTGGAGCAGCAGCCCACCTACCTGCGTCAAAGGTGAGACAAGTCTTTGGCAGCACAGACTGTAAATACGCATGTCTTCACCTCCTCCCATGACCCAGAACTAAAGTGAATCTAGTCTCAGTTGACTCCAACTGTCCCACTCTGTCCCCTACAGTCCAGCAGTGTCCTGACCCGGGAGAGGTGGTGAACGGAGCTCGCTCTGTGCGCCCCGAAGCCGGTTTCGCGGTTGGAACGGTCGTCCGTTTCTCCTGTAACCAGGGTTACCAGCTGGAGGGCCCCAGCCAGATCTCCTGCCACGGGCGAGACACCGGCACGCCCAAATGGAGCGACCGCAGCCCCAAGTGTGTCTGTAAGTGCCCTCCCTGGACTCTGGTGTCTATGGTGCGTATTGTCGCACACTCAACCACATGGCTGTCCCCCCACAGTAAAATATGACCCGTGTCCAAATCCTGGAGTCCCTGACAACGGCTATCAGACATTGTACAAGCACAGCTACCAGGCAGGGGAGACTCTGCGTTTCTTCTGTTACGAGGGCTACGAGCTTATCGGAGAGGTCATTATCAGCTGTGTTCCCGGCCACCCCTCTCAGTGGAACAGCCCGCCACCATTCTGCAAAGGTAAAAGCAAAAACATTTCATATTGTATATTAAATCTTTACTCAGGCCCCCTGATAACGATTTGTTGGTCAAAGGTCATGGTGACCTCACAAAACATGTTTTTTAACCTGCCTTTTTTTCAGTAAGAGACACTGAAGGTGTGTTTATTCATTATGTTATGACTGATTTTGTTTCTCTGTTGCACACAGTGGCGTATGAGGATCTCCTGGATGATCACAAATTAGAAGGTGATTTCTCTTCTGTTTTATCTGTGAGGATTCAGACGTTATGTTTACATCCGCTCCAGTCGACACTGTTTGGCGCCATCTAGTGGTGATGTTCAGTACAACACTGTGATGGACAATTATTTTTGAACACAGGAACTCTGAGAAATGTTAGTCATCATATCCAAAATAAGAAATTGCCGTACTGAAAAGGTAGTTCTTCCAGAATTTGCTGTTTTTCTGACGACCTTTCTATCATTTCAGTGTCTCAGTCATTCGAGCCGTCCCATCAGATCCTGAGTGAGAACATTGCTTTGGCAATAATTCTGCCCATCATCCTGGTCATCCTCCTGATCGGAGGGATTTATATGTACTACACAAAGTGAGTTACATTAATGTGCATCCATCTCACACAGCACGTACCGTTCCACAGTAAGAGCCCTGCCACCTTTCATGAGGTGACACATCAATTTGTTTTCCCAGCATCTGCAGACTAGAATGGAAGCCGCTCTTCTGGAAGTCTCTGTCTCATACACACTCCTACAGTCCCATCACAGTCGAGTCCGATTTCAACAACCCTCTTTATGAGGCAGGGGTAAGTAAAAGCAATACCCTCTCTAAGTAATTAATAAACATTTCTGTCTTAAGATCTAATGTTAATTTAGGAAAAATATTGAAATATTTATCATTATATCGGTCCTTTTAGAGTTTCACCTGACTGGTTTCTCACTTTGATTGCAGGATACACGGGAGTATGAAGTGTCCATTTAAAGGAGAAACTGTTTTTTGGGTGAGAATTAAAAACCACACAAAGATTCATTTGGAAAACAAATTCCTTAATATTCTACGGCCTCATCCCCCTTTCTCATAGTCTGCTTCAGTGTATTTTAGTTTCACCAACACACATCAATAGTGGAGGTGTTTTATTTTCATGTGTTACACTGATGCGGTGGTGTGCCAAACGTGGGTCCTATTTCCCGATTCAATTTTCTGTATCATTAGGACTGGTGCCTTATGAAGGGTTAGAAATTGACAACAAAGAAAATTAAAAAAAAAAAAACAAGTGTGGGAAAAATAATAAAAATGAAGGGTGAAGGGAGATGTATTTATTTATTTCGATAAATCATTGTGAGGCCAAAACATTAGAGAACTTGGCAATACTTTATTTGTAACAATCAGAAGTTACATGTCATGAGTATATAATACACGCTGAATGTGTTTCTTTAGTTTTTTTAGAGTGACTTGTTTTACATTTTAAAATGCATTAGAGTAAAGAGGAAGGACATTATATTTTCATCAAGAGAAAAATAATGTTCTCTTCTTCACTTTGTCTTTCTCTCTGTGTATCTCACACAAATTGAATGTAAATATCTGACTTAATATTTATTGAGGTTTATATATAAACTTGATTCTATATATACATATATACAAACAAGGCTATATATAAGTCTCATGTACACACTTATACGTGGTGGCGGGAGGTTATATATTTTCATTATATACGTATATATATGATGAAAATTCAGTGCCAAAATATAATGTTAAATACTTTAATGTCCCTAAGTGTTTCATCTGTTGTTGCAATAGTGTTTACAAAAGCAGTGTTTCTTTTATTCTTTGCTGTTCCTGGAGTGCACCGTCACCCAGAGTCATGTTACATATAAGAGGAGGCGAGGACATGAATGTCATTATGCTTAGAGCATGCACTGATTGTAAATTATATTGCTTCTGCTCAATCTTGCCATTATCATTATAGTTATTGACAGTTATCATTGTTCTCAGATTTGATGTTGTATGCACTATGTTGATGAAAACTTGCAAACTTGGCTGCTTGCTGTGATGCATTATGTATTTATTTACAAATGATTGTTTGGACAGTGGATGTCGTCCCATTCACTGTGACCAATGAAGGCTCTTTGGAGACAGTTGCTTTGTAGACTAAATTCTTCTCTTATCATCGGTAGCATTTTTTTGCTTCATATATGAAATAAACTCTTTTGAAGGCAGTGGATTATTTAATGAACTGGAAATAAAGTCTCTGTTGAATGGTGTAAAATTTTCTTTTTTCCTTCAGTATAATGGGGTGACAGCTACAATACATTATATATATATCATGCGTTTTTATCTTTGTCCTGTTTTTTTTTTTTTAATCTAGAACAAATGATTGTTTGGACAGTGGATGTCGTCCCATTCACTGTGACCAATGAAGGCTCTTTGGAGACAGTTGCTTTGTAGACTAAATTCTTCTCTTATCATCGGTAGCATTTTTTTGCTTCATATATGAAATAAACTCTTTTGAAGGCAGTGGATTATTTAATGAACTGGAAATAAAGTCTCTGTTGAATGGTGTAAAATTTTCTTTTTTCCTTCAGTATAACGGGGTGACAGCTACAATACATTATATATATCATGCGTTTTTATCTTTGTCCTGTTTTTTTTTTTTTTTAATCTAGATTTTTAAAAATTTGTAAAAAAAAAAAAAATATATCAGAACTTTAGTTTGGACCAGAATGGTTCTATTGAAGAAAACTAAATGAAATGTAATAATACACTCATATAGTATATCATATATGAGGGGAGGGATAGTGCTATGTGTTTTAGCGTATTTCTGTTTGTGTTATTATTGTTTATATATGTCTGTATAATTGTTGTATTGTTGTTCGCCTGTGACTGACAGAATGGTGCAGTTCCATAATGTGGCCACTGGGAGAAAAGACGGTTATTGAACGACAAACACCAGCGTAGAAGAAGAGAACAGCGGAAGTTGACGCTCCGGTTTCGTTTCCGATTGACCCACTTAGCTTCTCGCGTTAGCATCTGTTATTAACCCGTGTGTCACACAATGGAATCGGCTGATTTTGTCCCTTGCGCGTTTCTTCGACACCTACTTTGCTGATTCCTCCCAGACTGGTGGCCGGAGACGAGAGGGCCTCGTCGGCTTGAAGCGTGGCGAAGCAGACTAGCTGTTGTTAACCACTTTGATTTAGCTGCGATAAAAATGAGCTGTCAAGCGGTGTCCGGGTCCTAAACTTAGTTTCTTCGCATCAGCTGCGGACTTGTTTTTTTTCCTCTCGGCTCAGACGGACTCATCCCAGCAGCTCCTCTTGGATGTTCACTGTGGTGGGTACAGTTTATATTGAAGCTAGCTCTTGTGTTTACTTTGTTAAACTGTCTTTTTAGTCCACTGGTACGTCCGTCTGTCATCGCAGGCAACAGACGTGAGTCTTTAAAAGCACACCATGCCACTGTGGGGTGAGCTGTTGAATATTATAGATGTTCTGCTTTGGGTTTTGATCCGTTTAGAATCAAGCGCTTCCTGTATCTAGCATAGTAGCATCAGGGTGGGAAGTGAGAGCTCGCCACTGACGCACTTCGCAAGGGGAAGCACGTAGTGAGCTTTTGTGTTACCATTTGTATAGTAGTTCTCTTAAAGCTGAAGTACTGCTGATCCAGGCTTTCATGTTTCTTTAACAGCCTGTACTGGCTCTCGGTTATCAAATATACTTATTTATCTCAATGTCTGGATCTTGTCATTTATTTTCCAGACACATCTGCATTGGAGACAAGCCACCAGATTCTTCATAGTCAGGATTAATGAAGGATTGTGTCTCTCATTTCAGTCCCGAAGTGACTCCTCAGCTCCATGTCTGCTGAGGCCTCAGTTGGCAGTCATGCTGCCGACTCTGCCCAGTTTGATGTTTCCCAGCCAGCCTGCCAGAGCACAGACGAGCACAGTAATCGGGGACTTCTGGGGAGCAAGTATGTCAAGTTAAACGTGGGAGGCTCCCTGCATTATACAACCGTCCAGACATTAAGCAAGGAAGACAGTCTGCTGCGGAGCATATGCAATGGAGGAACAGAGGTTAACATCGACTCTGAAGGTGGGTGGATGTGGCTCTCTGCTCAACACTGACATTTTTACTCAATCCTTATTGTTCATGTAAAAATGTAAAATCACTCTACCCGTCGTCCCAGGTTGGGTCCTTTTGGACAGGTGTGGCCGGCATTTCGGGCTAGTGTTGAACTTCCTGCGAGATGGTTCAGTACCGCTCCCAGAGGATCACAAAGAGCTGGACGAAGTCCTAAAGGAGGCCCAGTACTACCGGGTCCAAGGACTGGTGCAGCACTGTCTCACTGCCATGCAGGTTAATAAATCATTTATTTTCTTTCCCCATTTTTATGAATTATTCATTGAAGCTTCACATCCAATAAATGGGTGAAGGTATATGTTTGGAAAACATGTTAAATGTATATGTATGTGAATGTTCTTTCTTTGTTAACCCGCAGAAGCAAAAGGATGTCTTTGAAAGTGTGTGCCGCATCCCCATGATCACCTCAGCCAAAGAGGAACAGAGGATGATTGCTACTTGTAGAAAGGTATGTAGCATTTTACCCAAATCCGAAAGATTACCAGAAATGAAAGTTGGTTCTCCTTGTACGTTTTGTGCAGACAGTATTCTGATCACAGAATAACCGGGATTAATTTCTGTTTCTTCTCTCTACAGCCCGTAGTAAAATTGCAGAACAACAGAGGAAACAACAAATACTCTTACACCAGGTAAAAATCAAGGCTGGCTGAATGTACATAGGCAATTAAAAAAAACAATATGGCAAGTCACATTCAGCCACAGTAAATCATCTCAGTGGACTTTGAGAGTGTGATTTGCTCTGTTGTCTCTCCCTGTGACCAGCAACTCTGATGATAACCTGCTGAAGAACATTGAACTGTTTGACAAGCTAGTACTCCGATTTAATGGCCGGGTCCTGTTCGTCAAAGATGTGCTGGGGGATGAAATCTGCTGCTGGTCTTTCTATGGTGAAGGCCGCAAGATTGCCGAAGTATGCTGCACATCAATTGTCTATGCTACTGAGAAGAAGCAGACCAAAGTAAGCATCACATTGTGCGTAGTGGTAGTAAGTAAATAAATGAGTCTGTTTGCTCTCTGGCAGTTAACCCACCCACAGATCACAAGCTCGCTAATGAACACACATCTCGGGTAGAGCTGAGCATGCAAAGATCAGCCACTCACTATAACTCTTGACCACTCTGTCTGATGCTGTTTTAGGTGGAATTTCCTGAAGCTAGAATCTTTGAAGAAACCCTCAATATCCTCATCTATGAGAATGGCAGAGGATCTGGTCCAGGAGGCTTGCACCTCTTAGACTCCAGAGGCTCAGGTTCATTGCTTGGAGCCGGCCAGTCGGAGGAGGAGGGGGCTGTGGGAGGTGAAAGACGTGTAAGACGGATCCACGTGAGGAGGCATATAATGCATGACGAAAGAGGGCACGGCCAGCAAACTGTGTACAAGGACTAATAATGTGAAGCCACGAGTGACTTGATGTATGTTCATTTTGTTTGTTAGATGCATGAAAGAGAGGTCCTTGATCATAGTAATAGCTTGGTAGTTATTTCCTTAAATGTCTTTAGGCACCACTGCAGAAACATGGGGGCTGATGAGTGATTTGTAGCGATGCTAACAGTTGTTTGGAGATGAAAAATGCTTCTGTTTACATTATTTAAATAGGAATTTTGTAAAATTACCTGGGACATGAAACTGGCATAAAAATGAATTCATGTAATTATTAAGGAGCCCCCTGAAAGTTACTGAATGGGCCTAGCATCCACCCCTGGAGCAGAAGGCCGCCTGTTAATGTTGGTGTTCGTGACTTGCACTGGCATCCTCCTTTGTGTTTGACTTGTAGGAAACACTGTCAGTTCATTGTGAAGCATCTGTTTCCCTTAATTAGTTGAACTGAAATGCTGGCTGACGGTGAGGTTTAGATCAGATGCGTTGACACTGGAGAAACTGAGTAGCCATTTTTCATGAGGATGTCCATGAATGAGATTGTTGAGCAGCTCAATTTTCTGTATTTAAATTTTTACTGCTGTTGCTTCAAGTTGTTTTTTATTAATTAATTTATGAACCTAATTTATTGTTTGGTATTTCACTTTTGTATTGTATGCAATCTTTGTGTTAACTAGTGCTCAAGTGAGGTTTCATTTGTGGAATGATATGATGCACTCTATAGCACACATCAGACTAAATGACTAAATGGTAAACTTACATTTCAGTTTTGTGTTTCAAGAGGAAGAGAGACCACTTGTTTGAAACTGCATTCATTTCTGAGCCATGATTTTTCACTTATACCAAACCACTGGAATTTGTTCATAGAAATTGGCCACACTGAATACTGAAAAAAAATCCTCAATGGGAGCAATATGTGTCTCAGACCCTTAATTAAGTCACCTTGGAATACATGATAATATGCACTACTACAACTTCCGTCCAATAGTGGTCATGGGAATATTCTAAATAAATTACTTATGAAATTCAGCTGAAGCTTCTCAGTCTCATTTTTCTTTTTGTAGTATACAAGGAATGGAAACATATGTAAGACAACCAAAGGAAGCAGCACATTTGGTATGCTTCAAATGCTTATAATGTGAAATTACTGTGATGTTTATTATTGTGCCCTGTTATACATTCCAACAATCTTGTCAAAATATTAAAATACAAAAGGCAGTTCAATGTCAAGGTAGATTTAGTTATTTCATATGACTTTTTATTATAAGATGTAACATCTAGAACAAAAAGTTCTAATCGTAGTTGGTAACTTATTGTGTAGAAGGCCATCTAGTGTTTTCACTTTTTGTTGTAAATTGAGTCATATGAATGAGAAATGAATGATTCAGTTCAATTTCTACAGAAATTTAGTGCTAGAATTGAATCACTAGTCCAGCTCGTATTATTTATTTTTTTTAAGTACAGATTTTCTTTTTCTCTGCAGTCATATCAACTTACACGTAAACGAAACGAAGATAATCAAAAATAATAAATAATTCTTGCTTTGCACTGTGACCGGATGTGGCGCGGGCCTGACGTCACTTCCGAGTGTGTCAGCTGGTCGCGATGCCGCCAAAAGTGGAAACGAGCGAAGATCCACGATGGTGTCCAGTGAAGTGAAGGAGGGAATCCGCAGGTTCGTGTGCGACCAACTCCGGGATCGACCAGACCTGAGGTGCGTGTGTGTGTTTAGCAAGACCTGAGGTGCGTGTGTGTGTTTAGCAAGACCCGAGGGAACGGTGAGGAACAAACTCCGACCAACATTTAGAAATGTAGACCAGTGTAGACCAAATCCCTCAAGTGAAGAACCGTTCCGTTTTCACTCCTTCCCCCTCACACTTAAATAAAATCTGTCTAACGTCTCATTGCAGCACACTGACCTTTGGAGATTTTAAAAAGCGATATCTGGCGCTGGTGGGTCTGAAGTCACTAAGTCCAGAGCACAGAAGCTTCATGAAGCAGGTGGTTGAAGAAGAACTGCTGAAAATGCAGGTATCTGAAGTCCTCTCAAACAGTTTGTGTGGATATTGTAAGCTCATTTGTGTTGGCAGGGGGCCTCATTTCTAGCCGTTCTATTGTTCCCCCTCTCATCTAGGACAATGATGACATTGAAGTGGAGCTGGAAACCGAGAAGCCCCACAACAAAAGGAAGAGAGAGAAGACAAGTGATGAGGAGAGTGGGATAGGAGACGAAGATGAGTCCATGGCCAAGAAATCCCGTCGTCGGATAAGTTCATCGTCAGGTAACTTGATTATTCTAATCATCTATAGCATGTCTGTTCCATTTAGCTAGCTGCAGTTTAGGCGGCTCAGTAGTTCATTTGTTTAAAGGTTAGGGTCATTTCCACGTGTTAGTAATGTAATACTCTGACATTGTTTGTATTACATCAAGTTCTGTTGCCTCTTAATGAACAAGGAAACATTGAATATTCTTTTGTGTGATGAATGGCAGAATCTGAGGATAACGACTGCAGCAAAACAGGAGGTGAGGCGAATGCACAAGAAGAAAAAATCCAGTCTGGATCCGAGGAGGAAGAGGCTGAAAAATCCCAGTGGAAGAAAAGTGGAAATCAAGAATGTAGGAGGGACAGTGAGGACTCACCAGCTGAAGACGCAAGTGAGTCGGGAGAGTCAGACAGTGAAGGTCCAAAAGGCAGCGGGATGAAGAAAGAGAATTCTCCAGAGAACACGCTTAACAGCAAGAGTCCAGCAAAGAAAACACAAAGTGATGAAGAGAGTGAAGATGACACAGAGATAAAGTCAGAGAGGAGTGACAAAATCAAGGAGTCCTCAGATGAAAGTGAAAAAGGTGAGAACATAAGCTTCCATCGTACCTTGCGTTTCTTTTTTTGGGTTGATATGACTTTCTGTCTCTGTGCAGAAGGAGAGGAGTCAGTTAAAAAGGAAAATTACCCAGACTCAGAGTCATCGTCTCTCACCTCTATGGAAGATGACGAGGATACTGCGATGAAAACGAAAAAAGATGACAAGAAGAAGAAAACTGTGAAAAAAGATGACAAGAAGAAGAAAACTGTGAAAAAAGATGAGAAGACCAAAGAAAAGTCCAGAGTGAGTCCATGCGTGGTGTGATCAATTAGGATCAAAACACCTACCTTTGAGTTTTTAATAAGTCATCACCTAAATGCCAGTTTGAGTCATTTTTACACTGGTCATGTGACATTTCACCAAGACATGGGTTTGTGTGTTTGGGTCGTTGTAGAAGTGTGAAATGAAGTATGATTATCTCAACCTGTTTGTCCCCTGCAGGATCCAGGAAAACAACTTGCTAGGCTCAAGCACTACATTACTCTCTGTGGCGTGAGGCGGAATTACAACCACCTCCTCAGTGGCTGCAAGTCACTGCGCTCAAAGGTGGCTGTTTTGAAGAAGGTGCTGAAGGATCTTGGTGTCGAAGGTCATTTGAAATTTAATCCCCTTATGTATAATGTATACTGATTATTCCAGAAACGGCACTAAAATCAACTGTGCCAGGAGGCTGTCATGTTAACCAGACTTTGAATTATTGTTTTAGTCCTATACAGTGAGATGTTTGTGATTTCACACAGGTCAGCCATCGATTAAAAAATGCAAAATTGTCAAAAAGAAGAGAGAGGAGGATATGGAGATAGCTGAGCTCGATGTCAGCAACATCATCACAACACAAGGTAAGTGTGAGGATCTCAATGAAGAACGCTTATAATAACGGCATGTACAATATGTTAATCGTCAGCACTGTTTGTCACTATTGCGTATGGAAAATGTTAACCAGTGATGTGGCTTCTTCTGTCAGGTCGTCCAAAACGAAGAGGATTATTTATGAGACAGGAAGAAGACAACCAAGTGTCCTCTACATATAAGCACAGTCTGGACTCCGCCTCTGATAGCGATGAAGAAAACAGAGCACACAAAGGGCACAGACGAACAGACTGGGCCAACCTGCAGGGGATCATAAGTGATGATGCTGACAGTGACTGACAGGGTTGCTTCTTATTTCACTTTGTTTTTTTTCTACCTTTAAGAATTCTTTGTTGTTGTTTGTTATTGAGGGGCATCATGGCGGTGCAGCGGTCTCCAGCCTTCCAGTATAAATGTTTATCTTCCTGTTTTCTCGTTCATGTATTTCTAATAAAGCATTTTGAAGACTATCATGCTTCTTGAATAGTCTCTTATTTTGACATGGAGACTCATCAACTTCCTGTTAGAAAAAGTAATATTCTGTGCAAAAGCCATAAAGTCGTGCATAGGATTATTAACAGGAATGAGCAGTACGTACTGTTATAAACGTTTGACAAAACAAATGAGACGATAAATCCGGATTCCTCTCGCCGTCACCCACCCGGAACTGTTGCTAGAAGGCTTTCGGGTTTCCGGACTATTTCCTCGACGGACCTGTCCTATGCGCTAATGTGTCCGCCCGCACTCCTGCAGGTATCTACTGTTTATTACGTTAATACATTGTTGTTATGTGTGTTTATGTCTGATAAATATTGTAATGAAGGGATGAGCCCGTGTTTATGTTCTTGATCAGAGATCGTAACGGAAACTGCGTGTGACCCTCGGTCTACTGCAGAGAATACCCAGGAATCATCAACTACCACGGTCCAGCGAGATCATGTGAACTTAATAATAAACATACAGCTGAGTTAAAACCTTTCTGAAGTGTATTGCATCGAATTGAACAAATTTGAGGAAGAAGCCTTTATATAAGCTGTAAATAGAGTGGCAGTGTAGATCTAGCTTGGTATTTCAAGGTTATTCACCTTCTATTAGCCTACGATGTTTTTACTGGTTTGCAATATTATAGTATTATGTTATCTTTAGTGTACTTGTGGATATAGCATATTTTATAACATGGGGGGGTGTCATTATTTACACGTAGGGGGCAATTATTCTACCTCTGTGCATGTCTTGCTTAATCAACCACAAAACCCCTGGATTTGGCACTGTCTCATTGTTACACAACACGTTTCACACAGGAATGGATGATGACACACCAGAAGAGTTACTTGCCGAGCTGAAGACCAGATGCCTCGGTGGATGGGGTGTTGCTCAGATAGCCGCTGGCACTGGGCTGGCTGTGTACGCAATGTGGGTGGGAATCGTCCAGCCAGGTTTTAGAAAAGTTCCTCTGAGGCTGCAGGTATGGTCAACACTTTGAATGATGGGAAATAAAATGTGCTTGTTCCAATTGTGCCTGGTGAAACTTTGAAAAATTGCTCCAGGTTCCGTACATCCCAGCCAGCAAAGTACAAGTGGATAATGTCATGAAGCTGGTGAGAGGTCGAAAGGGAGGCCTGGTGGATTTGGGATCTGGTGATGGTCGCATTGTGAGTACAATCAGGATACATGAGATCATTTTGTCATGCACTGGTGAACCCTACCTGTAGATTTTTGACTGTGGAACTTTTTCGAACTTCAGGTCTTAGAGGCCTATCGCCAAGGTTTCACTCCTGCAATTGGTTATGAGCTCAACCCTTGGCTTGTTCGTCTCGCCCGCTTTCATGCATGGAGAGCAGGCCATCATGAACATGTATCGTATCGGCGGGAAGACCTCTGGAAGGTTGGACATTTGTCACTTAAACTTTGCATCGTGTTGCTATGAGTTAGCAAAGAATCTCATGTCAGCTACCTTTCTGAACGACTGGGCCACATGACATGTTTCAAATGTGGTCATTATATTTATGAATGGTCTCTGTTTATAGCCTGCACTTTGTCTCATTACAGGTTGACTTGACAGAATGCAGGAATATCACAGTGTTTTTGGCGCCAAGCGTGGTGAGTAACATGATGAACAGCTGCCTAACCAGAATAGTAGGCTGCCTGAGCATAGCCTACAGCAAAGCAAAATGCTGAGATGAAGAAAGATAGAAGGTGTCCTGCTTGAAAGGCAGGTAAGATGGGTTGTGGTTGTTCACCTGCAGATGTTATAGAAATGCCTTCTCTGTCTTCAAACAGGAACCTTTGTTTCTATCAGGCTGCCCTGCTGCATAGTTTTTTAATCATGTTGATGGTGAAACCAAATGTGCAGGTGGCTGAAAGGAACTTCACCACCATGTTCATTTTAAGATTATACATAACAGCATAAGAAACACGTTAAAATATTAATCTGCCTGTTTTAGTACTGCTGTTAATTTTTGATTGTGTCCTTGTCCTCGCAGCTTTCATTGCTGCAGGAGAAGCTCCAGGCAGATCTTCCTGATGATGCCTTAGTTGTTGCTGGACGTTTCCCCTTCCCTGACTGGAAACCCTGTCGGGTTGAGGGCCAGGGTGTGGACAGAGCCTGGGCCTACAGTATGAAAGCACAAAGACTACAAGCTCTCAGGAAAAATGACAACCTCACAGTCACAGATAGCGACACTGTAACAAACTCACCAAGGAGAAATTAAGCTGAAAGACTTTTTGATTACAGCTACAGATTTGTCTGAGAAGCTGTGTATGCACATGCATTGGTGCTTTTCTCTCTACTGTTTTACTGAAATGAAACATTTTAAGACATTTACAGAAATGTTCATAAAAAGGTGGTTGAAGCAGCATTTGCTTTTAAAAGTTGTTTTATCCATAGTTTTAGATTTGCAAGTAAATACTATACTATTTCTTATGCCTACATATAATTACACATCTCAGAGAATTTGCGGATTTCATGTTGCCGCTTGATCCAGAGTTAAGAGGAACTCAACAATTAATATCTTCTGGGTGGTTGTGTGGGCGGGTGGACTTTGCCCTTCAGGTTCTGTAAGTGTTATTGTTATCCAGTGTGGCAGACTCTAACCCTTGGACTGTGACTAGTGTCATTTTTGAAACAGCCACAGAAAAAACACTGCAAAATACAGTCTTTACTATGTGATACAGAATAAGATGAAAGAATTTTGTTCTGTACATATCTACCAGTAATAAAAGGAATGTTTTATGTCTGAGACAATGTGAAATGAATGTGATGCTTATACATGGTTGGAGATTTTGACCTTTTAATCACTAGTCTCATTATTAAGATAAAATGTGATAAAGTTTATTGTTACAGCTTTATTACCATTGTTATGCAAAATGTTAATATGATAATAATACAATCATTAGTAGTAATGATAAGCATACACTTTATTTTTATAGCAACTTTTGTCTTTGCATATGATAAAGATTAAAGTAAAAACAAAATGTATTTCATATAAAAAAGAAAATGTTAAAAGGAATATGTATAGGCATCTGGTTAGTAGCATTAATTAATGTAAGGATTTGGCATTTGCCCAGAAAAATTCTCTCTCCAAATATTTTTTTGCTATTTTCAAATCGCTTTAATTTGAAAGGTTAACCGGATGTCCTTCCATTAAAGTGGTGAGCGGCCCAGCCCGGGCTGCTGTGATTGGTCGGTTCCTGCACCGAAAGAGGAAGTTGCGAAGCCCGGAGCTGTAACAGAAGGTTGTTAGCAGTGGCGTTGAGCCGCCCTGAACACCGAGAGGAGCGATAACAGCAGCCAGCGCCCTCACTGCCACCCAGGCTGTGTTATTACTCATGTGTTCCATGCACGACGAACGTGGGCGGCGTCACCCGCTGTAAAAGCACCGAGGCTGGAGGCGACCGACGGCTGGACGCGTGTCTCCGCTTTGACAGCGAGCTAACGAAAACGATGCCCTCATCCCTGTAGAGAAGCTAACGCGTTAGCTACCCGCTGCAGCGCTTCGGCGAGCGATTAGCCTCGAGACGCTTGACTTCGGAAGCTAATTAACGTTTTCCACCGGTGTTGGATGTGCCGCAGCGCAAGATTTCCGGATTAAAACCCACCGGAATTTCGCGACAATGTGGCCGAACCCACCGGATTCGAGTTAGCTGATTCGGTGCCCGTGTGCTAGGTCGAGCGCATTTTATTGCGGGCGAGATCAAAATAACTCGTTATTGCTAACATTTGCTAGCCAGCCGTGTATGTGTGTGGAAGATCGACCCACGATGAGCCCCCTCTGCAGCTACGTTAGCCAGCAACACCGTAGCTAACGTTGGCTACAGATCTGGCTGGTCAGGTAGCTAATGTTGGCTCATTAGTATAATTAAGCCGAGACTTAGTAAACCCAAGGAAGCATCTGAGCCAGCTGAACATGGTGAGTACAAGTCAACGCTTACCCTCCTGCACCCTGCCACTCGCTGTGTCTTCCTGTCCCATGTGCTAACAGCTAGCATGGGGAAACAGCGTCTAACCGGAACACATAACGTTGTATTAATACTGTATTAACACATGCAGCTGATGGGACAAGCTAGTGTAAGCGTGACAGGCCACATAACGGTCAGGGAGAGCTCCCGGTTGCTTGACGGGATGTGACAGCTCTTCAAGCCATTTCACGTAACTAGACGCCCATCTTGCAAAAGCGAAAATTTGCCCCGAGTAGTGCTGAGTCTCGGCAAGTTGTGGCGTATTTCAGGAATTCAGAGCCGCCTGCCACAGGAGCTGCTGCGTGAAGCCTAATTTCCCTATCTGTCCTCTTTGTCAGGCGAGGCCCAACCTCCTCCACCTGTCAAAGCCCGCAGAGCAGCCGGGACACCGTTGATTTGTTTTCCCTGCAGCTATTTTATTGTACGAATTACCAGTAGTTTGTCTTTCTACCAGAGGGTACCAAAACATGTGTCATACATCTGTAGTAGTGTGCAGACATTTCCTTCTGTAGATGGCTTTCCATCTCAATCAGTCTGTTTAAATTAGTCTGCAGGACTGCATGCCATTCACACAGTCATTCTCTTGGAACACACTAGAATACCTTGTCTAATGAACACTCAAGTCAATGGCCTGAGTTGCAATGTGTTATCTTCACAGCATTTCATGTGCTGCAAGACATGGACACCGCTGAATTTCATCTGTCAAAATGACAGATATTAGAACACTTGAGTATCTGTGGCTTTGAATCACGTATAATGACTATTAGCTATTTAATATCTCCTTATTAATGTTTAAATGTGTCTCTTATTGTTCTCTAGGCTTCAGAGGAAGCGTCGCTCCGTGCACTGGAGAGCCTCATGACAGAGTTCTTTCACAGCTGCACAACCAATGAGCGAAAGAGAGAAATAGGTAAGGTCGACCACAGGAAGCTATCGGTAGATCAATGAAGTGGGAAACATAAAACCTTTAAGCTCTTCCCAGATCTGTGCCTCGACACTATCTGGTCTGACGTCTGCCAATAGTTTCTCTCATGTTTTGCTATGATATGCATTGTGAGCCTTAATAGATCATGTCCAGTCAGCTGAGGTGTAGAAACATGTTATAGAAGAAGAAGGGAAATTGGAAGAACCTGATCAACTAAAGGGTTTGAATACTTGTGTCAATGTTATGTTTAGGTTTTTATTTTACTTTCACAAATGTCTGTGGAGATTCTCATTCATCCAGGTCATAGTATCAGGTGATCGTTTAGTCAAGGCAACTGGACTTCTTTCTTTATTGGAGACGTTTCGTCCTTCATCCGAAGGGCTTCTTCAGTTCAGTTCAGTTCTTCAGAACTTTCTCTTTCTGATCTCTGATTAGTGAGTGAACGTTGATTGAGTGACAACATCAGTCAGATTACTTCACCATTGGGCTACATCATCAGAACGTGTGAAAGTCTGACTAAACTGTTGGACCTTTTGACACAGTGGAGCATTTACTGTGAACTGGAATATTTTGGTCTCCATTTTTTGTGTCACTTTTTTAAGACGCTTCCTGTTTTGTGATGCGTTACTTTCAGTCTGTCTGCAAGTGAAGTACTAGTCTACCATCCACCTCTGTCAGTGATCAAACCTACTTCCTCTTCTCTCCCGCAGAAGAGTTGCTGAATAACTTTGCGCAGCAGACTGCAGCATGGCGGCACTGTCTGTTCTTCCTTTCCAATACTCGGAATGAGTATGTAATGATGTACAGTCTCACAGTATTTGAAGTAAGTCCTGTAGGCATATTTATAATTTTATTATTGAAACCTGCAGGGCCTTTTTTTTACATTTTCAGTGAAATGCATTGCTTCATAGGTACGGCATTAATTTTGTTTTACTGTCTCTTCATTGCAGTAGTTCTACAAATTGCGTTAGTTAAATGTGTAAAACAATTTCAGTTAGCACCTTCTCCATAAATTAATAGCAGGATTAGTGATTCAACATCTTCTTCAGCCAGAATAGCTGTTTCTAAATCATTTTCTGCAGCTTTCGCCACTGATTTTCCTCTTTCACATTCAGAACCTGGTTAACAAGATGTGGATTGGTGTTGCTTCACAAGACAAGATGGAGATTCGCAGCTGTCTGCCCAAGCTCCTGCTTGCTCAGCACAAATCTGTGCCCTATTTCATCCGAAACAAACTCTGCAAGGTCATCGTGGACATTGGTCGCCAGGACTGGCCAATGTTCTACCACGACTTCTTCACAAACACCCTTCAGGTGAGCTTGGCTAACATCATTTATGAGACTCAAACATGTTGCGCTCGGTTTTAATGATCATCCCTAACTGGATGTTGGTCGATTGGAGATCACATATTGGCATCAGTTTGTTAATAACATGAGCAATCGGCCTAATTTGTCATGTGAAGTTCAATGAAGGTTCTGTTGCTTGTGAAAAATAATCAGTACCCTCTATCTCCACTGTCTGTTGAACTCCAGTTGATCCAGACCCCAGCTCTGGCTCAGTTGGGGTTGGTGATGTTGAAAACAACATCAGAAGAACTTGCATGTCCTCGAGAAGATCTGAGTGTTGCCAGGAAAGATGAGCTACGTAAACTGCTGATGGAGCAGGTGCCGACTGTGCTCGGCCTGTTGACTGGTGAGAACAATGTTACGTTTTTTTGTTCAACATGGATGTACTGATATGAATAAACGTTTTAAAAGTACTTGGTAATAGTTTGTGCTCCATCACGTGTGCTGTTTTGTCAGCAGAGGAGAAAAACAGCAGGGTGCAGGCAAGATGAAGGAAAGGATTATTACTTAATCCATGAAGCTTTGTCAGGTTAAGGCACTCTTGCTTTTGAGAAGCCAATTTCCCCTTCACTTGTTCAGGGTCACATAATAATTTAGTTTGTACTTTGGATATTAAATCAGTGTGTAAGCACACAAACCGTTCTCCTAAAGTAAATAATCATAAATTATTTTCAGTAGATAGCTACCCATTGATCGTACTCCTGGCATTTAACAATGATTATAGATATATCATTGACATGATGGTTTACAGGAACATGTGGTCAATTAATGCTAAGCGCTATAAATGGTTACAGCCTCTGCTTAAGTGTCACATGCAGGAGTGTTTCTACATCCAATTATTGATGTCATTGAGGGAGAAGTCTAACTCAAGGAACGTAAACTGTGGGTATGAGCCTGCCATTGGACACCTATCTCTATTCTCCACCCCTCAGTGCTTTCAGTCCACCTGAAGTTGAGTTAGGCTGCACAGATGTATTGGTATGAAACCTCCAGAATATGTGGTGTTCACTGTGTGTCACCTCTTGTCCTGCAGGTATCCTGGAGACCTACTGGGATAAGCACAGTGTCATATCTTCCACACCCCCTCCCTCACCCACCTCTGGGGAAAGTGGTGAGAGAATGATTCTTATACTACTTGAAAGTGCTTGATGGTGATGTTGGGCTTTAACTTGATCATTCTGTGTCTCTTCAATCCATGTAGTGGAACTGCTGGGCAGTTTGTTTCAGGGTAGCCAATACTCAAAGCTGCTCTGCCAGCCCATGGCAGCATTGGACAGTGAGAGTCAGCAGCTCTGTTGTCTTGTGTTGGAGTGTCTGGCCCACCTGTTCAGCTGGATCCCCCTCTCAACAAGCATCGCACCCACCCTGCTGGCATCCATTTTCCATTTTGCACGTTTTGGTTGTGATCTTCACACAAAGGCCAAGACTGGATCCTTCATCTCCTCCAACTCTTCCTCCTCTAATGGCCAGCTTAACCTGGGGACAATGGCACCAACATCAAACGGAGGAGGGCGAAATGGACAGCAATGGGAGGGCAGCAAGGTGGATCGCGCCCGGCTCGGTGTGCTCGCCATGACTTGTGTCAATGAACTGGTGTCAAAGAACTGTGTGCCAATGGATTTTGAGGAGTACCTGCTGCGCATGTTCCAGCAGACCTTCTTTCTTCTGCAGAGGCTGACACGGGAGAATAATGCCCATACAGTCAAGAACCGCCTACAGGAACTCGATGAGAGGTATGGACCTTAGTCTACTGGTGTTTCTGTGAACAGAAGCGTTAGCAGATGACACTGCATGTGTAAGGTAATGTGTTTATTTTCTAAGAACAGAATGATGTAGCAAAATTCTCCCACAACCAATAAATTACAACACAATCCTTCTCCATAGACAATGAACTTAACACACCTTAAACATTGACTGTAACACATTGCATGTGAAGCACTTTCCTGCGCTGTTGGTTTAACTTATAACACAAAATGAAGTGTAAACAGAAGCCGAAGTCGTCACTCCACGAATCTTTGCAGACATCATATCTTTAGCCTGATGGTATCACCAGTTAAAACCTTTAATGTGGTAGCTCCTGCAAACAGTTTTGTCAGGTAAGATGGTGATTATCATTAATGACCAGTGTAAACTAACTTCTGAGTTCTTTGTGATTTTCATGGTGTTTTGACTTTTGTTATGTTTCATCTTGCAGTTACCTGGAAAAGTTCACAGATTTTCTACGCCTGTTTGTCAGTGTTCACTTGAGGCGGATCGAGTCTAGTCCTCAATTTCCAATTGTAGAGTTCCTTGCCCTTCTTTTCAAGTACACCTTCAACCAGGTAATGAATATTTTTCATTTTATGGGCAGTTAAGTGTAGTTTCCTTCAGCCTCTTATTTATTCATTTTTTTTCAGCCTACCCATGAAGGTTATTTTTCCTCTTTGGAGATTTGGAGTGTGTTTTTGGATTTTCTAACGACAAAAATAAAAAGCAGACTCGTCGACAGAGACAGTGTCCTGAATAGGTAAGACAATCAGAGAGCTAGATAATGAATTGCACATGATGTCTGATGTGTTGTCATTGTTAACAATTGTGTGCGGTTGCACAGGTACAAAGACGCCCTGGTTCTCCTGTTAAGAGAAGTTCTGAATCGCATACAGTTCAGATACAATCAGGCACAGTTGGAAGAGCTGGATGACGAAACTCTGGATGATGATGTGAGAACATTTCACACACAGTCAATTTCAGTATTTCATTGGCCTCTTTTTATGTAACACTTCCAGTGTGACTCTTAGCCAAAGGAAGTCTAAAGTAGAGGAAGATGTCTAAATGTTATCCTTCACTTGGTAACCATAGAAACAGACAGAGTGGCAGAAGTACCTGCGTCAGAGTCTCGAGGTGGTTGCCAAGGTGATGGAGCTGCTCCCATCCCATGCATTCACTACTTTGGTAAGAGATCACTGTTGGTGTCACCTTGACATGTAGGATATAAAGGATTTAGGCAGCTACACTTGCTTCCAAATTTCTTTCAACAAGAGTGACAACTTTTGCGGGACATTAGAACAGCAATTTTTAATTACTGATTCCTTAGGTTTTAAGATCTGTAGACACTGAGCCATGGTGTAAACAAACATTAATAATACAGACGTCCTCTTTTTATTTTACCACTTCACAGTGAAATGAAATACAAGGAGATGACTTCATACTGACAATTAGTTCCTATTGGGATGATCCACCCAGTGTTAAGTCCCATGAACTACATGAATTAATGAAATTCATGTTGAGGAATGTGTAACAACATAACCAATCTCTGACAATGACAGTCTCCTCCTTTTTCCTCACTCTTCTCTATCTCTAGTTTCCAGTGCTTCAAGAAAATTTGGACGTCTACCTGGGTTTGCAGCAGTTCATCATCACCACTGGCACAAGTATGTAACACGTCTGCTTTGGGTGACACAGAGAAAGGTGCCCCTTGCATAGATTAAAACGTTTGGCTGCTCCGTTGTGTTCCAGGTCGAAGGCTAAATATCACGGCAGAGAACGACTGCCGCCGTCTCCACTGTTCTCTCAGGGACCTCAGCTCCCTACTTCAAGCTGTCGGACGCTTGGCTGAGCATTTCATTGGGGACGTTTTTGCAGCACGTTTCACTGACGCCCTGGCAGTGGTGGAGAGGTTTGTGCTTCTCTATAATCTTATATCTTGTACCTACAAAATGAGACTATATTTATCTATAGAATGTTGTTAACCCATGTTACTGTACATTTGGTGATCTAATGAAATAATGTAGTCATAAGTATTGTCTTTGTCTTTTTCAAGGTTGGTGGAAGTGACATGTTACGGCTCTCGGACCAGCCTTTACGACCTGGAGACCGCTGTGCCTTCTGTGCTCAAGCCTGACCTCACTGACGTGTGAGTATCACATGTTAGAAGTAGAAGTTCAACCCCTATCTTTAACATGGGAGTCAACGGTAATAAAAAACAATACCATTTAGTTACAGAGCACAGAGTCACACAGGGGACTTGTGTGTGAGTTTAGACACTCATCAGCTATCTTTCACTGCTAGAATCAAAGCTGTTGTGCCTGTTTGCACAGTGCTGGTGAAATTGCTTCCCATTGTTTGTCGTCAAAGCTGCCTCCCTTTGAATGAAAAGAGAATAATTTGGATCCTTGGAGCAGCTCCATTCAAATGCAGACCAAGCTGAGTGCTATTAAAAAGAAATTAATTCTGTCATGAATAAACTAAACAGTATTATAAATGTAAATTCAAAACAAACTGGAATAAGCTTTATAAATGAGTATATTTTATTAATTTTATCACATTGAAGCAGCTTATTGAAAGTCTGTTGTGTCAGAATTGTCATCAACACTCTTGTATTCTCACATATGCTCTCTCGGACATTTTACTATAAGCAAAACTTCTAGAAAATGTCATTTGCAACATTTGTGTTCTCATATGTAGTTGCTCTGGGAACATTTCAGGACGGTCCAGATTTCAGAGCAGCACATGTTTTAACTGCGTGTAATGTTTTGCTTGTTGCAGACACGCACAGGCTCTTGCAGCTTTGCAAGCCTACTCTCACTGGCTTGCACAGTTCTACAGTGAAGTCCACAGTCAAAACCAGAGCCAGTTCATCAACCTCATCACTTCCACCATTGATGCCAGCAGCCCACTCATCACAACGAAGGTAGCTTCTCAAATGTCTCTGTCTCTGTCTCTGTTGTCCTGAACACACAAACAGAACCTCTTGGGTATGTTATGTCTCAGTGTCGATGCTGCTAACACGCATGGCAGAGAAGAAGGTGGGGTGTTGTTTCCATGTGGTTCTTTTTCTTTCCATAATTGAATTCTGCTTTTATCTCCAGGTACCGGAGAAATTGCTGCTTTCATCGTGCCATCTGATGGTTTCCATCACATCTACTGTGCGGCCAGTGTTCCTGGTCACTTTGCCAGCTGTTCAGAACATCTTCAACCTCATTACCACAGAGAGTCGGACTCGCAGGCTTCCCCAAGAAGTAAATGCTTGTTTTCCATTTTTGTACAGTCAAACACTTTTAAAAAGTAGAGGTTGGTGGTCTTGGAATGTTTTTAATACTTAATTCTTGTCATGTGTGTTTCTGCTTGCACAGGCGCACATGCTGGTGTGTAGGGCTTTATCCAACATGCTACTGCTCCCGTGGCCAAATTTACCAGAGAGTGAGCAGCAGTGGCAAACGCGCTCGAGCAACCACGCCAGCCTGCTGGCTGCTCTCACACGAGATTATCGTATTTTAAGAGGAACAGTGAACATTACTCCACGACAACCTGCAGTTGACGACAGTCAGTATCGATTTTTGAGTCTTTCTGTTTTGTTTGATGCCCTGACATGTCATTCTTGTTCCTGCTCCAATGTGTCACTGTCTTCTCCCTCCAGTGAAAGCGCTTATACAGCAGACCCTGCCTCTGCTCAGAGACATGGTGGACAGCATCTCTGGGGAATCCACAAAATCACGTCAGATCTGTTACCAGAGTCTTCAGGAGTCTGTCCAAGTGTCCCTCAGCCTTTTCCCTGTGTTTATTCAGCAGCCAGGTCAGTATCTTATCTGTCGTTGTGCTGCCCATATAGAGGTCGCAAACAGTTTTAACTAACAACAACACATCTGAGCTTTGTTCATGATCGTTTCTCTTTCTCAGATGTGACGGATGAGATGCTGGCCTTCTTCTTGACGCTATTTCAGGCGTTGCGAGTCCAAATGGGTGTTGCCTTCACCGGACAGATCATTCACACTTTTCTCAGCATGTTCACCAGGTAATAAAGAAACAAGTCCCTGTTTGGATGGATAAAGAACAGAAATGGCTGAGACCATAAAATGCTGCTGTCAATGTTAAACACTAATGAATGTGATGTTGCTGCAGGGAACAGCTGGCAGCCAGTATTTTGCAAGAGGGCAGCGCAGGATGTAGAGTGGTACAGAAGTTCCTGAAAATCCTGCAAGTGGTGGTGCAAGAGCCTGGTCAAGCTTTCAAGCCCTTCCTACCCAGCATCCTCTCTCTGTGCATGGAGCAGGTTTACCCGGTGGTGGCAGAGGTCAGCTAAACGGGAACATGCTCACAGTTGATATCAATTCTGGATGTTAAGCACCCAAATGTAACAGTGTTGTTTTGATGGTTGGCAGAGATCTTCACCCGACGTCAAGGCAGAGATGTTTGAGTTGCTTTACCAAATACTTCACCAAAACTGGAGGTACTTCTTTAAAACGTCAATCTTAACTAGTGTCCAAAGAGGAGCTGCTGAAGATACAATGGAAAATGAAGCCCAGTTCACAGCTGCCATGCAGGTCAGTGTCCACAGCTGTCGGCAAACCTCTACACCTCATGCTCTATATTTCTGTTTTTCTGCTGCTGTGTAATGTTCATCATACAGAACAGTTTTCTCTTCTCAATCACTGGTTCATCACACTGCTAACAGATGAAGTCATTGTTGAATCTTGTGTTGAAGGCTTTCGGACAGTCGTTCCTGCAGCCTGACATCCACATCTTCAAGCAGAACCTCTCATATCTGGAGTCCCTCAACAGCAAGCACAAATTGTATCACAGAGTGAGTTGAGCGTCTGTATCTGTGCCACTGTTATGATATGTTGTATAAGATCATGTAAACACTTTTCCAACCTATATAATGTAATCAACTTCTTCGTGTAAATGTTTTTGTTCTTCATGTGCTCCAGAAGCTTTTTCGGACCTCGATGCTCTTCCACTTCATCAATGTGCTGCTGCAGGTCCTTCTCCACAAAAGCCACGACCTTCTTCAGGAGGAAATCATCCTCGCTATTTACAACATGGCCTCCGTGGACTTTGATGCCTTCTACTCTGCCTTCATGCCAGAGTTCCTCAACAGCTGCCAGGGTGTAGACAGCGGCCAACGAGCCGTTCTTGCACGCAACTTCAAGCTTGAACAGGTAAGAATGCCATTTTTCAGATATATTGGCCACCAGCAGTTAACCCTGGCCATGTGTTGCATTAAATGGTGATGGAATTAGGCAATTGTCACTGATTTGATTCGATTTCTCCGTAAGAGGACATAAAACTTCACAACAACTCAGGACTGTTAAACGTTTCTCTCCTCTCTCAAGGACCTGCCCTCGTTCACTCAGAGCGTTCAGCGACTGGTGAATGACCTGCGCTACTACAGACTGTGTAACAGTAGCCTGCCCACTGGCACCATCAAGCTATAGCACAATGACTGAACCACTCCACACTATGATCATCGAGGACTGCCTGTGCTGACCACTTTGCCCCAACACTCCTTTCCAGCTCAGCGTCACTCCTCTTCTTCAGAGTGACAGAAAGGAACAACACAAACGACGTTTCATGGTTGAGTGACTGGAGGTTGAGGATGCTGCTGATGTTTAATTTCTTGGATTTCTACTGTAGAAGGTTGGCAATTTTTTTTTTTTTTTTTTAAACAGTGCCCTCCTTATGTGTTGCCAATGATGATTTGGCACGAAATGTAAACCTGGTCTGCAGTCGGCTTTCGCCCAGACCTGGAGCAGTCTGAGCCAGGCCTTCTCTCCCACGCCTCTGCATCAAGGCCGAGCTGGGAATGAGCACTTTCAACTCATTTTGAGTTTTTTAAAAAATATCTGCTTTTATTCATTTTTGCCTTCAATTGTTTTCATCTCCAAAGGAGACGGACTCTCAACTTAAGATCTTTCATATCATTCCATTCTGACAAAGAGAAAACCTGCTTGATTTAAATAAAGTGCTTTTTTAGTAAAACTCAAGTGTTGGAAAGTTCTCTGACAGTGGTAAAATACCAGTTTGGCATTAATGGTTGTGGGAAGAAACAGCCATTTGCTGCACGTTGACACTTGTAGAGTTCAATTTTAACTTTAATTTATCTAATTTTCTTTTCTTTTCTTTTTTTAATTGGTAGAACCAATAATCAGATCATGTTTGGATCTTAATGGAGGCAGAGCATGAGGATTTGCGGATGTGCAGTTTTTAGAATGGCTGAAGCCATTGATGAAGTGTCCTCTGAGTTGTTGATGCCCTGCATGTGACGCATCACGTGCAGCAAATTCTGAGGGAAAGAAAAACTTCACAAGCTTCACTGTGATGAGGTGGAACAACTGGACCCTTAATTTGATCGGAGCTTGTTCAAAAGCTCACTTTCGTGCGGAATACAATAAAAAATAATTTATTTTGGGTGTGAAAATGTATAGATGTAAAAGTTTTGCTTCCTCTTCTGAGAATCTCGCATGTGGTTTAATATAAAACTTAGTCCGTATATTTTATAGATGCTAAAACTTGCTTTACTGTAGAGCAATACACAGTGTGTATGGATGACAGGATTTAGTTGGATTTAGCATTTGTCAGCTGTTGCAAGTCCAATAACAATACTGCTTTAATATTTTTGTATCACAAATGTCACGAAATACTTTTATTTGTCAGACCTGATGAGCAGAGTCACTGCTGGCTCTTAAACTCTCTGTCAAGGGCTCCTGACGAAACAAAATATAATGTACTTTTAAAAATATTCAGTTCATTCTGCAATTGATTTTTTTTTTTTATCAGGAGGCTTTGAAAACAGCAGCAATCCTCTGACCATGGGCAGTGGGACGTTTCTGGTGTCAGGGGGTGTGACATTACATTCCCCACAGGTTTGCAGTTAAACTGCTGGAAGTTCTTGTGGAGGGACAGCTGGCACAGTGGGACACAGATCGGAACATGAGCGTGTTGCGGAGGTGCGTTGTTCCTGGAGTCACAAGAGCGGTTTATTGGAGACGCCGAGAAACCAGTAGAGAGTTTGCAGCCGCCGTGCTGTGTGGACTCAGGAGCAAATCGAGTAAGTGGCTGTTTTGAGTTTTATTCCGGAACTGTAGATGTTCTTTGAGCTCTCTCATCTTGACAGATATAAACTGTATTCGGATTGAGAGGAACACTGCTGCCCGTTAAACGGTATCGTCTCCATAGAAACCTCAGATCCGCTCCGTGTAGCTCACTTGCTCCAAAAATCCAACTGGGACATTTTCAAAAACAGATCTCTTGCCAAACTCCCGGGGTCATGAACTGGAACTAGGTTAGGGGCGCAGGAGATAGTGATGATGATGATGATGAGGAGGAGGAGGAGGAGGACGACGGAGGAACTGCGCGTAACTGGAACAAAACCGGTGCGCGTGCTGTGCGCAGGGATCACCCGGCACCACAGCCGAACTAATCCCTCCGCGTGAAACTGTCTTGCAGCCAACATGGAGTCTGGATTCATTGCTATCAGGACTCTTGGAAGCAGGTCACGTGTGTGTCATTGATCGCATGCTGTCACTCATTAGCTCGTGCGTCTTGTTTCTGCTGATCTTGGTGCGCGCGTGTCCTCGGTGTGAGCGTGGTGCCGAGTGATCAGCTGCTCCTCTGCCTCCTCCAGGTCTCCCAGACGTCGGCGAGAGGACCCTCATCGCCGTGAAGCCTGATGGAGTCCACCGGCGTCTCGTGGGACAAATCATTCAGCGGTTCGAGCAGCGGGGCTTCAAGCTGGTCGGTCTGAAGATGCTGCAGGTACGGAGGCCTGACGTCACCGCGCTTGCGTGCGCGTGAGGGGCAACATCTGATTCCTGTGCGTGTGTGTGCTGTGAAGGTGTCTGATGATCTCCTGGCTCAGCACTACTGTCATCTGAGGACCAAGACCTTCTACCCCAGCCTGCAGGAATACATGACCTCAGGGCCCGTGGTCGCCATGGTGAGGGCAGCATTTCTATTTTTTTGTTTTGTCTGAGAGAACGATTCCCACCTCAGGAAACCTGCTGCACTTCTGTCCACCAGGTGTGGGAAGGGCACAACGTCATCCAGACCTCCCGCACCATGGTGGGACACACCAACCCAGCTGAGGCCCAGTCCGGCACCGTCAGAGGAGACTTCAGCACTCATGTCAGCAGGTACCGTGATGTGCTCTGATCTCATTGGCTGGCGCATTGAAGTGTCACAGCCAGTTGCGACTTCATGACCCTGCCCCCTGTTGCACCTTGGAGGTGGAGTAATGTATGTATGCTGGTCCTTTGTAGGAACGTGGTCCATGCCAGTGATTCCCGGGAGGGGGCTGAGCGGGAGATCCAGCTGTGGTTTCAGGGTAAAGAGCTCCTGAGCTGGGACAGCTGTGACCAGACCATCACCTGCGAGCCATGAAGACGCAGTTGAATGCAGTGAGATTCAGTCTCGTTACCTTATTACCTGCTGCCCAAAATAAATGCACTAACTCTAAAGCCAGAGAGATTTTTGATAAAATAAATGTTTTTTTTATTAATTGCTTTAAAATGAAACTAAATTCAACTATGCGCCAAGCTTTAAAAAATGCATTTGCATCCTCATAGTCGCTGAAACACTTTTGTCGTTTAAAAGTAGAGGTGTTCTCACACACACACACACACACACACACACACACACACACACAGAGCCGACATCTGCAGTGTCACTCTTTAAAATCCCTAACAAGCTGAAAAATGACTTGAGCTTTTATATTGCACTCTGTATCAACTGTGAAATAAATAATAATTCACCATAGTCTTCGAATAAATGTTTTATTAAATGTTTTAATCGCAAGAACACAGCTGTTATACAAAAATATCGATGATTTTTGTCAAAGCTGCCCCATCCACAGCTACGCATCCCTCATATCCCTCGTATGCATGCTGTTCTGATGTGTGCCACAACTGTTTCATCTCATAAACTGAAATTGTGTAATAAAAACTGATTCACTCAGACAGTTAAGGCCCAACACAGTCATAAATTCCCTCGGTGGCTCCGTTCGATAGATCCCAGTCTGTCATTCAGAACCGCTGAGAGCAGGTGGAGATTCCTGATTCTGAGGTGGTTCATCAAACAACATTAATTCCATCACATCTTCTCCTCTGTGCCTCCTTCTGCTGATCTATTCCATCTCTTTCTCTGCCCAAACTTGTTTGGAGGCCATGGTTCCAGCAGCAGCTCCTCCATGTCCCTCACTGGCATAAACACGGAGGTAGTGTAGTTCAAAATGGTCCACACTAGGACCAAAGCCGGGGTAACTGAGAACTTGGCTGAAGTACATCCCTTGATTTCAAAGTTCACAATGTTGCCGGTGAATCTTTTCCTTTAAAACGTGGGAGTTTTAAAGCTTTCAGTCAGAATGAAGTCAAATCTTTTGCATCTTAAATCCAGGTGTGTCAGATAAAGCTTGGTGTAAATCGTGTTCCTCATCCTTTCACTGTAGGATTCATTGGTTTCTTCTTCAATGTCACTGGGAGCATTTTCTGCATACTGTAGTACAGATTGTACTATATGTTATATTTTTTATTTAATACAATACAAAAGTAAATTTAGTATTCTGTGGAGGAGTTCAAAGCTCCTCTTGTTTGCTTCCTATATTAGAGTATTACTCTCAGCACAGCCTGTTCTTGTCGATGAATCTTTAGCACACACGTGACGCAATAACACGTATGATTAAAACGTGCCTCTGAGCCCCCCCGGCTGTGCGAGCTTTACGATGGTTGATGCCGCCCCTGCATCAGCGGCTGCGGAGAGCTCACTCAATATCCAGCACCCTGAGACTCCAGGCCGATCTTCTGCTTTTGTTTCTGCATCGCCGCCTCCAGTTCTGTGGTTTTGTGCACATCCTGAGAACGATAGGTAGATCTTAAGTTTGAGTTTCAGCACAGTAAACGTTTAAATGATACACACGCAGCTTGTGAAGCTCATCAGAGAGGCTCTGAGAGGTTATTTTGTGTTTTGGATCTCTACTCTGGTTGGTAAATAAACGTTAGTCAATGTAGGTCAATGGCTAAAATGATGTAATTCTATATCAGTGGAGGCTGAGCAAACAACTGGCTCAGGACACTGAGCCGAACAACACAGAGTTTACCTCGGATTACACTGACAACACAAACCTCGAGAAGCGCCTTCTGCACCATTATCTGGCTGTAGACTCTTGCCCCATCCTCCGGTGACACGATGCAGAGCTCCCCTCTGTTCAGGGAGAACAGCTGTGCTCCAGTTAAAATGCCCAGACTCTGAATGGTCCTGAAAAAAGAAGCAGCAAAATCACTGCTGGGGTCTGATCGATTTCCATCATCATCATCATCAAACAACACCGACTTTAATGATAATGTCAAGAAGAAGAAGAAAAAGAAACCACTGAAAGCAGAACATTAGTTTCGAAATTATTATTATTATTATTTTAGATCTTTTATATATATCAACTTTTTTCCTCCTTTGAAAAGTCCAGCTTACTGTTGTTAATTGTTGACATTTGGGGGCGCTATAGAGCAGATCAGCCTCCTTAATGCACTGGTAATACATGAAAATATTAGCACTTCAGTCTCCAGTAACCACCTTTAAAATCTCACTCCACCTTTAGATAAATAGAACTGAACTTGCTGCAACAGCAGAGACCTTGTCAGGATCTTGATATTAGGGTATGTGGCTGTAAAAGAACCAGAACGTGGCTTTGTCTTGGTGCTGAATCCGTCAGTCAACACTCACTGTGGACTGAAGCCTTTGGTGGTGAGCCAGGCCTCCACCTCGGCAGGCTGCGAGTGGTAGTTCAGCGGCGTGGAAGTGTCGGCGGTGCGGGTGACCACCGGCCGCCGTGTAGATTCTTTTCTCCCGGCAAGCCGCTGCAGAAGCTCATCGTTTATTATGAAGACTGCAGGAACACACACACACACACACACACAGTAATCTGCATACACTGAACCAGCACAGCGTCGCTCACAGCACCGGACACGCCACGTGTCCTCACACGTGACGCCCGTTACCTGCGTCGTTGTCTTCTCCCTTCATTGAAGATGGCGACGCCACACTGTGGGGGCGCGTTGGGCTCGCGGCAGTCGGGCTGGTCCCATCTGGGCTGGATGGAGCAAATGAGAAGTAGTTTGTTGTGGGGGAAAGTGCAATCTGCAGAAGAGCGGGGGGAGAAATAAAACCGTGAGATGGACTGAGAACACATGGCGTGTGAGGTGCGTCAGGAGTCAGTTGTGTGTGTACTTGTACCTTTGACTCTCTGCGGACCACCGCATTGTCCCTCCCTGTGTTGTTCAGAGCAGACAGGGGCTCCAGGATGTTGTGGGGAACAAATCCGATCTGGTCGAATCGATTCCGACACTTCCACCATCGCTTCGATGACTCAACCACCTGAAGACGGGAGGTCTCACAAATCAGCTGGATCACAAACACTCAGACCTAATGAATCGAAATGTGCTTTCACACGAGGGCGGTTGGGCCCTGGTGGACGTGTGTCTTCACCTCCAGCGTTTCTCCCTGCAGCACAGACAGCTCGCTGCTGTTTCTCGCCACGAAGTCGTAGCTGCAGCAGTAAAACCTCTCTCCCTCTGGTGGGAGCCCGTTGCCTTCGCTGAAATGAAAATGAACTCAGACATCAGTTTCGGACCATTTCACGCAGTATTTTGAGTAACTACTTGTCTTGTTCTGTCCCCAGGCTCACACTTCATCGGTGCTCTCCCCGGTGCTCTCGGCTGCTTGTCGAGGTTGTCTCTGCAGACTTCGGGCCTCTCTCCTCTCCCCGAGGGCGTCCTGCTTGTGCTGCGCCTCCACGGGATCTTCCAGCGTCCGTCCGGCTGAGTCACGGGCTTGCGGCTGCCATCCGTCCAGGAAGACGGGCGAATATGGAGCAGCGGATACATCAAGGTGTGAACTGGGGGAAAGACCACTCGGTGAGCTCGACACAGCACAGCCTCAGAAACAGATTCACACGCACAGGCGCAAACAGACAGACCCCGAGGAAGTCCAGTTTGACCCTAATGAAGTCCAGAGTTCCTTCTCCCCCTCAGTCAGGTGCTCCTGGAGCAGTGACACGGCACCGCTGGTCAGAGCAGGACTGACCACAGATGCACCTAACGCCGGGCCCGTGGTGGTTTTCACCAGCTGCGAAGGAGAAGGTCACCGGCGTCAGCTTCACAGAAAGATAAACGCTGAGTCAAAGACAGGGGAGACTCACTAGTCTGAGAGGTACAAAGATGTGATGCAGCAAGTCGCACGCGTCAGGCTGGGAGATGGACGCCTTGAGACGGTCCTAAACAGACATTTTTAATTTTTTTTCATTTCCAGTAGCGTCACTCAGTGTTCAGTGATAAATCAGGAGTGTAAACTCACCAGCAGGCTGAGGGAGTACTTGATCTTCTGAAAGACGTCCAAAAAGTCTTCCTCTGATGGAGGACACGCTTTCATGGTCAACAAGTCGTCTGCACACAAGACAACAGATCAGACCTACAGACCTATTGTATTACATAATGTAGAGTCTGCTCCTCTCACCATCTTGTCCCGTCTTCTTCTTGCTCTTCCTTGACTTCTTCCTCCTCTGGTCGAGAACACTCTGGGCCTCGGCCGTCTGCTGCAGCCGGCCCATGAATCTCTCCACGTCGTCAAAGCAGTGGTTCAGTATCTCCTGAACGAGACACAAAATTTACTTTTGTATTGTGCTACACCCCCATAGCATATACAATCATAACACAGATCATTTAATGCACTAACCCAGACATAAGGTAAGTACCCATGAGTTTATAACCTGACATTTAAAAGTCTTTTTGTTTCATGTTTGACATTAGTATCAATCAAACTTCTTTTGTTTTATCCAGAAAAGGAACACAACGTGCATGGGCGTAAAATACCATGTGATAAAAAGCTTCACCACAAGCAGAATGTTAGAACTTGTATTTGCTGCAAATTCCTGTGTTGCAGTAGCAGATCACTGGTCTAAGCTCGGCTCTCTCTCTCTCTCTCTCTCTCTCTCTCTCTCGTATAGACAATAGTTTCTGTCAGGAGCAGAGGTGCTGTATGAGAGTTGCTGTCATAAACTTGATGGGACAACATACTTTCGTCAAGTTTCTCTGCACAGAAGATGATCTCATTGACACTGAGATGATGACACTGCCAACAATGTCTCTCCCTCTCTCTCTCTCTCTCTCTCTCTCTCTCTCTCTCTCAGAAGATGATCTCATTGACACTGAGATGATGACACTGCCAACAATGTCTCTCCCTCTCTCTCTCTCTCTCTCTCTCTCTCTCTCTCTCTCTCTCTCTGTCTGTCCATTGATAGATATCTATGTAACAATAACAAATCTCACTTACCACTTCTCTCTCTGCATTTATTTGAGATGATGAGTCCTCGTGGGCACCGTTCTCTGAGCAGAGGAAGAACAGAAATGTTATTGTAACAAAAAGGAACACACTAAAACAATAACCTGCTGCAGCGAGTTACACGACAGCGTCCAGAAATCCAATGGTGATGTGCAGTCATCTACCTTTGCCTGAAACTGTGTAGCTGGGCCCCTCTCCTGGGGGTATCATGACTCGGAGGCCTGAGGGCCTCCTCGGGGCCACCGGAGGTGCAGCATACATCTGATGTGTGCAGATAAAAGGAGAAGTCAAGATTATACAGGCATGCATCCATGGAGCCGATCCCAGCTGACATTTTGGGCAGAACGTACACCTAGGCACAGCACAGGGCGGACATGAAGAGATAATGACTTAACTGCAACCGCAGTTAATGTGACTCATTATGTTGGTCCATCAAGCTGAGCATTTACGAATGACTCAGTGTGACAGAAAACACTCGTCCCAGCTTCACCTTTATATCATATATTGAAATTAAGACGAGCGAGGGCTTGATAGTGCCACATTCCACGCGCTGGTCGGAAGAATGACGAGTATTCTCACATGCGCCTGCATTTAAGTGACGGGATCCAAACAGCATGACAGGAAAAACCACTGTCGCCAGGTGCGTGGTATGCAGATGACACAACCACCAAAACTTGATCGAGAAACTCCTCAAATTGAAAAAAGAGGCAAGAGTTTGTGTTTTTCGCAAACTCCTGCCAGCCCTTCACCCCCGTCATCCTCCCTCATTTTCCCTCCTGTCATTCCTTCTCGTCCCACATGTGGATGGAGCAGACGGTAAAATGCAAACTCTTCAACAGATGATAAAGGAATGCACAGTACTGTGCTGTGCCCCATGCAGTTGCAAGTGGTTGCAGGTTCTAATATGTGAAGATGACATAAAGCTTCAGTAAAGTCTCCACACATGACAGGTGCCCCCCCCCCCCCCCCCCCCCCCCCCCCCCCCC
>JAFBJW010000140.1:131112-251100 GCA_016785235.1 Pseudorhombus dupliciocellatus | reverse complement strand
AAAGGTCCCCCCCCCCCCCCCCCCACAGTCTCTCTCACTCCCCCACACACAGACTCACTCACGTACACAAAGTTAACACAAAGTTAAGTCCAGAAATCTAGAGCCATCGCTTTACCTTCGAGTGCTGTGTGAGCCTTTAAAGCCGAGGGACAGAAACCAGTCCTCGTGCTGAGCCGTGTGTGCTCTGATCTGCGCTGGTTATAATTTGGGTACGTCCCACCTTCAGGAGATATGCAGGAACAAGAAAAACGAGTCTGGGTTTCCTTTCGCAGTTCATCTGTCTCGCTGCTTTCACTCTCCCCTGACTCTCTCATACACCTGTGAGGGCCGCGGCCCTCCCCTCTCCTTTGCATCTCTGTGAGTTCCTCCTTTTTCTATCAGCCGCTGCCTGTGGCTTGTGCCAAGGGGCTAATGTTATCTGCAGCACATGCCAGTGGAGAAATGTCACGCAGTCGCCACCTCCACACGCTCAGTGCAGCAGGTTTCCTTTGAGGCCTTAACAACAACAGAGGTAAAAAACAAAAAAACAAAAAAACAAAAAAAAAGAAATTCTGACGCATTTAGAGGAAATGTGTGTTTATCTGCACACACTCATAAATCACGTGGGATCCTTTTCATTGAGCAAGTGAAAGAAAGTGAAATAAAAATCTTCCCAGGTTAATAATATACAGGTATGGTTCCATAGCTCCACATACTACAATTACAATGAAATATATGTTGGATCATTAAATTAAAATACCATGTTATAATTGCATGAAAATTAATTCTGTGTTTCATAGTGATTTTTCTCCTTGCTGTTAGCTCCTGTAGCCTAGAAGAATGTAAAGCGTGCGGGATATGAGATGAGGGCAGTGAGCTGCTGGTGAACAGCGACACCTGCTGGCCGTTGCAGCTCAGACCCCCTGCAGCGCGACCCAGGCTCCTCCACCACTGGATGTCGTCAGATTCCAAACACCGAACCTTTCAAGCTTCACTTGGTTCACGCACACAGAGGAAGAGAGGGGATGGCACGTTTTCTGAAAGCGTTTAAAACATTTGACTCGTCAATAAATAATTAAGAACACAGGTGAATTGTTTCATTTCAGCAAATGCTCCCATCATGCACTGGGGATTTCTCTCTCTCAGATTTCTGAAGGGATCTCCAGAGCAACAACAGTAAATACTATTTTGAAATTAGAGCATAAAGAATAATATTATAACTGTATTTTATGATATCTCTCAGTCTCTCTCCTATTTCCTTCATTGATTGTCCAGCACACTTATTTTCCCATTCGTGCACGTTGGCCAAAGTGTTTGCTGGTTGTTGTGTTGTTCTATAGTTCATGTGGCTTGAGATTCCATATTTTACAAACGCAAAATAAAACGGAATTGAATCAGTGAGTTGACTGTTTTCCCACGGGCTGCAGAGTGGGCAGGGGGCCGGACACACACATCACCCAGCAGTGTGTATTTCTGTTGTCCAGGGGAAGGGCAGCTCAGCCCCCCTGCGCGTCTCCCATTGGCTCCAACTTCTCCTTCACTTCTTCTCGGGCTGTCGACGACAGGAGCCAGAAACGTGGCCACGAGTGCCTCAGAAAACAGCTAGATCCAGTCCCCCTGGCTAGAGTGGGTTCTGTGTTGCAGCCACATTATTGCCAAACCCCCCAAAAAGGGAAAGTTTAAGTGGCCGTGGTCACAGAGGGAAGCCACAGCAGCTACTGGAAACTGGAGCCCGCTGCGCGCTGTCAGCATGGTACGTGTTGATCTGCCTGCACACTCCGTTAACGTGACTCGACGAGCAACCAATGTCTCACGATTGTCCGTTTCCCCTGTCTCTCTCCCGTGTCTGTGTCTCTGGGGTAGAACACTCTGTTCCATAAACTGCTTGAACTGTGCGTAAAGACGCGTCGCGGCTGTGCCGTGGCTCTGGAGGAGCGACATGTGTTCCATGTTGTGTCGATGCACACGCGTGTGTTCAGAGGCGAGACTGTCAAACTATCTGTCCTCTGCGACATGCTGGGGACATGCAAACTTTTCTTATGCTTTTCTGATGTTTTCTTCTTGTTTAAAAGGTGATAAAGTGGAGCTGGGATATTTTCTGCACAACATGGTTCGATATCACAAGTGAGATGGAGTTCAAACTCTTAATGATATTTAATGATGTCTTTAGTTTATGTTTATTTAAGAGTGGTCTGTGCTATGACTAAAAATGATAGCAGGACAAGTGCATATCAGCCAATACTTATTTATTTTATTTATGTGTAAACACTGGTTTTCCCTCCTGAGAGAGGTTTGCGGTCTGAACTGCTCATTGTGCGCAGTAATTGCAGTGTTTGATTCATGAATCAGATGCAACACAACACTAATGTGCAGCTGTTCGCGGACATCCACACTGCTGTGTTGCCTGACTGTTTCCTAGAATACTCTTAAAATATTTCTGCACGGGAGCAAAACCGAGAAGTATTTTAATCCTATAGGTTCCTGCAGCCTGGAGTGAGAAAAACTACTGCGAGTTATGTAATACTATGAGTTGTATGTTTGTGTGTGTGCTGGGGGAACAGTATCCAGTGTGTGTGTGTATGTGTGTGTTCCAGCAGAGGGGGTTGGGCCTTTTTCCCCCCCTTTGGTTTCAATATGTGCTGAGATCATTTCAGACCTGAAAATATGACAAAGCAGGTGTCGAAAAGTGGGTGAATTAACAGCTCATCGGAAACTACAGCTGCTGGTCTGCGTGGATGTTTTCACACCTTGTTAGTATTTCGTCCTATGTGATTCACGGTAGTGTTCTCTGTAGTACTATGTGATTTTACGTGTAGCAGAACTTGCGAGCTGTTTATTTTCACAACGTAAAGCTTGTCTCTTGGGTTTTGGCTCCTGTTCCGCTCACATGCCAGTGCCGCCATACGATCCCCGGCCTGCTCGCTCCAGTGAAAGTGGGGAAAGTTGGTGAATGGCCTGATGAGAGTGATTGTTGACTTTACTTAAATGGGAGTGTTTCAGAAATGTTGCTCAGGCCTGAGCTGGTCCGTTGCCAAAGATACATTTATCTTTAGAGTTTTTTAAAAAATGACTCTGCCTCCTTTCAAACGTGTCGACATGTGGGAGAGGAGCTCCGCGACTGAATGGAGCAGTTTGTGGAGGGCTGCCCCTGTAAACTAACACACGGTGTAAGCTGCTGAGGACTTTAACCCTCGCATGTGGACATTTAATAAGGTATTGCTCATGGAAATGATTTGTTCCCACTTCCTGCTTGTGTTTTTATAAGTGTCTCCTTCTATTGCTTTTTTTCAACACCCTGCGATGAACACTTGAAAATGACATATGTCCATATGAGAAAGTCATCGAGTTGCATTGTGAGTCTGTTAAATTACCTCTTAAAATTGTTCCATTGTTCCAACACGTTCCATGACTTGACTATCATGAAGCTGCAGTCTTTGTTTGGTGCACGCCCACAGTTTCCTAAACGGTAATTGCCCTTCTCCTGCCCTCTGAAGAACCAAACCGGCTACGGTCTACCCATGCGCCTCAGAACCACCCACAGTGTGAACCAATACAAACTTAACACCTCCCAGTGGATTCTCACTCTCACCCATATGTCACTGAAGACCCTCAGGTCTCTCCCCCCCACCCCCCCTCTCTATTTGCACACCCATGCACAGTCATGTCTCTCTCACACACTGCCCTGTGTATGTGTGCAAACATATTTCTGTAATCACCTGCACCGTTCAGTCATGGGTCTTGACTGAGCTGCCTCATATCTTCTCTGGATCATGCGGCTCTTGTAATTTTCCATTCTCATCAGCGGCACACGGGACTAATCCAGGCCGGGTCATGTTCTTAAGCCAGTTTTACGCGTGCTGAGTCATTTTGGGATCAGGCTCCCGCACCGCAGCTCAGCTGATGAGCAACAATACTTTCCTGCTTTTACTAGGAAAGCAAACGCAGCACATGTCCCATAGTTTTGTTTTCACATGGCCAGTGGAGGCCTGAATTTAACATGTGGTGTGACACAGACAGGTGGTCCCCTTCCGGCCCCTTCATACCCCTCAGTCCACCTTTATTTGTGGTCGTAGATAAATGATAAGCTGTGGTACCTGCTCGAATGAGAATGAGGTGAAAAATCTTTTACCTTTCTTCGACCAGACAGAAAAACCTGCCCTGGACAGCGAGGACAGAGCCTGGCTGGGTGAGGGTCAGTCTGAATCTCAGCTAACGCCAGATCCGGATGGTGGCGCGCCGAGTGACGGAGACCGGCCCGCGTGGGACTCAAAGCTCCAGTACGTGTTGGCCCAGGTGGGGTTCAGCGTCGGCTTGGGGAATGTGTGGAGGTTTCCGTACCTGTGTCATCAAAATGGAGGAGGTGAGTGTCTCAGTGGTCCTTGGTATCAACTTTGCTTTTAGCAGCTCTCACTGTTTCTTCGTTTGTCTGTCTTCCTTCCCTCCAGGGGCCTTCATGGTGCTGTATGTTTTTCTTCTGCTGATCGTGGGCGTTCCACTCTTCTTCATGGAGTTGGCCGCTGGGCAGTGCATCCGGCAGGGAAGCATCGGTGTGTGGAAGCACATCTCCCCAAAGTTGGCAGGGATTGGCTACTCCAGCTGCATGGTGAAGATTTATGCATTTTCATTAGTTTTTTTTTTCCTCTTTGGCTTGAAATTGAACTCTTGATTTAGGTCTGAGTTCTGCTATTTATGCGTCTAAAAGGCCTTTACCACCTTCAAGTGTCCATCTTTACATAGACTGCATGTAAAGATAGACGACATGGCTGCTCCCCAAAAAGTCTCCATCCGGAGGCTGGCTGCGGTATTGTTGTTGTTGTTATTTCCTCCACCTTCATGTTAGTGGATAAGACATGGGCCACACTAAAATGTCAAAGTAAATTTTTTATTAAATGCAGTTCAGTCTGCAATACTGGCTCAAATTGACTTGTGCACACGTTTATCAGCAGGACCTTGCCTACACTCCACATGCACACACAAAACACAACATTGCACTTGAGTTAAACCTGTTTAGGTCAGCTGTCCTTTGCTGTTCCGATCTTTAACCTTGAACGGTGTTTTCCCCGAATGCACGCTATACAAGTCAGCACATACTGTATCATACTGTATATCTCAAGGACCCGCTGCGTAAATATTGAAAATTCACTGAGTGAATCATTCACGAAGCCTTTCTTCTCCTCGAAGGTCTGTTTCTACGTGGCTCTGTACTACAACGTCATCATAGCATGGAGCCTGTTCTACTTGGGAAATTCTTTTCAGTATCCTCTGCCGTGGGAGCAGTGTCCTCTCGATGTCACCACGAACAGCACAGGTATTCACACAACGCAGACATTAATCAAAATGAGGCCCATTAAAGGTCACCAAGCCAAACGCGGCGGTCTCCTCCACAGTGAAAGAATGTGCAGGCAGCTCCCCGACGTCGTATTTCTGGTTCCGGAAAGCCCTCAACATCACAAATTCCATCGCGGACTCCGGAGAGTTAAACCCCATCATGACGGGCTGTCTGTTGGCTGCTTGGACCATTGTCTCTTTGGCCATGATCAAGGGCATCAAGTCCTCTGCAAGGGTAACCGACCATGTCTGCTGTCTCTCACTCCTTTCCACATCAAAAAGCAGTGTCTGTTAAATGTGGATAACATGACACGGAACTAACCATTTCTCTTAATGTTCTTCAACAAAAACCATCCTCTGCTTCTTTGTCCAAACCTCAGGTGATGTACTTTTCCACAGTCTTTCCCTACGTGGTGCTGTTCATCTTCCTCATCAGAGGGTTGATGTTGGACGGGGCGATTGATGGAATCACTTATATGTTTTACCCTAAAGTAAGCTCATCATATTGGTTTTTAAATGCATGAAGTTGTCTGGGAAAACCTTGAATGGATTCTGTGGTCCCTCTCAGCTGGAAATCTGGGGCAACGTGCAGGTCTGGCGACAGGCGGCCACTCAGGTCTTCTTCGCCCTTGGTCTGGGCTACGGCTCGGTCATCGCGTATTCCTCCTACAATCCAGTCAACAACAACTGCCACAGGGACGCGCTGATGGTGTCTTGCATCAACTTCATGACATCGGTGCTGGCATCGCTGGTGGTTTTTGTCGTGCTGGGGTTCCGTGCTAAGACCATTGCACTACGCTGCGTGGCTGAGTACGTGTGTGTGTTTGAAAATAAATATTGAGTTCCCAAAATTCTAATTTTAACCTCCTGCAGAAATCTTGGACTGCTCAGCTCCATGGCGTCCCATGGATCTGAAGAGCACTGGTGGCCCTGGTTCAACATGTCAGATCCGAGCTCCGTGTCCATAGGGGAGTACAGAGAGTGGTACAGCCACTACAGCCCCATGGTGGGCTCAAACATCACTGACTGCAGTCTGGAGGAGGAGATGAATAAGGTGAGCAGCATCTAAGGGCTACTTCACTGCAAAAAATATAGAAGAACTTCACTTAAAAACTTCAGAACTGTCAGAACAAGCTAGAGACACCGTCCCCTTTGGTGCTCATGATGAGTCTCCACTTTGCCACGGTGCCGTTAGAGCAGCATCGATGCAAACTTTACTGGCAGCTGTTGCTCTCTCTCTCTCTCTCACTGAACCACGGTGCTACTCCCAAAATACTCTCCCGTGGGTCGGAAGTACGAGGTAATGTTTGCTGCTATTACTTCTGCCGAGGAGGTTACGCAAGCATCATTGTTTGTTTGTTAGTTAATAGGATAACATGATACATCACTACCTTCTTGTGTGAGTCCTGGAAATGGTTTTGAGTTTCTTTGATATTCCAATATTTGGATTTGTTTTTTCAACATTTATCAGAGTTTCCTTAGATGTTAATGAACAAATCTTGATGGAAAAAAACCACCCCTGGAACATCATGAGGCCCAGCTGGAGCTGGAGGTGAACATTTCAATAACACAGTATGTAGGTGGAGTGCTGCGTTTCCCAGGACCCCTGAAGAATCTGGGAGGTACCGTAAAACATCCAGTCGACAGGAGGAGGAAAACATATGTGACACTGAATCTCGCCGGTCCCTGGGAGAGAAGGGAGCAAGCTGTGATAGAGGAGGGAAAGGAGAAACTAAAGAAACAGGAAGAGGCATTACACTTCATTGTACCTCACAGTGTTTATTTTATCACAGGGTTAGATTAGATGTAGCGTGTACCCATACATACGACTGGAAACATCGACACCACACTCTCCCTGTCCCCTGGTGTGTGTGGAAACTCTACATAACTCCCTCCACCATCAGTCGACGTTAACCCTTCCTGCTCTGAGACGCGTTGCCACTGTCGCCTGTGTGTGTGCGCGCAGGGTGTTGAAGGGACAGGCCTGGCGTTCATCGCGTTCACTGAGGTGATGGCGCTCTTCCCGGCCAGCCCCTTCTGGTCCACGCTGTTCTTCCTCATGCTGCTCAACCTGGGCCTCAGCACCATGTTCGGGACCATGCAGGGAATCCTCACACCCCTCATGGACAATTTCAGCCTCTTGGGGCGCCACAGGACCGCACTCACTGGTAATTCAAATGAACTTAGGTGTATGCAGCCTATGACCTTTAAATATTATATCACTCCTTTTAGTTTTGTCGCTTCATTGCCTCCTCACACGGTCTCCATCCTGTTTTTTTCAGTTTCCAGCTGTGCTCTGGGTTTCCTGATCGGCATGTTGTTCACGCAGCGTTCGGGGAACTACTTTGTGACCATGTTTGACGACTACTCTGCAACCCTCCCGTTAGTCATCGTAGTCATCTTTGAAACCATAAGTGTGGCCTGGGTCTATGGAACCGATCGGTAGGAAACAATATTTACGACAGATGTATTTAATTATCTTCCTATGTGCTTCATCCTGATGAGAAGATGCCCGTTTCCTCCACCGCAGCTTCCTGGATGATATTGAGGTCATGCTCAAATGGCGCCCTCCAGTGGTGTACAAGTACCTCTGGAAGTATGTGTGTTTACTGTCGATGGGGGGTCTGCTGGCTGCCAGTATGCTGCGCATGGTCTTTAAAGGTCCGACGTACACCGCCTGGAATCAAAACACAGTAAGATATGATGTGTAGAGGCAGAGGATTTTTCTCAAACCGAAGAATTCCAAGTCACGTTTATGGCGCATGGGAAAGCTTTATTATATGACACTTTCTCTGGGGAAAAATAGCGCATAAATGTGGCTGGACGAACAAGTTTGCTTAAAGTCTATAGTATGCAAAGCTTTGTTTTTATAAATATGTATATGTTCCCAAAGAAATTCTAAATTCGAAAGATTCTAAGCTTAAAGTTCAGCTCAAATCAACTTTTATAATGTATAAAATAGTCTCTTAAGATGTAGTTTTTTGTTCTGCTCTGATGTTTCTCTCTGTCCCTCCATCTCTGCAGGCGTCTGAGATGACACTGGAGTATCCTCGCTGGGCCCTGGTGATGATCGTCTTGCTCATAGTCTTTGCCAGCCTGCCCGTGCCGATCGGCTACATCCATTCCATGTGGAAAGAGCGCCAGCTCGGTAACACTCGCTCCGAAGACGGAGGTGGCCAGGAGATGCACCGTGAGCTGTACACCAAGTGCCGCTCCAGTGATCAGCTGGACCGCCGAGCCCCCTCCGAGGACGACGAGGCTCGTCCCAGGACTGTCTTCCAGCCAATGGGCACCGAACACTACCGGCTCCTGCCCCAGCAGCTGGAGGAGGAGGACGAGGAGCAGGACACAGGAGTGTGAGCGCAGCGGAGGGAGGAGAGTGGTTTGTTTGTGGTGGAACAAATTGTTCATCCTCGGAAGGTGAGTTAGACTTCATCACAGAGAGAGAGAGATAGTCCTATCATCATATTCAAGCGAGCTATGCTTTGCTGACAAGCCAAAGTTGTTTTATTTATATAAGAAAAGGTACATTACACAGTCCGATCATGGCTACCGAGGACCTGAGCTCCTCCGTTCCTTTTCCGAACCACCCAGGCTGTTCAGAACATGAAAGCCCTTGTAAATACACGACAAAGGACAGAAGCCCCGCTGCTGGTGAAGCAAAGGATTTGAAGGTAGTTTTTAGATGAGGACATTTACCAGCCGCCTGTCAGTCGAAGTATACTTTTGATTTCATGCTGGGTTTTAAACTGAGAAATGTTCCCTCGTATCAGAAAACATTCAATCATGACAAACTGTGATTCGTGTGCGTTGACGTTGTTTATGCGACGAGAGATGTTAATGAGTTTATTTTACTTCGTATTAATATCATTTTACCTCATAAGAGCAATGTTTTTACATGTGTTCATCCAGTGTCAGTAGTTGTAGACGAGGCCTTGAATAAACCTCTAGATGGCAGTAACCTGACTCCCGACTGTCTGTGATTCACTCAGCTTCACCTTTTCGACTTGCAAGGGAAGTTCCACCATTTTCCATTTGCTTTTCTTGGAGTTTGTTTGATTGATAAAATATCTTAATATTAGTCGCTGAAATCTTCAGAACAGCTTTCACTGTGTGATCACAAAAGTGGCTTTTATATTTTGGAACTATTTGCTTATCTGTTTCTGCCCGTGTTCCATCATTCCATCCCTATGGTAAATTAACCGCATTTGGAATGTGCTAAGCACACATAAGTGCAAAGAACGCGTGTTGTGTTTTTGCGTCTGTGTTTTCAACTAAAAACCGCTCCTCATCAAACAGGAGTAAAAGCTGCAGGAGAGAGAGAGAGAGAGAGAGAGAGAGAGAGAGAGTGAGGGGGAGGGAGGGAGGGAGAGAGAGCCTGCGCGCACTCGGGCGGGACAGGAGTGCGCGGGACATCGGCACACCGGGGCCGGGTCAGGGAGCTGTGAGGATGGAGATCCGACCGGACAGGTTTAAGGCGGTGGCGGGGAAAACTCTGGGGAAAATTCACAGGTAGCTACTCACCTCATTCACATGTTCCCGACCCCACCTCTGACTTCCACCCCGCACCCGGGTTTTACGCGTGTGTCGGTCGTCCAGGTGGGCTCTGCGGGACGCAGCGGTTCGCATCCCCCCTCCCTCCCTCCGTGTCTGTGTCTGTCATCCCTCCAGCAGGTGTGAAGTGGAGGAAAAGTTTGCTCCTCGTTGATCTGAACGGAGGATAGAGGCGGCTGTGGGGCTGGAGCAGCAGATCGTGCTCGGAGGCTCAGCTCCAGCGGTGCACAGCATCGACACAGGTTATTTCAGTATGATGCCAGAGGTGGACGGCTCCTTGTGCATTGAATGAGTTGGTGAGTCAGAGGAGTCAAAGTGCGGTTACATAATATTTCTATGCCTTATTGGCACGACCTGGCTGGATGAGAGCACTGAGCAGATGGTGCCAAAGTCTCTATCTATCTAGTCAAAAATCAACATTTGATCTGTTTTCTTCTGAGGAGATATATATATGTAATATAAATCATTCATCCTAAAATTACAAGAATCAAAATTCAACCACAACAGCAGCCAATCCACGTGCATGTGTCAGTCACACATTAGTGCACTTTTTGTTTCGTGACTCCTCCCAGCTCCACTCTGATGGACATTTTAATCCCAGGCCTATAGTGATAGTGGAAAAAAAGAATCTGTCCATGTACTTTTAAAAGTGAAGGACAACATATATTCAGCTACCTCTAATGGTGATTGTGATGAAATTGTTTAAAAGTTGTAACGCAGATCGGTGTGCAGACAATATTTCATTAGGACAGAGATTAAAGACGCTGGTGGACCCTCATGCAATAACCGCTGCTTTAAGCTTTCACGCTCTCTGGATTTGAGGTAGCAACCAAACGTATAAATCCCGTCCTGAAATAGCCTGTTTTTCAGTCCAGCTGTCGAGCCACGCAAATCCCTGAACTCTCCCCTCCCACCCACTCCATCCCAGCCCCATGTCACTTCCTCCAGCCGCTCCCTCCATCCATCCATCCATCCATCCGTCCGTCCGTCCATTGAGAAACCAGCACAGGCAACTTCCCTCCTATCGAGGTCTCCCAGATTAAGAGACATGCAAATCTCAGGCTTTTCCTCTGACTGTTCACGAGCCATGCGTGTGCACGGATGCTATGAGAGATGTGATGTGGCGGATTGGGGAGAGATTGGTTGCAGTGGGCATTTCCTCAGCTTAGCCACAGTGAGCTCATGGTTTACGTGGCTTCGGTGCAAAGTGCAAGCAACAACGTATGTTTCATGTTGTACGTGTGTGTGTGTGTGTGTGTGTGTAGAAATACGTTCCTTCTCTTGTGTAGATATGTGAGTGTATCTGTGTGCAATCTCACCATCTCACAGACAAAACCACGATCCCTCCTGATGAAAGCAGCCAGGCGTCCATCTATTATTCAAACATTTTCTCCATCAGAATGCATCTCCTGTTTCTATATTAAACTCCACCAGCTAAGCATAAACTTCAGCACTGTAGGTCAAGAACACTCCACATCCCTCCTCACTCTATTTCACTCTGTCAACATGACTTTAAACAAAAGTTTCATCTGTTCATCTTCTTGTACCAGGGAGCTACTCCCCAACACAGCATGAAACCTAAAGATTGAAGCATGTGTTATTTAAATAATTTAGAGTTCCTCTGCTGGACTACCTTCTGTTTCCATCCACACAAAGCAACAGAAAAGAAACATTCAGTTTGCCAAGATAAGCCATTTAGATCTGACTCAGCTCATCCGTTTATTTTCATCCACTAATTGATTTGATTTGCAAACTGCAAACATTTTGGTATATTGTATTCACAGCCTTCTAATCAGTCTCGTAATTACTGCCTTTTATTTATCAAACTGAATGTCCTTGAAGGATTTTCTTCATTGTAAAACTCTGTCGGGCCTTGGGTGAGGCATTGGAGTTATCTCTTGAGTTTCTGTCTTTTTCCCAGAGTCCCTCTGCCTGTGTTGTCATGTGCTGGCGTATCAACATGTCGTCACATGTATGAAGGGGCCTCCATATTGAACCGCGGTGTGCAGGTTGGAGAGCAAGCTGCAGCCGCTCAGCACGGCGCACGGCTGTTGGCAGCCATGTTTGCTCTATGACGTTAGCACAGATCCAGTGTTTCGTGCTCATGGAGCTTCCATGTCTTTTTTAAAAACACTGCGGCACACTGCGGGACTGGAAAAGATGTTCATATCTAACGGGATGGTCGTGTTGTGACCCAGCTCAGTTTGTTGTCCGTTGTCCAATAAAGGTAGAGAAGTGTGTGTAGTGTGTTGGTGTGTGTGTATGTATGTGTGTATGTCCACAGGAGAGAGGGAGAAAAAAAGTGGTGTGACAGGATGGGGAGGAGGGTTTCTCCCTGGGTGACACAGTCCCACCGAGACCCAATCTGTTCACTTCAGGGACAGCGAGAGGCTCGTGCAGGAAGGAGGAGGAGGGGGGCACCGCCACAATCAAAATTATCTGCCGACATTTCCATTTAAAAATTAAAAAGAAATCCTAAAGCTTCCAAAAAGATCCGACCCACAACTAGAGGTCAAAGAAGGATGAAGTCATTTTCACACAGAGGCACAGAGGTGGCGTCGCAGCACAGTGGAGGCACACAGATGTGACGACCACGGCGTCTGGCGTTACGTAATATTTTTTTACCGTCAACCTCCATCGCTGTGTCTCGCTCAGTCTCCATCATCCTCTTATGAGAGGATTATGCAGAACGCTCTGTGAACTGGTGAATCCAACATACAGAGCTCCAAAAACCACCAGGCAGCACGTGTCGCTCATTGTTACAGTTTATACACATATTTTGTATTAAATCTAAATATTTCAGGTGTTTTCGTGTTGTTGGCTCCGGGCAGAAGTTTCATTCTGTGAAAGTGATGGTAATGATGGAAAATGTTCCAAACATTTATTCTTTAACGGGATCAAATAATTTAGGGATGTAAATCCGGAATCAGGTCTCACTTTGCACATTTCACGTTTCCAGTCGGGAGCGGCTACTCACACTGAGCCTGTTACTGTTGTAATTATGATATTTCAGAGGGGCCCGGGGCCACGGGGCTCCCGCCGGCTCGTGCTCTCTGCCTCATTAATCGTTGCCAGCTGAGACCAATCAGGTGAACGCTGCACGCTATAACAAGAGAAGCGACATCACCGGAGTGGATGTGAGGGTCGTGCACGAAGGGCTACTGTCCCGGGACAACTTGTCTTTTCTTTGTGCCCTGCCTCTTTGTGCAGGCTCAGCGCTGTGGCCTTCTTCTAATTTTGACAGTTTAAAGTTAGTTTACAACGATAAAACATGAGAGCGGGGAGACCCTGAGCTAGGGAGCTATTTTAAGACACTCACACACACCAGGCCAGATTGCCCTTTAGTGCAAAGCACCCGTGTAATTAACAGTAATTTCTGCTGTGGGCTAGTCTCGTTAGCTGGTAGCATATGTGTAGGTGTCAGGCTGCAATCTGTCCTGAGGTTTAATGAGGATCCTCCTGCAGCCCTCACTAACTCTGAAGTCAGTTACCGAGCTCCACTCGACGACAATGATTGTCCCATCCACTCCATGCCTGGAATTACAGGATCATTTTCACTAAGACACGTCTTGGTTTGTGTCCAGAACCTGAAGGAGCTTCTATTCCTTTAGTTTGACTTGTAAAAGACAATTGTGTGTAAATCAAAGTTAATCTGAACCGAAGAGCAGCGTGAACTCAACAGAGTGGGTCGGGATAAGAGAGACAGGCACGCTGCACCAAGCCCCAGCGCTAGCCTGTCCTTCCATATTCATTTCCGGAAGTAAATCATTTTTGTAATCCTAATCTGAATGTTGTAGCAGATTAAGAGAGAGAGAGGGGAGAGGGGGAGAGAGACAAAGAGAGAGAGCGAGAGAGGCCGAGGATGCATGCAGCATCCTCTCTAATCTCTCACAAATTCTAAAGCGTTTCTTCACAATGTATTCCAGCTCTCTTGTCCTTTAACTCTTACTTAGAAAAACAACATCCCGTGATGGACCCAGGTTCATTTCAGAGATCCCTTCACTGACATATCTCAGTCACATCTCTTGTTCCATATCGACCGATTGCACGGCCGTATAAAGAGATTATGCCGAACGGGCTGTGTGGAAATGGGGGAGGGAGCGGGATCCGCAAACATAACGGAGAAATATAACGACGGCACGGACCAAGCGGTGCACGTGCAGGGAGGCAGACGGACAACAGATAGATGGGTAGTGACAGATCAGAGTGTAAAAGCTGTATTCAATTATTTATCTCAGCCAAAAACACATCAATAATTAACCCGTGTCGGAGCCTGACTTGTCTTGTGTGTGAATAAGTTATTTTGCAGTTCCTGTTGAGAGCCTGAAACGTTTCCTTGAGAAACGGAGGAGGTTCCACGTTGCGTCTGGAGAAATGTGCTGAGGCTCAAATTTGAAACACCGGCTTGTATTTTATTTTTTTTAAGTGCAAAGATCCTCATCGCATGGTGCAAATCCTCGTGGTGATCGTGCACGATTCTCCAGCTCACTGACTAAGTGGATCAGCCCAATGGAAAGTGGACGGCTGACATCCAAACGCACCTCACTGTGAAGTATTTATGTGTGTGGAGGTAGATTCAAATATTCAAATATGTTGTGCTAAGTCTTGTTTATGTGTATCTGCTGTGTGTGTGCGTGTGCGTTTATTAGTGGGGGGTGTCGTGCGCAGATGGTCGCTCTCCTGACTCCTCTGTTTGACTCTTATGGAGAAAAAAAAGTGCCAAAAAAGGTCTTGCACAAATTGAGTGGTGGCACGAATAAAAATGTATAAAATAATCAACAAATTGAGCACGAGCACGTGTACATGGAGGAATAGATTTATTCTTTTCAGATATTGGGTACCGTGCGGTCCTGTGCCGTCCTCCTGTTTGTGTGTGGGAGAGTGGACATCTCGAGCAGCACCAGCGCAGCAGCAGGTCCCAGGCGTCCTGCAGCAGAGGACGCTGGGGCGGCGTTGCTCCTCATCCCGTGACAGCTGCTTCCACACACCGAGTCAGACACGACCCCGACACGGTGCACGTACATGAAGAGAGCGCTCGTGGACTCCCGCTCAGAGATGGTCGACTTTTACAACCTAAAGTCTCCTGAACTGGAAATGTCCCTCGCACTCCCAGGGAATCACCATTCCAGGCCACAGTTATGCAAGTTTTTGTCCCTGATGGAGGTGTGCATGAGTCATCTCAGTGTCACCTCTCCCTCTCCCCCTCTGTCCCCTCCTGTCCTGTTTTTAATGGAAATCTACCTTTGACCTGCAAGACATCCTTGCAGGATTACAACAGATCATCAGTAGAGTTGCTGATGTCCCTTGATGCTTGGATATCTGTGTTCAAACTTTATCCTCGGACCTCTCGTCCTGCAGGCTGATAGAGAAGCGGCAGCCCAATGGAGAAACCATCGAGTTATCAGCGGAAGGTCGCCCGGAGCTGGTGGAGGAGAAAGAGCTGCCGCTGGTGGACTGCACCTGCTTCGGTCTGCCCCGGCGCTACATCATCGCCATCCTGTCTGGCCTGGGCTTCTGCATCTCCTTCGGCATCCGGTGCAACCTGGGCGTGGCCATTGTGAGCATGGTCAACGACCACACAGTCTACAAAGGCAACAAGGAAGTTCTTGTGGTGAGTTGAAGGCGAGAAACCCAAGCTTTTGGCAAATGTGTTTGTTGGGTTTTATTTTAAAAGCTTTAGAAAATGTTGGTCCCACTTGAATTGGTAAAATCATAAATGGATTTCTTTCCCCAGGCTGCACAGTTCACCTGGGACCCTGAGACAGTGGGGATGATCCACGGCTCCTTCTTCTGGGGCTACATTGTGACGCAGATCCCCGGTGGTTTTATATGTCAAAAATTTGCAGCCAACAGGTGAGGATTTCTTTAATATGGGCGCTACTGTTGCTGCACTAAGCAGCATCATACAACACATAGATTCTTTAAAAAGGCTCCAGTTCAGTCAGGACCAATCTGTTGAGCATTTGATCCGAGGCAGCTCGTGTGTGTTTTGTGTCTTTTAGAGTGTTTGGCTTTGCCATCGTGGCCACCTCCACCCTCAACATGCTGATTCCAGCTGCCGCTCGCTGCCATTACAGCTGTGTCATACTGGTCAGGATATGCCAGGGCCTTGTTGAGGTACAGTGTGTGTGTGTGTGTGTGTGTGTGTGCGTGTGTGCGTGCTGGACAGGTCGCTCACTGTGTTCTGTCCTTCAGGGTGTATCATACCCAGCCTGCCACGGGATCTGGGCCAAGTGGGCGCCTCCTCTGGAGAGAAGTCGATTGGCCACAACAGCCTTTTGTGGTTAAGTTTCGACGCATGACACGTTTACCCAGAATCCAATGTAGTTGATGTGTAGATAAAGAAAGAAACATACAAAAAAAAGAAATATCTGCACGTTAAGAGCTTTAGGTTACAAAACAACAAAAAAAAATATTCTCACAAAACTTTTAATTGTTTGTTTGTCATGGCTTTGTTTTCCCCACAAATAAATAATTCATGCTGTGTTTGTCTCAGGATCCTATGCAGGGGCTGTGGTGGCCATGCCTTTAGCTGGGATACTGGTGCAATACACTGGGTGGCCTTCAGTATTCTACGTCTATGGTTAGTATCCTTATACTATATCCTTAAATGTCGGTTTACTGCAGTGCCATGACTGCCATGACTGCTCAGTAAAAGACTTGTCATGTTCTGACTGTCTCATCCTCTCTGACCCTCTTGTGTCTGATTCTTCCTCTCCCAGGCAGCTTTGGGATATTCTGGTATTTGTTCTGGATCCTGGTGTCGTACGAGAGTCCTGCAGTGCACCCCACCATCACCCCAGAGGAGAGGAAGTACATCGAAGACGCGATCGGAGAGTCTGCATCATTTCTCAACCCTCTGCAAGTATGGTTCATTTAGGGCCTCACAGTCAAACACACACACACACACACACACACACCTGACGCCAACTGATAGCTTTTTCCTTTCGTTGGCAGAAATTTAAAACCCCGTGGAGGCACTTCTTCACCTCCATGCCGGTCTACGCCATCATTGTGGCCAACTTCTGCAGGAGCTGGACCTTCTACCTGCTGCTCATCAGCCAGCCGGCCTACTTTGAAGAAGTGTTTGGCTTCGAGATCAGCAAGGTGACACCACATCATCCATCCCAGCTGTAGAAACTGTAATCCCCAAAACTGTGGCCGTCCACACCGAGAATCATAATTCCTTTAGATCTAAATAGAAACGCTTGCTTGCTTGCTCTCGTTTTCAGGTGGGCATGGTGTCTGCTCTGCCCCATCTGGTCATGACTATCATCGTGCCAATCGGAGGCCAGCTGGCAGACTACCTGAGGACCCACAACCTGATGTCCACCACCAACGTCAGGAAGATGATGAACTGCGGAGGTGAGAGTTGGAGGACGGTTAGGACGTCAGAAACCTTGCGACTTGTGTAGGACAAGATCAGAGAACAGGATCAAGCCTTGAACCTCCTGCATGAGAACGTCTCGGATTAGTCATCCCACAGTTTGAAGCGGTGAAGTGACTCATTTCAATGTGTGTGTGTCAGGTTTTGGGATGGAGGCGACCCTCCTGCTGGTGGTGGGATTCTCTCACACGAAGGGTGTTGCCATTTCTTTCCTGGTGCTCGCTGTGGGCTTCAGTGGATTCGCAATCTCAGGTATGAGCCGTGCCACTTTCATGTCTGAGTTACATCAGCGGAAACCTTGAGAAATAAACAGAGCGCTGGTCTCTGTGCGTTTTCCCTCTCAGGGTTTAATGTGAATCACTTGGACATCGCCCCTCGATATGCCAGCATACTGATGGGCATCTCAAACGGAGTGGGGACATTATCAGGAATGGTTTGTCCTCTCATAGTCGGAGCCATGACCAAACACAAGGTACAAACCTTCGCTCATATAAATTCATCAATGCAAAGCAACACATGTTTTATTTATGTTATTTTATGGACATTGAGAGACGATCACATCAATCCTGAACTCTGTTTTTCTACTTTCTCCTCCAGACACGTGAGGAGTGGCAGTATGTTTTCCTTATAGCTTCCCTCGTTCATTATGGAGGAGTGGTTTTCTATGGTAGGACCCCCCACTTATAAACACAGGGTCATATCAGGGAAGTGAAGAAGACCTCAGGATAAACCGTGATTTGTTTTTTCAATAGGAATCTTTGCATCAGGGGAGAAGCAGGCGTGGGCGGACATAGAAGACACCAGCGAAGAGAAGTGTGGCATCATCGATGAGGATGAACTGGCCAATGAGACAGAGGAGCTCTATCGTGGCGGCGGGCAGTACGGCGCCATGGGCCAGCCCGTGGTGGGTACTAACGGGGGAGGGGGCGGAGGAGGAGGAGGTGGGGGAGCCGGACCTGGGTGGGTGAAGGACTGGGATAAGTCTGAGGAGTACGTTCAGCCGCCTGGATACAACTCTTACATGTACGGTGGAGAGGAGGAGAGGGCGCTGACACAGAGGAGCCACGTGATCCAACAAACAACCAATCCGTCAATCAATTGAAAATAAAGGAAAGATGAAGAGCCACTGCAACACTGACTGGACCTGCTGCGTGCTTCTGTACAGTATCTACTGCTGCACATAGCAAGAGTATGCATCATTCCTGTGTGTGTGTGTGTGTGTGTGTGTGTGAGAGAGAGAGAGAGAGAAACATTGCATGGGTATAGTTGTTAACATTCACACTCACTTCCAGTGTTCATCTGCAAAAAAATCTCCCAGATTTCCTTCCTGCTCGTAGTTGATTGGTCAGGAGCTTGGCTGAGGACGTGTGTGCGTGCGTGCGTGCGTGCGTGCATGGTGGGCTTTCTGCCCGAACAGCAAGTCTCTCATGCCTCTGGAATTGTGTGGTATTTAAAATTTTATGTGTAAGCCAGCCCCCTGCTGGCACCTTTAGGCCCTTGGTTATAAAACAACAATCTTTTCAGCCAACATCATCAAGGCCAGTTTCTATTTTATAATTAATAAAATCAACCGGCAAACTGGGACTGGGATTTAAGGAGAGGTGTGCACTGTAAAAGTAAACGTGCGCGTGGTGAGACTATTTCATGTCCCTCAGAGGCTATACTGCAAACTCCTCAGTCAGAAAAGGTGCTTAGGTGATGTATCAGTGTGCGTGTGCAAAGGCACATGCACAAAGCTGCAATGTGGTGTCTCGCTGAAATCTCACCTGGGTCTGACCTAACTAGGTCGCATTCAGCCAGGCCTGTGGGTCACAAAGCACACGTTACGATCACCTGGCACTTGTGACTTTCCATTTCGCGCGTGTGCGATCTCTTTGCGGTGGTGGCCCAGGCTGACTAGCTGACTAGTAGCGTGTGACAGTTGAGGCACTTAACCAGTGTGGAACAATCATTCTAATATTCCCGGGCGTCACAGCTCGTGCTGCCTCTGTTTCTGCCTTTCTCTCTATCTCTGCTGCTGCCTCTCCCTGTGTTTCCTCCACCTCCTCATCCTTTCATCCATCTGTACCGTGTCTTTAAATGTCATGTTTGAGTTGGTGGGTCAGAGTGTGTGTGTGTGTGTTGTGTTGGGTGCAGGTGCTGAAACATTGTGCGGTGAGCATGTTGAAATGAGCACAGCAGCGCAGTATACGCCGTCCTCCCTCTTTTCCTTTTACACACTAACAGACACACGTATGTAGGTTGCAAATTTCATGCAAGCACAGTCAAGTTGTCCATGTGCACTGTGCGGAGGGAGCGGTGCACTTCGTTTAAAAGTGGTATCCTCTCACCTTAATGCAGCGGCTGTGAAGAGAGAGGAGAGGAGATAAACCACCAAACTGTGCAGGGGCTTTTTGCATCTGCACACAGGCAGAGCCAGATTCAGACATAAAACCCGAATATGACTCTGACAGAGCAGTAAAACCTCCACCAAGGACCAGCGGCCCCTTTAGATTCAGTTGAGCTTCACGGGTTCTCACGCTCAGATATCAGATCCCATAAATAGGCTGGATTTTCACCATCATCCTGAATTATTCCCTGTGAAATTGTTGAAAAAAAACGCCCGATCCTGCAATGTTAAAGAAGGTGAAAAAAATTCTGAAACCGATCTTTCAATAGGTTGACCCATGCTGCGCCCTTCCACCAAGTTTCATGTTAATCCGTCTCGTAGTTTTTGCATAATCGTTCTTGCAGGGGTGAAACCTCCTCGGCAGAAGTAACAACGTGCATGCACACAGACACACAAACAAAGTGTGCATTCTGCTTGTTCTCACAGGTCATGCTGAAAATTAGTACTTTTATTTTAAAGATTAAAAGCATATTTGAAGACCAGGAATCTTTTTCTGTATAACGTGAGGTTTGTGATATGAGCAGAGTGGAGGTAGAAGAGTGGAATGTTAGAGACTCAAATGAGCGTTTAATGGGAAATATGTCAATAAGTTGTTTTCAAATGTAACGAAGGCAAGTCACCACTGAGTGTTGAGTGAAACCTCTCAAAGACATGAATGATTCTTCCTTTTAAATGTTGTATCAATGTATTTCTGATCAAGTTTCTTCTGTGTCTCAGTTCATGGCTGTTTCAGTGTCGTCCTCCTCCTATTCGATGAAATGTGTGGTTACCTGGGGGAATCTGTGTAAAAAAAAAAAAAATTCAAAAAAGGAAATGATGAAATTTAAACATGAAAAATAGTCTCTGTATAAAAGATGTACATGTTGGATATCCTTATGTATAATAAAAATTTAACTAATTTAAGGCGATGTCACTATTTGAGCACAACTGTGTCATCAGGAATTGACAAAGTGATGACGCATTAAATTAGTGATTTTTTTTTTTTTTTACATCGTGAGCACAATGTCAGCTCTCTCTCCTCCTCTCTCAGGACAGATGGATGGAGGATTATCTCAGTGATTTTAGGCAAAGATTAGATGGGACAGCAGATGCACTCTGTGGGAGAGGGAGCGAGAAACATGGACGTCACGTCACAGACAAGGGAAGAGGGGATGATGGCCCAGAGGGTGGGGCATGCTGCCTGTGTGCGTGTTTGTGTTAATATTTATTTAATTTATTTATTATCACCAGTGATATCAGTTAATTAACAACACAACAAACTGCCACACGTGTGAACATGTGTTGGGCTGTACATTAGAGGACTGCTAACTTAGTGTCACTGCTGCCCTCATTTTTATGTTGATATTGTTTTTATAATTTTTATTATTATTTCATATTTTATAAATTCTACTATCCCACTGATTGCTGCTGTCAATAAGCCACGCGGTTCTGCAGTGAGACCGCTAGAGGGCGGTAACCACCATTGTGTCACCTGGGATTCACTCATCGTTCACTGGAGCTGAGGAAGACGCCACACCGCACTTCCGGTAAGAGCTTTAAAGATAAGTCATGACGCGAACTGATACTCTGATTGCAGTGTTTATGAACGAAACATAATAAAAAGGACAACATGGCGTGTTTAGCGAGGAGTATCACAGGACATTCATTTTAGAACTGCTTATTTATCACCATAATTGATTACAATTTTATTATTTCTATTATTGATGTAGTGATAATTGCTTTTATTGTTTCAGTTGTTGGAATTATTAAAGTTGTAATCACTTCATACAAATTATATTAATTATATTTTTATTATTATTAATTCTGTGATATGAAGTTTGGAGGAAGCGAGGTTGTGTGAGAGGCCACGCCCGCTTGGAACAACCCTTATTTGTGATTGGACGCAGCTGTTAAATCGAGGGGGGGGCAAAAAAAAGTGAACTCAATTATGATTGGGCTTTGAAGACGTCTGTCTGCTTCCGGGCGTTTCATTGGCTGCGTGCAGAGGGGATTAACGTGAGGCTGCTCTGCCTCACTATGAATCACAATGGAGACTCAACAGCAGCAGATTTAAGTCTCTAATTACTTGTGGCTCAATGTTCTGTGCTGACAACTAGCGTCGGAGACAATCCACGTTAGCATTTAAACACGCGGTTGTGAGCCGGAAAAGAAGTTGCGGGCAGTTAGCGAAGTGCTCCCACAAGTGTTCGAACAAGGAAACCGTCGCAGGCTAACGCTATGTAGCAAGCTAATCTGATTTATCCGGACGTGAAGTGAGCCAACTCTCATCGCGGAGCCTTCATCCAGCCCAGGGGAGGTAAGAACACCAAAACAGTTCCCATCGAGAGGAAGCGACGAGGAACAGCAGGCATCCGAAATCTGGGCCCGTATCCGAGCAGGAAGGAAGTGGGAGAGGATCAACTGGTGTGGTCACTCGTTAACCGGTGTTTCCAACTCTTGTCCCAGGCATGACCGAGTACAAGCTGGTGGTGGTGGGGGCTGGAGGTGTGGGGAAGAGCGCTCTCACCATCCAGCTCATCCAGAACCACTTCGTAGATGAATATGACCCAACCATCGAGGTGAGACACCGAGAGTGGGTCTAAAACTACACCGTGTCCTGAGTTCAGTGTTGTCCAGCAGAGGACAGACATTTGACACAACTCCAGAAAAGACGTATTCTTAGTCCTGGCCCTGTCACCGAGTGTTGAGGTTTAAACACCCACTGAAAAGTCAAACCTATTTCACAGTGACTGTTTCTTTCGAGATGCTTTATAAGTTAAACTTCAATGAAAATGTTGCAGATGAGAACAACAAAAGTAAAACAAATGTTTTGCAATGAACTGGCTGAAATTGCCACGTTTCAGCCAGTTCCTTGCAAAACATTTGATTCAGCAAGGTCTTGTAACTACACGCTGGAGCCGGGCAACTGTCAAAAAACAAAGAAAAAAGGAATTAACATGATGCAATCCTCCCTGGGTTCTTCTGCTGACATGTTTAGCCCTGCTCGCCTTAATCATGCTCATGCCGTGTTGCAGGACTCGTACAGAAAACAGGTGGTGATTGACGGAGAGACGTGTCTGCTGGACATCCTGGACACTGCAGGTCAGGAGGAGTACAGTGCCATGAGGGATCAGTACATGAGGACTGGGGAGGGATTCCTCTGCGTGTTCGCCATCAACAACACCAAGTCCTTTGAAGACGTCCACCTCTACAGGTACAACAGGCCTCATGGTGGCAGGTTCTCACCAGCAACCGATTGCAACATACTGTACCATGCAGGTTCGGACAGTGACGCATCACGAGGCTACTTGCTGATTAGTAGTAGGAATGCCACAAGTAATTGTTAGAATATTTACACTCTGGTTTTGAGGGACAGTGGTGGAGCAGGTCCAGAACTGCAACTGTGACCAGTGTTCAGAAAGAATGATGCCTCCTTCCTTGAATGTTCATGTGTGCCTCCTCCTCCTCCTCCTCAGAGAGCAGATCAACAGGGTGAAGGACAGTGACAGCGTTCCCATGGTGCTGGTGGGAAATAAGAGCGACCTGGGCACCCGCACTGTGGAAACACGACAGGCGCAGGAGCTGGCACGAAGCTACGGCGTGCCCTTTGTTGAGACCTCTGCCAAAACCAGACAGGTATGCAGCAAAGACAGTTTCACAAAGTCATTTGGCAGATTGTAAAGTTGTCGGGACATCTATCTTATAGTTTGCGACGACTTGTTTGAATAAGTAACATAACACACATCAATACGTGAAATTTAACTTCTCAACTTAACAAAATAAAATAACTCATATGTTCTGCAGGGTGTGGAGGAAGCTTTCTATTCACTGGTACGGGAGATTAGAAAATATAAGGAGACCAACCGCAGCAACAAGAAGAGCAAGAAGAACACTCAGAGACGTTGTTTGATACTATAGCAGCCCACACACACACATAGCATTCTTTATGGCACTTGTTTTCCTCCTCTGTCACTTTGGAGACTCCCAGCTCAGCTCCAGTCCAGACAGGGTAGCAGACAAAATCTGTTCTTACTGCCATCACAGTTTGTACTAACAGCACGTTGCCAGGAGTTTTCATCCAATGTGCATTTGTTGCTGTGAATTCAGCTGTTTGTTTGTTTTGGTGACCAAACTACTCGAAACCATCATATTTTTAGCTTTCGTTTTATTTTGGTAACATTTGTGAAAACCTAATTTGAGTCTGTGCTAATAAGATTGATCTCCAAGAATCATTTTGGAATTACCTGTAAAACCGGCCAGTGTTTTCAGCTCCTGTTGACTCGAGGAGGTCAAGGGTTCACAGCGGTGCGTCACTGCACTCTGCGCAGTCACAACAGGTGGTGTTTTGAATTCACCTCATTAGGACGACCATTATGTCTTCTACGCTTTTTCATTCTTGTGAAAGTGTTTTGCTTCATCTTTCCCTGGTGTTTTTGGTAGTTTGTCATCTAGCGCAAGGCCACATGTTAAAGAAAGTCCTATAGCACGAGTATCTAACAGCTTCAAAGTTGTGTCGTGTTCATGTCACCTTGGTGCAATTTTTCCATTTCCCGTTATGTTTCTTGATGTAGACTTAAGGATTTGTGGTAGTGCCGGTTCAAAAGTTCTCTCAGGAATATGAGGTATTATGACAAACTGAAGAAGTGCTGTGTCCAGGCTGAGCCCTGCTTCTGTGACTTTTTTGCCATTATTCATTTGACATTCGAAGTGTTGGTCCTGCTATGTGCATAGTCCAAAGTCTCACTGCATTCCAAAGTCCAGTTTTTAATGCAGTTTTTGTCGGTGGTTGTAGTTCTAGGTCAGTGTCTCCAAGCTCAGCCTGTGCTTCACTACACTCCACCAGAGTAAGTGTGTCTGCATGGTGACGTGACAATACTCAAACCAGTTATTGAAATCAGCAGCCTCAGTGACAGTCTGATGTTATCGGTTCTCACTCGATGCCAGATCAACACATACAGTACCAACAGTTTTTTTTGTACTGCAGTGTGTCTTCATGGATAATAAGCATCGCTTTTAAAATGTATTGATTTTTTTAAGTTTTATTTTTGTAGCATAACAAACTAATTTTCCCATTTCATCTGCATAAATACTGAAACTTCAACATCAAAGTTTAATGGGACAACTTTAGCAAAGTTTAAATGATGTAATTCCACTGTCAAAATGTGTAACTTGATTAGGTCTGAACAAATCTGACAGTTATGTAAAATCACTGTGTTGTAATGAACAAGTAAACGTCTGTAGCTTTTACATCTTGTCCTGTTTATCTGTGGGGGGTTTCAGACTCAAAAGAAACAAACATAAGGCATTATGTTAGTGAAGAAGAATGGATGTGGTTGAGGTTGTCGCTGAAGGTAATCACAAATGACTTCCCATAAAAATAGATGTTGCTTTTGCTTTTATTTTACAAAAAAAAATACTAATCAAAGTATTTATATTCATTTTAGAAAATATAGAAACAGAGTGACGTATATGCATTTTTACAAGTAGAGGAAAAAACCCAAAGAGTCAAAAAATGAAGCACAGGGGGAACGAGCGTGCGCGTGCCTCTCACCATCCAAAACGAGACACTAGCTTGCTCTGGTCATCCAAATCTTTCTGAACCTTCTTCCTCATGTAGAAGATGGGACAGTCCCGGCTGCAGAGGAAATAGAGGGACAGCATTACTAAATGTAAATTACAGTTATATTAAACGTGCTCGTGTTCATACTGTACCTTGTGCAAAGCACATCCTCGTGCAGGGACCCTTGACAGCGCTGACACTGAGTCCACAGGCGAGAGAAACGCTCCTCCAGTGTGTTCAAGTGAAAGATCTGCAATTTACAAGTTTTATGTCAGCGACAAAAAAATACATTTATTTGCAGATGTTACCCCTTAAAATGTATAGTTTTGTGTTATACTACAGCAGTCGATATGGAAACAAAATCCCAGCTCACTGGTTTACAGCTGCAAAAACTACATAACTGGACACAGGGTCTTAATTTGTTTTGAAATTTAAAACTGCCATGTTTAACTCAATGTACCAAAAATATGATATGAAATTTCCACTAATTGATTTAAGCTCTGAAAAGCCACCTGACAGCAATATAACACAAAAGAACCTTTTCTTCTGACATTTTCAGACCTGGGACTTAAACCAAATCAACTCATTAGTGGAAAAAACTATAATATAAGTAATTCAGCATATTGCCTACCTCCTTTTGGTAAAGTTCAGACTCCTTCTTCTTGCAGAAATCACACACAGCCCCTGCAATGACACACATGTTAAATTTGTTTGCACATTCCAATTTACAACTGTTCCAACAAAAATCAAGAGAGAGAAATTTAAGAGATTGAGCAAACATACCGTCCACCTTGAGCACAGCTCTGCAGCCGATACAGGTGCTCCTCTTCTGAGCGAACGCCATGAGTCCCCCGACCTTCGAGGTCAACACGGTCTTGCAGCGCGTGTGGTCGCCCTCTGCCAGTTACGACAATGACCAGAAGTGATGTTAAGACCCAGAAAACTTCAGCGTAACACAGATTATTATTCTGAACCGTGTAGTTGCAAGATCCCTACAGATGTGTTGTTTTAGAAGTAATATTGTGAATGTCTGGCTGGACTATTTCCCACAGCTTGGGAGAGCGTGAGCGCCAACTCACTGAGCAGGACGCTCTCTGCCTTGCTCTCTCCCAGGATGGGCTCAAATATTCTCAGCAGGGGCTTAGACAGCTGCTGCTCCAGGTAGTATTGTGTGTCGATGGGAATGGTGTTCTCCAGCACATAGATGGGGTCCTGAAGGAACATGTGGAAGAATCAATATCAGGATTTAATGTTGGCGCTAAAACGCTGACAGCTGACAGTACAAACCTCTGACTTCATGTAAGCTGCTGCTCCCTTTGCAGCCTTGATGATGACGTATGGAACTCGGTCTCCCAGGTTGGGAGCGCTGCCGGCATCTCTTTTCCTCATCCTGTGAAAGCACCAGCATTAAGTTTTCCCCATAATCCCACATTTATCCCATATTCAAATAAGGACGCCTCCGTGTAGTCAGACCTCTCTGCCAGCTCCACGTGTGCCTGTTTGCCAGCGTACTCCTGGGCGGTGCGCGTCAGCTCCTTGGTGATGACCAGCTGGCTGATGTCGATGCGGTTGCACAGCAGGTCTGAGATCACCTCCTTGGCATGAGTTACTGCACCCTGCGGATCCCTAACACCACATTTAACGTTGAACCGAGGGGGCAGTTTCAGCCACATTGTAAGTAACATTTTTCTTCATTCCATGATTAGATCTATTATTAAGTTTCACAAAATAAATGATCATAGGTGAACCTGTCGATGAGGATTCTTTGCAAGCAGGTGCCAATAAGGTTGGCCACCAGAGGGCAGTTGTCTCTGCGGACAGTCTCAATGCCCTTGCAGTCCATCTTGTCATGTGTGTCTGCACTGGAGGAGAAGTAGAGCCCGGCGTATCTCTTCTTGTTGATCAGGAGGTAAGGGTAGTACACCTGTGGAAGCGATGGAAACTCATTAGCTCAAGAGGCGGTTCCATTTCTGCTGTGGTCACAGATCAGCTGCCTGTGGCCTCAGCTACACACCACAGAGGGATACGAGGAACAACCCGAGTCCAGCCTGAACCTGGATGGGTGAGTGGATTCACATAAATAGAACTGTACCTTCTCAAACTCCAGTTTGATTGGTGGTACGAAATGAGACGACACCCACGCCGCTGCCTCTCTCCCAACTTCCATGGCCTCCTTTACTGTTGTAACCCCGAGTTTGACCATGACGGAGTCTGTGTCCCCATAGATGACCTTAACAGCCAATTCAAAACCCAGATCAGTGTTTGAATTACAGAAGGAAACTAGTCTGATATATGTTGACAGCATGTTTTCCTCACCTTGGCGTCACCTTGGTAACCACTGGAAATGGTGTACTTTGACTCCACCAGCTGTTTGGTTTGCTCGATCATCTGCCTCCCAAAACCTGTGACGCTCTGAATGAGACAAGAAAAGTTTGAATTCAGTGAACCACAGGGAAATTATCTGTTGCTGGATGAACCTGTCAGAGTTTCAATGACAGCTGCTACTGAGCCAAACTGCTCATGAAGTGTCCAGTACTCACCTGGGAGATCTCCAGGCAGGGCAACTTGCCCACCTGAGCTCCAGTGAAGCCGTACACAGAGTTTGCGCTGATTTTGAGCGCGAGCTGACGGCCGTCCAGCACCTGCTTCTTGAAAGGGTCAGTTTCCTTCTTCAGCTCTGCTTTGGCCCTGTGGCGAAATGGAGCGCCAAAATGAGAACGACACATCAGGGGTTTTCCATGATAGAGTTTGTTTAGGGACTCAAATCAAGGCACTGAGGTGCGGTTTCTATATTCATTTGAACTCATTCTCACCTCTTTCTGGCAGACAGCAGGTTCTCCAGGATTTCAGGCAGAAGTCCTTTCCTCACTGAGCTCTTCACAAACTGGTCACCAGTCGGAGTCTTGATGAAGTCCTCAGGTGACAGGCTGAAGACACACAACCAGCTCAGGTGTTAGTTTGCACTGTGAAGGCTAGACAGATACAGATTCATGGGCACGAGTACAAAACAAATGCTCACCCTAGTTTCTCTGCTGCGCCCTTCTGCAGCAGGGTGGTGTAGCACAGATTGTGAGCCATCATGATGGACGGATACAGGGAGGAGAAATCCAGGGTGGCAATGGGAACGCTGTAATACCTGCACAAGGAAGAGGGTGGTGATGGGAAGAAATATGACAACTCCTAGGACCAAGACAGGACCAGAGAGGAGTCATAAGACAAGCCATTACTTACCCTTTCTCTGGCTCGATGACAGTTGCTCCAGTGTAGTCTTCTCCTACTTCTGTCTTTACAACAGGCATGACCAGGTCCTGTTTCATGGCCTAAACATATACAGACACTTACAGTTTTCATGAGTCCACATGTATTCGGTATTTGAGGCGTGTGTCTGCCTGTGTTACCTGTCGCAGCAGCTGAGAGACGACCTTGATCTGCTGTCCTCTCGACAGCAGGTACGTGAGAGGCACACCTGTCACTCTGGCCATCTCCATGTAGTTAATCACACACATCAGCTTCTGCAGCAAGCGCAGCGGGAGATATGCGTCCTTCAGGCAGTAGACGGCCAAACGTCTGCGAGTCTGCTCGTTGCCATTCTGAGACGAAGGACACAAGGAGAACGTTAGGTGAGCGACGACAACTCACAGAGCTTTTTAAAATAGGGTGCAGAAGGATTACCTGCAGATCAGTGATGATGGAGTGCTGCACGTCCTCCTTCTGTTCTTGTAGGAAGTGGAAACTCACAGCGTTGAGTGTGTACGAGCGCAGTTTATAATCCCGCAGGAGCACCTGATAAAGACGGACACACCAGTCAGCTCATATGCAGCAAATCTTTCCCTCAAATCATTCTAATCTGAGCCGTGCTTTCATTTGATTGTTGAAGTGCTGACCTGCAGCAAATCGAACTGAACGCGGCCCTCCATGTTGATGATCTTGTTCTCTCTGCGTCCCATCTGCTTGCTCTGGAAGTTCAGGTCTCGCAAGACTGACTTGATTCCTCGCACTCGGCCCAAGTAGGGAAACAGATCCACCTAAACACAGAGGGACGTGTTTTACTGAGCGCTTACTGACTGCGAAGTCTGTCAGGAACATTTCAGTCTTTGGTTAGAGATGAAAAGCTGAACATTAACATGGCTCCATCTAACCTTTAGCGTAGCTGCTCTGTTGAGCAGGTAGGGAAAGTCAAAGTTTTGAATGTTGTATCCAGTGATGATGTCTGGATCCACTGTCCTTAAGAACTCTGCCCAGCTCTGCTCGCACAGACAGTCAGAAAATCAGAGTGCAGTACAAAAGGAAACCACAAGCTCATCAAAATACAGTATGTGTGTTTGTGAGGGCATTTTCAAAGCTGGTGTATTCACCTGCAGCAGCTGTTTCTCCTGTGTGAAGCACAATATCTGAGAGCCCACGATGCTGGCGCAGGACTGGAGGGTGAACACAGTGCGAATGAAGGGCTCCGTCTCACCCTGACGCTGCACCATAGACGCTATCTGAATCACAGGGTCTTTATCAGGCTCTGGGAAGATTCCTGCAGAAAAAAAATACAGGAGGCGCCCAAATCAAAATCCGCATTTGTTGAACTATGATCAAGGCAGTATTTAGATTGAGAGAATGAAAATTGCGCAGATAAAGAAAAAAGCCCACCCTTTCTTCCTGCACACTCAATGTCAAAGCTCAGGACTCTGAGCGGTGCGATCCTCTGCCAGTCTCCCTCAGCTGGGTGACTTATCAAATCTGTCCATCCCACGTCCACCTCATACTGGCACAAGGACATCTGAAGGACGGCAACAGCAAACCCGTGAAGTATGCCAGCCATTGTTCAACAACTGAGCAGCATCACGACAAGCCAGATTGTGTCTCATTGTTAAAAGTGAAATCAGACTTACCTTCCCTGGGCTCTGAGAATGTATTGCCCCCAAGCTCTTCTCCTCACGCACTCTGTACTTGCCTTTAGGAAGTTCGATCCAGCAGCATCCCACCACGTCACTGTCCACCATAAACCTGCCAACACAGAGAGGATCACCAGGATGCTGATCAGCTTTTTTTCTGACAAATGTGGTACAGGTAAGAAGAACACACATACCTGATTTCAAAATCTATATTGGCCTCGTAGGATTTGTAATTGTGGAAGGGGAAAGATCCAAACTTAATGCCCATCTCCAGAAGTCTCTTTGCTGGGGCAATGAGACGAGGCATTGCCATGGTGATCCGTAAGAAACTGACACTGCGTTGCCCGTGGTACCCATACATGCCTGTAGGGAAAAAAACATTGTTAGTGTATTAAATTAACATTGATTCATATTTGTTATTAACTCACTCACTCTCTTTTTGGGTGATGTCCACAGCCAACACTGTGACAGAGATGTTGTCCTTATTGGAGCGCATGTCCTTCAGCACAGCGGAGTTCAGTTCCCTCTTGAATTCCCCCAAGTGATCCGAAGTAAACCCTTTTCAACAGAAGCAGAAAGAGGGATACAAAATGGTGAGATGAATAAATGACATGATTTTTACTCCTCTAAGGGTGGAGGGTAAGGTCATAAGACAGAAATGTGCATATAGCACATTTATCCCAAACTCAAATTTACATTAAATTGATAGTAACTCACCACTTGGTGCAGGAACATAGAAGTAAGGTGCAAATCCATGAATGTGGCAGCAAACACTGTTGCCGCTGTCTGTCACACCAAACATTCGGATGATGGGGACGGTTCCCTGGGACTGACCAGGCATGCCAGCCACTGCAGCTCCTGGATAAAAGAAGAGGGCGAGTTAACTTTCTCACATATGCCATTAACAAAACTAAATATATCATAGAACTCAAGTTTTTATAATGTTAAGTCTGATTCCTCTTTGATAATTACCTAAATAGTAGTCTAGATCAATCTGCTGAAACACCAAAGTATCAGATGAGGGCTGCAGTGAGGGGGCATGAGGTCGCTGCCAGCGAGGGTTCAGGTCTGCTGAGAACAGGTCACCTGACAAAATAATGAAGAATAATGTTTTATTTATTATGGCAACTAGTTCAAGCCATCACTGAGAGAAGAATCAAAACTGAGTATTTTCTATTCATGTGGACTTCCTGTGCAATACTCACCTACAGGAATAACATCATGACCTGCCTGTCCCTCCATCATCTCTGCATCCATGTCCGCATCATCAAACATGGACAGTTCTTCTTCAAACTGCGACGGGCTGTCCTCCCACTCTCCAGCCGGTTTACCCCGTTTGGCCTGAGATGCACCACCCGGAAAGGGGCCCCCATTGCGTCTTTTAAAATCCATGGTCTGCCACAAACTTGGAGAGTGGAAGACATGTCAAGATTTTCCTTCTTCCAGAACTTGACAGAGTACATTTGAAACATGGTGCATGCTCTTTAAATCAATGATGAATAACACTATTATAATAATAAATAGTCACATGGAAGGCAACATTTGAAGTGGTAAATATATATTAGATCGAGCATACATTAGTGGAGACATGTATACATCTGGATGTCATGCTCCAGAGAGAGAAACCCCTCTACTCTGCACATAGTTTAGTCCATCAGCATCTTATAAACAGTTTATCTACACTAAGGGATGAAGCTAGCGCCCCCCACACACACATACTCGTTACCATCACAACCGAGTTTCGTACTTAAGCTCCGGTTGTGTGATACCAGCTCAGTGCATTCAAGGCTAACGTTGATAGCATGTGACCGGACTTGAGTTGAGCATTTCCCCCCGATAGAAACGATGCTAACCCTGGGTGTTTCCCTCCCTGTGTGCGGAGCCAGAGCAGCGAGCTAGCAAACACGAGTGTAAACACACAGCAGTCTGTCCGAGCTCCACCGTAACACATCGCCACTCTCACCTGTTTGTCTCCTAAAGTCGATATAAACAACAGGGTCCGATCGGGGCTTCCTGACAACAGCTCCCGCCACTCGACTTCAATTTGTGCCCTTTCACCGAAGGGGGAGAGCGCGGGAAGCGTCCTGCCTGGCTGTGAAGGATGGGACAGTGACGTCACGGACAAGGCGGAAGCGCTGTTGCCGTGATGCGGAAGCTGAGCGCTTGAGTTCTCTCAACCTTCAACATTGACAGCACCGTGTGTTCGCGGCAAAATGACGTTAAAGCGCGTGCGACAGCGAGCGAGGGAAAAGTGTCCAGAGAGGAAGATGTTTGAATTTGAATGTTTTATTGTTTTATTTAACTTTGATGAATAACTTACAATAATATCTTACCATACGAGATAGTTGGGTAGGAAGCATCAAATATATTCTTTATGGAAGGTAAACAATATCAACACCTGACTTCCTCAGTTAATTTACAAAATGTTCAGATTAAACTCATGGGCCTCTGTTGGCTCTGGGCACTGGGGCACGTTCCCAATTTGGCTGATGGAGTAATCTGTCATTGGAATTCAGGAGCTGCGTGCAGTGACACACTGTGTGATACCCAGGCCACTCACTTATTCTCAGCAGCTCTACCAATATAAACCTGGATGGTTTAGCCCTTGTGATCAGACCACAGGTGGGTGGTGGTAGGGTTCACCCTGATAGCAGCCAGTAGAAAATAGCTACAAGGTCACAAAAGGACAGAGATCACCGAGATATTCAAAGGGGTTGGGTATCTTAGAGTCAGGCTGTATTCTCCAAACTATTCTCTATACTATTTTAAAAATTTTGCCACATACTTTCTCATAATCACAGTTTACTTCCTCACAATCTGAACTCAGCCTCCCTCTCGTTTTTATTTTCTCTTCAGCAGCAGTGAGCCTCCAAACCTCAGAGCAGCTGAAAGAGAAAAGTTCACCCTGTCTTCAATGGATGAAACACTTTATTCACCAACCACAGCCAATGGCGTCCCGGCGCGGAGGAAAACACCCAGGTCGCTTGGCTAATGAGAACGGAGGTCGTCAATAATAATATGACAGCGGCGAGTGTGCACCAATCACCTCCGTGCATCGCGGGCAGTGGGCGGAGCCGGGCCCCTTCATGACAGTGAACGCACCAGACCGATGTGAGCTGCTGGCATTTAACCGAGGCCGCCGCCCCCTTTCCTCCCCACACTTTTGTCCCGTCTCCGCTTTCTTCGTCGGGGGAATGACTGCAACAGCTGCTTATGTTTAGTTCGTCTCGGTGAAGTTTGGACACACCGGAGGGTGAGTGCGCTGTCTCTGTCTTCCATATTGGCTGGGGCAGGTTTCCTCCACTCGACGGACGCGCATCAGGACTCGGTGTCCTCTGCGCGTTTCCGCTGCTGCAGTAGGTGCCTGATGTCACGTTCGCACCAAAACACAGAGGATGCGTGTGAAAGCAACGTGCACGTCCAACCCAGAGGTCAGCTGGTGATGATATTAAGATGTCGCCCCCGGGATGGAGGAGCAGGGGATCGGGGATCGGACCTGTGGGCCCACTGGACAGCACACATCTACGTGTGATGGTGCACAAGGTGGTTAGTGTGTCTGCATGGCCATGGTCCCCCACGCTGAATCTGAGGGAGTCCCATGAGCCCCCTGGAGAGCTGACCTGCGGTTTCAGTTCCTGTCCCTTAGTATTTACTCGTTATTGGGTATGAGATATGTCTGCTGTTTCCTTCGAGCTTCTCTGGAAAGTCTGACACGTTCATGTACAGGAAGAAGATGAAGTTTCTCTGTGCTCACTTGGAGTTTGACTTGACGACGTGCATGGAGGAGCAGGGTATCTCATGGTGCAAGTAAGATGTGGAAATTTCGAAACCTCCAGAGCACGTCCTCTGAGAGAAATTGGCTCAGTAATGTGGGAGACAGATTCCTTCCAGCACTTAATTTTAAATGGAAATGTATAAATGGCTTTTCCAGTGATGAGAAAGAAATCAATGTTTAAATTCAGTTTAAAACAATCACTGGTTCTGGTTTCCTTGTATCAGGTTTGGGAAGTCACAGCAAAGCACGGCCCCTGTGGACTTTGAGATCTCAGAGTATACACAGATTTCTATTGTGTCACACAATCACACATAGTTGTGAATAGGCTTGTGGTACAGGTAGGAACACATTTCCCGTGTGTCAGTGCGTTGCCCAATTTGTGCTTTCTGTGGTGGTTTTTTGCAATCGTGGCATTGGTACATATTTTACACATCAGTGAGTGAAAGGCCGCATCATGTTCATACCTGATCAATGCCCTTTGTGAGGTCTCGCCCTTTCTGCCTCTGATTCAATCAGAAATGATGAAATGGAAACTGAGTCAGCCACTGGGAACAGGAACCATTTCCGATTGTGGCTTTGTTACGAGCGGGAGCAGATATGGGCAAGATCCTCTGACATCACAACAGGTCTGGAAGCCAATCACAGTGCATGTTGTGAGGCGTTGCTCGTGAGTCAAAAGGAATGCCTCCTCTCTCCTGCTTGTTAATCTCCCCACTGTGGATGGGCAGGTTAGGAAGCTTCTGTTGCGGTCTTCTAACAGCGGACACCCGGTGCAGTCATGTAAGATGAGAATTTGACTCTTGCAGAAAATATCTGGGGATTTTATAGATAAATACTCTTGTTTTATGGGATCTGGGACACGTGAGTGTTATATGGCCCCAAGGGAGGTCAGTCAGAGGCCCTTTGACCATTACAGACTGTTTATGGCAAAAACTTCAGACATGCACATGTGCTGGACACATAATGGACTTCTCTCCAAATTTAAATGATAATTGAACAAATTTAAATAATCTAATGTCTCACTGTTTCTGAAATTGACCTGATTAAATCCTAAAATATTCTGTGTTAGCAGTAGCTGTCAAACTAATTTGCAGGTTATGTTCATTTAGTTTGAGATTCATTCAAACCGAAGGAGAAGTCAAGATTGAGAAATGCAGTAGTATTATGTAACGTGTTAGAGAACTCAGTCATTGACGAGGTACTGGTTTTGTCGGGTATGAGAGGAATGTTGGCTGCGTTTGATGATGAATTACAATTTATGAAAGACTGAATTGCTCCCACCTCGGGAGACTTTAAATCTTCTGTGTATGATGTGCTGTGTATATTGGTGTGGACCACTTCTTTCTCATGAGTGCTTTTTGTGTTTTCCCAGCATGCCGCTGGCTCGCAGCCTATCTGTCACGTCCCTCTCAGGACTGGAGGAGTGGGACGAGGAGTTTGATTTGGAGGATGCTGTTCTTTTTGAAATCGCCTGGGAGGTTGCTAACAAAGGCAAGTGTCTGATGTGTGTGTGTGTGTGTGTGCGCATTTGAACGTCCACACGTTAAATCTCGCTTTATGAGAGACTTGTAATTACAATGTACACGTCAGGCTGTATCACATTACATCTTTGTCTCGACTCTGTGTGCGTGCGTGGGCCATGTTTGCTGCACGTGTGTAGTTGGAGGCATCTACACCGTCATCCAGACCAAAGCCCGTCTGACCTCAGAGGAATGGGGGGAGAACTATTTCCTGGTTGGCCCCTACGTGGAAAGCAACGTGCGCACTCAGGTGGAGCTGATCGAGCCCGCCAACCCTGCGCTGAAGAGAACCATTGACAAGATGAACTCCAGTGGGTGTAAGGTACTACCACAAGAACACAGTAAACACACACGCTGAGTTAAATCTGTGTGTTCCCCTCAAGGAGCACATTCTCGCTACGCACAGCCAGAGAGAGAGGAGATTTGTGAATCTGCACCGCGCTTAAATGCCCATTCAGAGACCTATTCTATATCCGACCGCTCGTGTTCTGACCCTGACCGCCCCTCCAAACACTGTGACATTTCCCTGCAAAGGTTAAAGGTTGTATTGCTGTCTCTCTTTCTCTCACAGTTACACACGCACTCCGAAAATAGACGTGTGTGTGTGTGTGTGTGTGTGTGTGTGTGAGTGAGGGAGATATTTCAATGCTTTGTGCTGTGCCGCTGTGGAATTATGGGTCATGGCCAAGGCTGGTGGTGCTGCTATTTTAAAGGGATAGTGCAGCATCTTAAAGGAAGCCCCATTTGAATGACCTTTGCATCAGATAGTCCCGTGACGGGCCGACAGCAGATCACTTCTTCTGAGCAGCTTGAAGTAGCCAGCTTTGATTGTGTTTCAAATTGAATCTTGTGAGCTGTGCGAAAGAATGAAGAACCCTTTTATCTATGCCACTATCTATTTAATTGTAGTAAAAGTAAATAACTCATCAGTGTGTGTACCCAAGTCCAGGAGTTATTGTTGTGACGGCTAGTTTCATTAGAGATCAAAGTACATTTTCCACCTCTCAGCCTCCTCCTCCGTTTCCCCTGCAGGTCTACTTCGGGCGCTGGCTCATCGAGGGCAGTCCGTATGTCATTCTGATTGACGTTGGGTTCACCGCCTGGTCTCTGGACCGCTGGAAGAGCGAGCTGTGGGAGCTCTGTGACATCGGCGTGCCTTGGTTCGACCGCGAGGCCAACGATGCCGTGCTGTTTGGCTTCCTGACGGCCTGGCTCCTGGGAGAGGTCAGCGGCCAGCGCCAAACCGGCGAGAGCCCCGGCTGTTGAATGTGTGCGGTTGGTCGCCCCTGACCCCGTGTTCTCCTGTGTCGCAGTACGCCGCTCAGTGTGAGGAGCCTCCACACATCGTGGCACATTTCCATGAATGGTTGGCCGGCCTGGGCCTGGTGCTGTGTCGACAGAGGCAGCTGCCGGTGGCAACCATCTTCACCACTCATGCTACGCTGCTGGGCCGATACTTGTGTGCTGGAAACGTGGATTTCTATAACAACCTTGCAGAGGTACAGATCTCTTACAGAGGGTTGTAATAATATAAACAGGGAAGAACACATGATCCAGCACACGCGTGTCTCCTTCAGTTCAACTGTGATAAGGAAGCAGGCGACAGACAGATCTACCATCGCTACTGCTTGGAGCGGTCGGCCGCTCACTGCGCTCACGTCTTCACCACTGTGTCACAAATCACAGCCATCGAGGCCGAGCACCTCCTCAAGAGGAAGCCAGGTGCGTGTTGGGGCGCTGAGGTTGGACGGTACGTTCCTGATTCACCACAAGCTTGACTGATTTTTCTCTGTCGAACCCAGACATCATAACTCCCAACGGGCTCAATGTGAAGAAGTTCTCAGCCATGCATGAGTTTCAGAATCTCCACGCTCAGAGCAAGAGCCGGATTCAGGAGTTCATCCGGGGACATTTCTACGGGTCAGTGACCGAACGACACACGTTTTAACACACACTAGAAGAGTGAGGCATTCACTAAATTATCACTTCGAGTGTCAACACAGCGTTTATTTTTCTTATCATGTGTAATTATGGGTGTGTTTCATATATACTATTAGCTAAGGTTTTGGCGTTTTATTGGGCAGGTGTTCAGTAACTTGTTTTGTTTTGACCGTCAGTCACCTCGACTTCAACCTGGACAAGTGTTTGTTCCTCTTCATCGCTGGAAGGTACGAGTTCTCCAACAAAGGAGCCGACATTTTCCTGGAGGCTTTAGCCCGACTCAACTATCTACTGAGAGTAAGTGTGTGTTGAAGTACTTGTGTTACCAGATGTTTAGGAAGCACTGGTTTGTTTGTTTGTTTGCGTGTGTGGGAGTGAGGAGGAGACTTTGAAGCACAGGTGAAGAAATTGTTTTTTTTTTTTTTTTTTTTTGTTATCGCAGGTCAACCACAGCGATGTGACCGTCATCGCCTTCTTCATCATGCCTGCTCGGACCAACAACTTCAACGTGGAGACGTTGAAGGGCCAGGCAGTCAGGAAGCAGCTCTGGTGAGCTTATGTTCAGCAAGATGGAGGATCTGCAGCTGCTCTGGAGTCAGATTTTGATGTTTGGCGTTTATGTTTGTATGTGACAGGGACACTGCCCAGACTGTGAAGGAACGCTTCGGAAAGAAACTCTATGACTCTCTTCTGGTGTAAGTTCCACCTCCTTCAGTCCACTCCACAGAAATGTATGAACCAGTGTTGCCTTGATGGCAGTTCCACTTTTCACAAATGCTCGAGCTTATCAATTTACATCTTTCCTTTTAATACTTCAAACCTTTTGCTGTACTCAGCGGGCAGCTGCCGGACATATCGAAGATGCTGGACAAAGAGGATTTCACCATAATGAAGCGTGCCATCTTTGCGACCCAGAGGCAGGGCCAGCCTCCAATCTGCACTCACAACATGCTGGAGGACAGCAGCGACCCCATCCTCAACTGCGTCCGCCGCATCGGCCTGTTCAACAGCTCTGCCGACCGAGTCAAGGTTTGTCTTTCCTTGAAAATAATAAAAAAAACAAATGCTGCATTTCGAGAAACGCTGCCTTCATTTTGTTGCGCCGTCATGTTGCTGTATGTCAGCGGCACCGCTATTAAACAGCATCTCTGTTCATTAGATCATTTTCCATCCAGAGTTCCTCTCGTCCACGTCTCCTTTGCTTCCCATGGATTATGAGGAGTTTGTGCGAGGCTGCCACCTCGGTGTCTTTCCCTCTTACTACGAGCCTTGGGGCTACACCCCCGGTAGGACTCACACATGCCGACAAGGTGTATGTTCTATCCTATATATGACATTAAAATGTTAATCCGACTCTTCTGTCGTTGTCAGCTGAGTGCACAGTTATGGGAATTCCATCCATCTCCACCAACCTGTCAGGCTTTGGCTGTTTCATGGAGGAACACATAGCAGACCCCTCGGCGTATGGTGTGTTTCTTTGGTCCTTTTCTAACTTGCGCTCCATTTTTTTCTGTTTATGAATATCTAAACGATTCTCTCTTTTACATCGCGCTGTTCTGTTGCAGGTATTTACATCCTTGACCGGCGGCTTCGGGGGGTCGATGAGTCGTGTAACCAGCTCACGTCCTTCCTGTTCCAGTTCTGCAAGCAGAGCCGGCGCCAGCGGATCATCCAGAGGAACCGCACAGAGCGCCTGAGTGACCTCTTGGATTGGAGATACCTCGGCAGGGTGAGATTTAGAAATCCCAAAGGTGAACTTTAGCCGGGCAGCGGCTCTGAAACTAATTCATGTGTCATCTTCTGCTCTGCATCAGTATTACGTCGCGGCTCGTCACATGGCCCTGGCTAAAGCCTTCCCTGACATTTACCTGTATGAGCCTCAGGAGTCAACCCCGGTAAGTTAGCTCATTTATCTTTGGATGTGCGATCTACTCAACCTTATTATTACCATCCTCTGATGGAATTTCCCGGCGTCTTTGTTCTCATCCTCAGACCTCTGGGTTCCGCTACCCGCGACCCGCATCCGTGCCGCCGTCTCCCGCTCTGTCCCGCCACTCCTCCCCGCACCATAGCGAGGCGGAGGACAACGATGAAGACGAGCGCTACGACGAGGATCTGGAGGCAGAGAAGGACCGCGTGAACATCCGCCAGCCCTACACCCTGCCTTACAAAAACAAGTCTTCTGCTGTCCACGGGCCCAATGGCAACAGCGTCAACAGTGTCTCGGACGAGAAGAACTGAGTGACGCACACACTCTCACTCATGCAAGCCATGTCAAACCTCACCAGTATAACGTAACTACGGCCATCAGTGCGTTAGAAATGAGAGAAGCTGTAAAGGCAAGTGATAATTTGAATATTGGCTTGATGTGAAAAGCTGTATTTGTGTCAGTGTCTTCCCAAACTGTGCATACCTCAAAGTTTTAAAAAACCTGTCTGATTTGCTTTGAATGCAGTGGTTTGCTTTGTGGAGTAAACTCTGCAGCTAAAAAAAAAAAAAGTCAACATGGAAAACAAAAAAGAAAAGTCAGAATTGCTGGATTTTGTAGATTACTAACACTGGATAACACCGATAGGTCGAAAACATTTAAATAAAGTAGAATTATTGTGAGGAGAGATTTCAAAACGGCAGAGCCCTGAGACGGCGTCTGCTGTAGCCACAAATAGCAGCCATTCTTTTTACCCCCGTTTAAAAGCGTGATGGTGATTCAGTGCTTCAAACTCAACTGTCCACCTTCTATAGTAGAATATTGTACTGTTCTCTGTAATGCCTTGTTTACACAAGTCCTCCCAGAATGGAAACAAAATGTAAAACGCACACAAAACTCAACATTGCAGGAGTAGTTTGTGTGTGTGTTTACCATTTTATTTCCGTGCCTTATTGTTTCACAGCCTTTCAGTGACGATCTTTGATGACCGACCTCACACTCCTGTGTATGTCTGTGCGTCTATGTGTGAGCGTGTGTGTGTTTGTGTGTGTGCTCGTGTGTGCCCTTAGTGGGGACGGATTTTCCCGGGTTTGCCTGTTTCCGAACATATTTATTTGACAAAAGAAAAAGAGTTAAGACAGAGTGTAACTGCGTCCTGCGGTGGCAGCCATGTTGTCTTGTGAGAGACATGAGACGAATGGGGGAGCTTGAGTACATTTTCAGCATTTGTTACGGAAGAAAGGTTTTACCAGCATATGCCCACACCTCTTGTAACAGTTTTATCATTCACAACATGCACCAGATGAACTTCTAATAAAGTTTGAATATATATCTATATCTATATATATGGTCTGTATATATATCTGTTGTTGTTTCACACACGATAACAGGCTCTTTCTTTGTGTGCATCCACTTTATTGGAACACAAATCATCACGTTCTTAGTAACAAATTGATCCAGTGATTCACTATCGCACATTTCCCAGTGGATCCTCCTGTTGCTGACAATCATCCGCTGCCTCAGCACAGGTAAACTCGGCCCCCGTGACCTTTGCAAGCTGAAACAAACAAATCTCCTTCACACATTGCTTCTTTACACACTGAAGAAATGTACTTGCATTTATATTATTTCTTGTATTATTTTTCAGTGGGCAGTGCACATGCAAGGGGGAGAGAGAACAGACGAAGACACAGCGAAGGGCCAAATCCGAACCAAGTAAGTACGGTACCTTGGCTTTGATATGAGCACTTACGGCTATACTTCAGCTCCTCTACATTTATTTGAGCGTTAACTTACTGAGTAAACTGCTCCAGAATGAGTTGTATGTTGCGCTGCCAGTCACAGCTCCGAGGCTGGCTGGGTTTCTCCTCACTGTGTGCACCGAGAAGCCATTTGGCCCCGTCACCTCCACCTCCACCACGTGGTAGTCACTCAACCTGGAGATTACAGTGGTAGAACTCAGACGTGAGTGGCTGCACTCAGGGTCAGTCGCGTTTTAGTTTGAAACTCACGCTGTGTCAGACACTATCTCTCCCTGAACCCCTGTGAAGCCCAGTGTCCCTGCGGCCACCGCTGCCGCCGCCATGGTGTTCACGTTGTTAGGAGCAAGCGGGCACAACTCTGCCACTGAGCCCCTGAACAAAACCCGCCTGCCCTCTCCCTCCGTCCAATCAGAGAGGACGTCTCCTGTCAGCCGGAAGCAGGACGGATGCTTGGACATTCTTATAAAAAGCCCCTGAAAAGAAATACAGAGAGATTTCACATTCGTGGGGCTTTCAGGGCAATGACCATCCTGACTTTCCATCCAGTGTTACCTTTAAGGCTCCGCTGTCATTCAGCCTCTGGATGTCCTGGCCTCCCCACAATGCACCACTGGGGACGTACAGCGTTCTGTTGAACTGTTGAGCCGCCTGACGCAGCCTCGTGTTCAGATCGGGGTCAGAGAGGGCGGAGGGGGAGCCCACCTGAGAGGAGGAGAAACACCTCAAGAGGTTTTCATTCGGTTTTCATACCCCCCCATCATGTGACCCTCAAAGGACCAGTGATATAGCTCTGCTCTCATGTGTGTTAGTCAAATACAAGAGAAGCTGCTCTCTCCATGTTGATCATAACTTAAGTCAGGGAATCTTACCATGAAATGAGACTGAGACAGGAAGTGGAGTCCAAATTCGTTCACTATCTGAGGATGGCATACTTCTACAATCACATCACATCGCCTGTGAAGCAGATTATCCATTTAAGTCTAAATAAGACTTCGTCAGAGTCAGAGAGCGTCACACACCCGTATCATACAGTGATAACGTGCAATACTGTGTGTGTGTGTGTTTGAACCTCTCTGCAAAACTTGCTAGGTCGCTGAGTATGAGTTCATCAGGGACTAATCCTTTGAGTTTGTCTGTATTTCTGTTCCAAACAAAAGCCAGAGTCAAACTGAGAGCTGCTCCATCTTTAAGGATCCTCTCCACCAGGTACTGTCCTAACACACACACACACACACACACACACTTAGACAATTTTATGATTACAGATTGTTATTGTTGAACAAGGATTTATGAATTAAAGGAAGCTTTTCAAACCTAAATGTCCAAATCCTACGACTCCAATCCGCAGCAAAGGGCCACTGGCTTCCATGTCCTGTGCAGGGAAAACAAACTAATAAAAGCACTATCACACACACACACACACACACACACACACACACACACACACACACACACACTTGCATTTAACCTTACACTATATCTCATCTCCCTTAATCACCTCTTGACCGGCATAACTACATTTATTGCTCTACTCACCCGATAATCCCGCACGCCTCCTGAGCTCCTGAGTCTCTCCGACTAAAAAACAACCAGCAGCCCACAACTCAAGGGCCTTGTGGGAAAGCAGGGTACAAAGTTTGAATCTAAGAGGCTGTAGTTAATTATTGTCTGTTCTTCAGTTGGTAGAATTATCTCACGCATGCAGGGTTCCTCCTCCACCTGCGTGTTTGGGTTTGGATGCTTTGAGAACGAATTTACCCTGCGTGATTTGATTACCTTTAACTTTAAATTGCACATATTTATGGCAGAGTATTAGAGCGCATATTTAAAAACAAAAGTTGTGGTTTTGCTGCTGCGAAATCATGCTGTGAGGCCTTTTTGTTCTTTAAAATAAACAAATGCCAAAATATCATATGATATCACAAGATATCACAAAAAATCTTTATCATATATCCTAGTTATTGGCCCAGTTCAACTGTGCCCTCTGCATGCGCATGTATTCCGCCCACAGAGGTCAAAGGTCAACGGTTTGTCCATAAGAACTCAAAATGAGGATTGATTATCAGAGAGCAATCAGACAACTAGCAGCAGTCTAAAGTTCAGTGCCACGAGACTGAAAGACAAGGCAGAGATACAGAGACGAGGGGAACAGGAGAACGAGACCACAACATTACGGATTATAGGAGGAGAAAAACAAAATAACTAGTTCATTTACTCCTTCTCTCCTGAGATCTTCTGAGAGCCCACGTCAGTGCTGACTCTGAGAAGATGGACATCCTTGAGACAGTAGCCTATGACCAGCGGCAGAGGAGAAATACGGTACCAGAATTTTTTTTCTTACACTCTCTGGACACAAAATAATTTTATAGTCTTTTCAGTTATGACGTGTCTTCCTCCTTCTCTCCTCCCCTCCCTCCCTCTCAGTCCTGTGCCCTGCTTTTCTCTCTCTTGCCTTTCTTTTTGTCCACAGCTCTGTACTTCTACCTGTGGACTCCTGACTCGCCCGCGTCCATCGTCTCTGCAGGGGTCAAATCGGCACCAATTTTCCTCCTGGCTGCTGTAGTGCTGAGCTGGAATGGAGGACAGAGTGTCCTGGGTGTGGCAGGAGGCCTAATCTTCTCTGCTGTAGGTGACTGCTGCTTGATATGGCCTGAGCTGTTTGTGCATGGTAAGTCTCTTATTTTTCATGATACAAGCTGCTCTTGTTTCCATTTAATTAATTTAGCTCACAGTGTCTCACATGTCTGTTTCAGGGATGGGTGCTTTTGCTGTGGCTCATCTGATATACTCCCTCACCTTCATCTCCAGTCGTTATACCACATATTCCTCTTCCTCCTGGACCTTTTTCCTTCTTCTGATCCTGCTCTCGGCAGGAGGAGGCACCTACTTGTACCTGTATCCATTCTTGCGGAAGGCACCAGACTCAGATCTACTTGTTCCTGGTGTCGGGGTCTATACTGTCTTGATTGCTATAATGGGGACGTTAGCTATTAGAACCGGCCGTACAGCAACGCTGCTGGGAGGTTTGTCTTTCATTGTGTCTGATGTGGCACTATCCCTGCAAGTTTTCAAGGTCATGCCAGAGCTACAGCATGGGAACTTGGTTGTCATGGTGACATATTATTTGGCACAGCTACTAATCGCTGTTGGTGATGTAAAAGCAACAGTGAACAAGGAAGAGTTTGGAAAATGGAAGAGGTCCTAGACAGCGTCCCTGTAGAATCCTTAAAGTCTGAACCATCGTCCTCAAATTGACTTATTTGGTCAGAAGATGATGCTACAATTGAATACTTCTTGTTTAAAGTAGGAATTACTTTTAAAGTAAGAAAAGAGGGAGATCATTGAGGACAGTTACTTGATAGCTCTTTGACTCAAAGTGAAACGATGGTGCAAAATAGCATGTTGCAACACTTGTCTTTCTAATGTGAGTTTCAATAATCATACTGCATGCTATGTACTCTGATTTCTGCCAATATTTTAACCAGCTTTGAGGGCAATTCTTCTCTGCGTGTTCATGGGCCATTATATGTATATAAATACTTCCATTTGTTTTGCTAATAATAAATATGGAATATAATTATACAAGGGTGTCTGTACTTTTGGATCAAAAAACACAAGCAGAAAATAAATGCAGAACAGTTTACTTTAACAGAAATTAAAATTTGATTAAACACAGATATCATCATGTAATGCAATTCACTGGTAATACATTATAGGAAATAAGTATTTTATACATGATAGTTATTTACACAGTAAAATTCTGCTTATGGAGTACACACAAAGAACGTGGACGGCCACTATGGTAACAGACAAGGATCTTGCTAAAGATGATGACGAGCAGGAAGTGTGTTCTGTTACATGAGGTAAAGAACACTTCAGCGATCCATCCCATTGTCATCTGACCGCTGCCCACAGAAACATAGGTTCCTCAAACGCTCGCAGTAGTCCAGCTCTTCCTGTTGTAAACAAAATATGACTTTTAAACATATTTCCTGGACAAAAATGAAGTTTGCTACCTGTAGTCATTCCAATACTTTATTTGACAGTTGAGACTGTGTTTTTCTTAAATATACCTGACTTTCTTCTTTTCCTTGGAGCTCTCTGGATCGCTGTTTGAGAAGCTGCTCCAGAGCCAGAGCAGGATTCCTGCAGTCTTTGAGCCCCTGTGGACAGTCCTCCACCAAACTGCGTGAACAGAAACGAGAGAGGCCATACTCAGTGACGTTAACGGAACATTCCCGTAAACTGCTCAGTGCTGAGGGCTGTCAGGTCGACAGTGCTTCTTACCAACAGAGGGCACCAAGCACGTGTTCATGGAAAGGGCAGTGTGGTGTGCGTAGAACAGACACCAGCTGCTGTACCATTCCCATGGAGACGACGGTGTCTGCAACATGAAGAACAAGTTTAAGTCTATATCCATAAATACACCAACATTTTAAACATACTATACATATTATCCTTCTCCTTCATGCCTTTCTGTTCAGGATGTGATGTCAGCAGGTTGAGCAGAAGGAAAGCCGACTTGGTTCTGAGCTTCTCATTCTCCGACTGCATGCCTCGCATCAGCACTGAGAAACCGTCGAGGGTCAGGAATGCCTGGAGGCCTCTCTCCTGCTCCCGGACTAGACCTAAAGACAGCACAGGCTACAGTTGGTTATTAAATTAAAATCAGTCTATGTAAATCCTCAGATTTTCTATCTACTTTAAGTGTTCTTCTACCTGTGTGTGCAAGAGTTCACATGAGATACTCACATGAGACGGCATAGAGAGCTTTGACTCTGGTGGTGGGGTGGGGGTCTGAGTCTGTTAACTGCAGCAGCTTTGGGAGCACCCCGATGTTTAGCAGGTGGTCCTGCACCTGCGGCATGTTCTGAGCACAGGAAGCAATCAGCTCAGCAGCTCGCCACCTCAGCCCACTTTGGACATGGCACAGATACCGGGACAGGCACAAATCCAGTCCACCCAGAATCATCAGGTCTGCAGGGGACACACAGAGAGGACAGAGCTCATAAGGTTGTTATGACGTCTCAAATTTAAGCTCTGCTCTGATAATATCAAATGTTGTATTGATTGAAACAAACCTCTGGCGTTGTCCAAATTATCACACAGTTCCGTTAACACCTCAAAGGCTGATTCCCGTTCATCTTCATCCTCCTCTTCCTCTCCCTCCCTCTCACTTTCACTCTTTTCCTCTTTGTGTAGAACTGCCAGGCACTGCTTCATCTGCTCCACCTCATCCATCTGGCCTTTGCAAACTTCTGCCAGAGCTTCTCTCAGAAAGGTTTTCCTCTGGAACACAAGGAAATGCGACAATTCTCAGTTATCTTGGATGGGGTGGAGGTTATTTGTTCTGTTACTTTTCTGATTAGGTGTTATAATTGTCATCAATGTGGGCACTTGAAGCTTACCTCCTCTGACATGGGTTCAACGGGGGCAGGTCCCTCTGTAGCTGACCCGGCCTCCACTGCCAGCTGCAGGACCCCCTGGAGGTTTGCGGGATATCTCCTGGTCTGATTGTTTTCTGCCATAATGAATAAACCTGCAGAGAGAGAAAGGTAATAATAAACTCATTTTCTGATCCCAATCCACAAACTTACCCGTTTACTACAGTGAACGTGACAATAATAACACCAACTTACTGAACCTAATAGTCCATTAAAGTATCTTACTACAGTCAACAAAGAATGCTATGAGCGAAATTCGCTGATTTCCAACCTACCTTACACAGCGTGGAGGAAAAATAAATGCTCACACAGCTTCTCTGTCGGCTTACAAATGACTGTACAAACCAGTGGTTTGGACTGTGTATGAAGCTGGAAACTCAGACTCATGAAGGAACCAGAATATTCGAGCAAGCTGATCTCACGAGTGGTATGGGGGCGGCCATCTTTAACGTAAGTACTAAAGCAAACCCGCATACAAATATTTTTCCCACGTATTCTCCCTCCTCACAGAGTAATTTCACTCTTTATTTTTCTGGGTCAATTGAGTCGCTCTTAATTATGATGTTGTTGAAATAGCAAATGTAAAACATTGCCATGACCGACAACAGCAAAAAAAAATATTAGCGCAACTATTTGAGTAATTACGGTTTATCAGGGGCGTTCTTACGAGTGACGTTCAGAGAGTGTCACTAAAATTGAGAGAAGAACGTCACGAACGTCACAATGTGGTATATGTTATAATAAACAGTACTTGGTGGATAGATATAATTACATAGAGTCCAAAGTAATACGTCCTCCACAAATAGAAAGCATTATAAATATACTGTCATGTTTAAACCGAGGGGCAACATCCCGGGCTGAGCGATGAGTCCAATGCGGAAGTGTTAAAAGCTGCATTTTACTGGCTGGCCGATAGTGGCTGGCACCAAGAGCTTGGCAGTCCCCATTGACTCCCATGTTAAAATACCCGAGGTCTCTTGAGTGACACCTTGGCACTCTTCGTGGGCGCTGCGTAGTTTAATGTCGTTACTCAGCTCCCGCCTGTTTTTCCAATTATTGGTTACAAAGGAATAAAGGAAGTGACGCCCATTCGAGCCTCAGATCAGCTATTCATAACCTAACGGGCGACGTCACGGACACTACGTCCATCTGTATATACAGTCTATGATTTTAACGTGTCTGAAAATAGTATCCAAGTGCTTTGTCTGTAATGTCACATAGTTTGAGACATTAGTGCATTTCTAAAATCATATTTCAGCTTTTCTCCCAATAATAATAATAACAACCATCAGCATCATTACTACGAGCAGTATTACTTTTTTTTATTATTATTATAAGTGGTTGTAGTCACGGTACCGCACCGGAAATACGTAATCTTTCCGCTGTAGTGTTGACAGGGACTCCTCTTGATCTTTACGTCGTCTTTGGTTTGTCGAACAATCCAAGATGGCGGCGCTTGTGGGGTTGCGCGCATGTTTCTCAGGTAAAGTGGTTTAATTCTCTAAGTCTGTGGATGTTTGTGTTTCTCCATTGGTCCGTCGCTGTGACTCTCGTTTTGTGTCTGATGCGAAGTGTCTTTCTGGCTTTAAAGAAGAACACGAGCGGAGAATAGAGGATGCAGCGTCTTTCCGCCAGCAAGGTCACGTTACACGAGCGTTAGCATCGAGCCGGGGTGGATGAACTCAGACTGATGACGATCATTTGAATAATATTCATATTGTTAGTTATAGTGTTTCCTCCATCTGTGGGCTCCATGTCACCTGCTAACCAAAGCCTGTGATCCTGAGCTCACACTGGTGGACATGAGTCATTCAGACAAACAGAAGCTGCTCATCCTCATGTAATGGAGTTTTAAATGAAGTGACAGGGATGTGTTTTAACCCCTTAATTTATTATAGAGGATCTGTATTATTAATTTAATCTTGAAGTCAAATGTTGTGTGTGCCAAGCGTGATTGAGGCTTGACACACATTAATCTGTTATTTCATCCAAATAATTGCGTATTTATAGGAGAAACGTGTGATACATGGCCTGTGACACCAGTGACCTGTAGTACTGTGATCATACTTGAATTACGGGGATTAACCACACTGGGTTGTCCTGTTTAATCATCGGCTGTTAGTTAATCTGACCTACTTCTAATGTTTGACTCTTTTCCTCTCAGCCCTCCAGCTCACTCAGACCAGCCTCCTGCACAGCTCCCTCAGATTGGTGAGTGTGCAGCCGAACTGCAGTTTACACGTGGTGTCATCTTTTTTTTTTTTTTTTTTGTTAACAGCCTTATTCTTGGGTTTGTCCTCTCTCACGCAGGGTACTGTGCCCCTGAGCCTGCGGACCTTTGCTGCGGAGGCAAAGAAGACGTACTCCCGGGAAAAGCCTCATGTGAACGTTGGAACGATCGGCCATGTCGATCACGGCAAGACCACCCTGACTGCAGCCATCACAAAAGGTAGAGATGCTTTTGAGCTTCTCGGTGTAGAACATGAACCCTAGATATTGTCAGACGCGTTTGTGACAACAGTTTAATTAGAAGCGACATCAACAGGCTTCTTTTAAGGTCTCACTCAAACATTTTCTTGACATACTAGGACAGTAGTTGCTTTTTAGTGTCTCACAACATCTTCGAATGACGGCACGTCTCGTCCCCAGTGCTCGCAGAGGCTGGTGGTGCTAACTACAAAAAGTACGAAGACATCGACAATGCCCCCGAGGAGAAGGCGAGAGGAATCACCATCAATGCCTCTCATGTGGAGTACACCACAGCAAACAGACATTACGGTCACACAGACTGCCCCGGGCACGCTGACTATGTCAAGGTAATTTTCCTCCCGCCTGCATTCACCGACACTCTGACGACGCCCAGTTGTCATGTGAACATATCCGAGTAACGTCCTCTTTTCCCCCTCAGAATATGATCACAGGCACAGCTCAGATGGATGGCTGCATCCTGGTGGTGGCCGCCACCGACGGCCAGATGCCTCAGACACGCGAGCACCTCCTGCTGGCCCGGCAGATTGGCGTCGAGCACGTGGTGGTTTTCATCAACAAGGCAGACGCCGTGGAGGACAAGGAGATGCTGGAGCTGGTGGAGATCGAGATCCGCGAGCTGCTCACGGAGTTCGGCTATGACGGCGACAACACGCCGGTTGTCATTGGCTCCGCCCTCTGTGCTCTGGAGGTGAGGGAATGCCATGATTTTTTCTTTTTTTGTGCAGTGAGAATTTTCTGCTGGTGTGACGAGTTCAGTTGTTTTCGCCTGACCTTAAATGTTGCCATGGTGGGTTTGACCATTCAAAATATTTCTGTCTCCACTCCACCACAGAACAAAAACCCTGAGCTGGGCTTGAACGCAGTGATGAAACTGCTTGACGTTGTGGATTCTTACGTCCCTCTGCCCAAGAGAGAGCTGGATAAACCATTCCTCCTACCCGTTGAAGGCGTTTATTCTATTCCAGGTAGGAGACAAATGAAGCATCTGATGAGTTGACATCAATACTGCTATAGGCACTGGAGGGTCATTGCAGATTATTTTCTCCAAACATTGTTTTGTCTGATGACAAGAGTTGTCTGTTGTTTTTCAGGCAGGGGAACGGTGGTGACGGGCACCGTGGAGAGAGGTATCATCAAGAAAGGAGACGAATGTGAGTTTGTGGGACACAACCGCAGCTTCAAGTCTGTGGTCACAGGTGAGTTAGCGGGCGTCGGACTGGAGATCTGTCACTGTCTGTCATTCCACGCCGCCATGACCTCTGACCTTGCCGTGCCCCTGTCCTGCTGGGCTCAGGTATTGAGATGTTCCACAAGTCCCTGGATCGGGCAGAGGCCGGAGATAACCTGGGCGCTCTGGTCCGAGGTCTGAAGAGGGAGGATGTGAGAAGAGGGATGGTGATGTGTAAACCAGGGTCCATCATGCCCCACCAGAAAGTCAAGGCCCAGGTCTCAGAGCACTAACATGATTCATTTATTGTGTTTCTAAACAATCAGGGAATTTTTATGACTCTTTCTCTCCTGGAGGCAAAGACAAATTCTGGGATTAATTCTGTTTTTAATGAAATATGAAACTCATATCTGCTGTAACTTCAATATCGACGTGTTCTTTTAGGTGTATATTCTGAGTAAGGAGGAAGGAGGCAGACACAAACCATTCGTCAACAACTTCATGCCCGTCATGTTCTCTCTGACCTGGGACATGACCTGTCGAGTCACTCTGCCTGAAGATAAGGTGCGTGTCTGTTTCATGTTTTTTGGAAACTTCACAGTGTTACAGGTCAAATCCTGTGGGAAGCAGTAGAACAGTCTCAGTTAAGTTATTGTCTTAATTAAAAAATGAATAGCTAGATAGTGGAACATGTGACAGTGTAACATGTCGTTTCTTCTCAGTTCAGAGGTATTTTCCTACTTCTCGGTTTATATTTTTCTCCAATAATTGGTTTTTGAGGATATAGAGTTGGAATTCAGTAGTTTCTAGGCTGCTCATGTTTGTAAATGATTCCGAAGAACAGAAATCACTCTCTTGTGGTGCTCGCCCTGTTTCAGGAGATGGTGATGCCAGGAGAGGACACGTCCTTGAGTCTGACGCTCCGTCAGCCGATGGTCCTGGAGAAAGGCCAGAGGTTCACCCTGAGAGACGGAAACAAAACGATCGGCACCGGCCTGGTCACGGAGATCCTGACGTTTACAGACGAAGACCAGTGCAACTGGGGCTGACGAGAAACGGTGAGAGGGCTCATCAATGAATTCCTGAAATACAAATTCATAAACCCATGGAAGTAGAGGACTCAAAATACTGCACGGCTCCGTTCGGTTCCACTTCAAACAAAACACCTGTCCAGCAGTGTCATTGTGACGTGACTGTCGAAACTCAAATGTCATTATGTAATAAAATGTATTTAATAAAGAAATGGTCATGTTTGTTTTATACATACTCGTAACCACATGGTTCTTCAACCCCCAGTGTGTATGGGTGAATGGCAAACAGTATTGTAAAGCGCTTTATAAATACTAAATATTCACCATTAAATCCATACAATGTATTTTTGCATCTGCCAGTTACCTGGATTTGCCACAAGAGGGCAGCAACGAGAAAGATCCTGGTAAATAGGAGATGCAATGGCAACAATAATCGTTTCTGGTTTCTACGTTTTCAGGGTTTTGTTCAGGAGGGGATTGAGCTGATCCAAAGATGTGGGTATTTCATGTGCAACACAATGTGCAGTGGTGTTCAGACAATTTAGAAAATGAAAGTCATGTAACAGCACTATTCTCCAAGCAGAGATGAGCTGAGACCCAACAGGTCGACTCGGGCAGACAGCGTCAGGTGGCCCTCTGAGACGTCGCTGAGGGGTTTTAGATAATTGACAACGTTTTTAACGGCGGGCATCGGCGTGTTCAGTCCGTCTGGCAGGAAGCTGCTGTGTGTTTGCAGCAGGTATCAGGGGTCAGGGCCTCCTGTAATCCAATCAGCCTGTTGCTGTAATCAAATACTGAATGTCTGCAGGAGTCCACACTGGAGCTGCGAGTACGGCTGAGTGACGAGCTCAGCTGGAGGATGAGGGTCTCCGCTAGCTAAATACCTGCAAGAGATCCATGTCCAGACCCGTATGACCTGGTTATAACTGCTCCAGGACATGTTCATTCAAGTCAGCGTGCACATCTGTAAGCCACGTTTAAGATACATTCCTGCTACTGTTTATCAATGCATTTGTCACTGTAATCTCCTGGGAATCAAACGCTCAAGTGCTCACAAGAAGTATTTGACAAATACATTATGTAACGTTTGTGGCGAGGTTCACACGGTCTCCATTCACTTTGGGGCAGTCAGACATGAGTTTCAGTTACTGTCCAATCCACCCTGATTTCATAAAACAACTTCCCCTCTGCTCTTCCTTGACAGGGCGGGGTTTCTTTTTCCCAAATGGAGATCTTCCATTCACAAGCTCCCTTCTCCAACCCTTCAAGCTGTCCGCGCCCCTCCAAAGAATAACATGCAGCCTATCTGGTTCTGCTTTGGATGGAAATGAGAAACTGTAATGTGATATCGAGAAGAGGCTGGGATTGGTTATCTTGACGTGCTCTGTCCTGAACAGATGCCACGGGCCCCCAGACTGAGGAGGCCTGGATTTGAGACGCTCGTTTCCCGACACGATGCTGACGCAGCATCAGTTCTGCCTGAATGAACGGGAATGGGCATTCCTACACAGAATGTTTGTTTCCAGTTCTGTTTAAAAACCGGTAGAGAGGCAACGTTTTTTCGGTCGTCAACAGCAGGAAGAGGCTCTATCGTGAAGCAGATGATGAGGTTTAGGTCAGGAGTGACTGTTGATCGGGAAGAGCGGCAAGAATACGATCCAGGCCTGAAGCGTCTGGAGTTACGGCTTGAGGAAAACGGGTGCAGCTGTTGCGTCGTGTTACTTTCTTTTTCCAGCCTCCACCTCCGTCTGGCAGCTGTGAGAAAGCCAGAGGAGAAGCGCGCCGCCGCAATTAAGACTGAATTTGCCTCTCGACAGCCCACTCTTGCCTGTTGGAAGACTGACCCTCCACGGCTTTTCATCCTCCAACACTGCGGAGTGGGTGAGAAGCATCCCTGTTTATTCTGAGCGCTCCTTCCATGGAGTGGCACGGCTCGGAGGAAGCAGTGCTCTCGTAGTGAGAAAATTACACTCTCTTTTGACACGGAGATAACTACCCCCCCCTCCCCAAGTTAAAGCATGATGATTCTCTTAAATGTCAAATGATCTCTGCCTGCCGGAGCCAGGAATACAGAATGTCTCACACGCCCACTCTCTGCCACTTTAGCTAACAGGTCGTAATTTGAATGGTAATTGAATTAAACGCGATGTGAGATATTAAATGTGCAGAGCTAACGATACAGTATTTGCAGTGGAAACGCTGATTGTACCTTCGAGAGAGATTCATTTCAGGTATTGATTATGTGTTAAACCCTCTCTGTTTTTAAATCAATAACAAAAACAAATGTAGTATCAGGTTGCACAAGTGGATTGTTTGGCCCACACACAATTCTGATCATATTTCGAGAGTTCTGAGAGTGCGTATCATTTCTTTTTCCAGTGTTCAAGGTTACAGGGCAGCGAAATCAAATGACTCTGCCAAGTCTTGTGTGTACATTTGCAAAGACGTGCCTCTACGGTTGCATAACAGTGAAAGAATACACCTCTGACCCCAACCAGATATCGTCCCACCAAATCACAGCCACATATATTACACTCCATTCCCCTTGAGTTCATCAAGCCGCTCTGTAACAAATGCATTAGACTCATGTCACATGAAGGAAAAAAAAAAAAAACCCAAAACATTGGCTTTGTTAAATATATTTTATTGTGGAAGTGAACAGGAGATTTTCTATTCATGACTTGTCGTCTCACACGACAAACTAGGGGAGGGGCTGACACTCGGAGTCATGATTGCTTCAGATGAGTGGAAGACAGCAGGAGGAGGTCGAAGACATTCAGCCCGGTGGACGTTATTTCTGTATTTACAGTAACGGCCTGACGAATGTACAAATCAGAGCTCTTTATCCTCCACGGCAGTGAGGCCCCGGGCCGGGCTGTGGCCGCGGGGCGGCCGCTTGTTTTCTGGAACAAGTCTCTAGTTCTGATGTTTCCAGCACAAGTCAGCAGGAGGCATTAATACAAATGTGTTGAAACCTGCTGAAAAGGCAGTCCAGTGTGAAAGCTAACCCACATGGAGATTTGAAGTTTGAGATGCCGGGGAAACGAAGTCGTTACTGTGGCGCCTTATGCGGGTCCTAATATTTAGACACGTGACATGTATTTGACGATATGCTAATCGCTGTGAGCACAGCAGGCCTGTGAAGCTTCTCCGAGTGTTCGTTTGTGGAGGTTGCGGTGTTTTGTTTTTTTTTCTTCCTTTCTCTCCGTGACCAAAAATAGCAGAGTAAGTGTGCGAGGGATGGATTAACCACATCACCGGTGAGTTTGTCAGCTCTTAAGTAACCTGTAAACATTGTAATCTCTCTTCACCGACAGAAATGAACTTCGCTGGCTTCAAATATGGTCGACTTCACCTTGTTCCCGAGAGGACTCCATACTATCAACAACCTCGAACCTCGAATCACTGGATGAGGAGCTGAAGTATCGGACAGATTGGAACCTTCTCACAGGCTTTGTCCGAGGAGCATGTTGACGTAGAGACACTCACGTCAAATCTTATTTTCCCCTAAGTATGTGTAGTATGTGTCTCCCACAATTACATGAAGTCCATATGGTTTGACACCAGCTACTACCAGGTATTGTATGATGTATTGGAGTTATAGCATTACGATAAAGTCGGTTGTGTTTACTTGTCATCCGTAAAGTGTCACTTTCGAACCCCACTGGTCCAAAAATCTTGATAGAAAACTATGCTATGGTCATGCAGGCGATTGTTAGGATCTGCTGAGTGAGACAGTTTTTTTTTGTTTGCATTGGATCAAGCTCAGTTTCCATATCAGGGAGGTAAAAACTGTCATTTCCTCCAGTGCTTGTGTGATGGACAGTGGTTCTGCAGCTGCTCCACCTGCAGCTGTAAAGTCTTCAGTGGCGTCCTCGTGTCAGCAGAGTGACAGTCAAAGGGCTCGTCACATGACAACCGCGTTACCCTGCATTCAGAAACAAGCACAACAAGCAACAGCCCACAGTTAAATCTCTGATTCTCTCACAGGGGACGTGTGCTCACCTCCGGAAGCGATCGGCTCATTCACCAGTTCTGATGAATACTTCCTGCCTTCCTCTGTCTCTACATCTCCCCCCTCCTCCTCATCCCTGCCGATGAAGGCCAGCTCGTTCTCGTAGCAGAAGGAGTTGGCCCCAGACGTTGGGAATTTCCTCTCCTCCATCTCCTTGGCGCTGCACCTCGGGGTGGAGGGCACCTCGAATGTTTTGTGAAAGTAGGCGTAATCTATCCTGTACTGGCTCTTCTCCTCGAAGATGACCGGCTCAAAGCGGTGACCCCACAAAATCTCAGAGGGCAGGTAGGAGGTGCGCGCCTGCGTCGTCATGGCCGTGGCCTCCACCAGCCCCTCGAGTATGATCACGATCTCAAAGTCCGACGTCTCCAGGTCCTGCTTGCTGATGCCGAACAGTGGGCTTTCCTCATCGATCTCATGTATGACAGTGAGGGGCGCGACCAGGAAGAGGCGGTCTGTGCCTTTGTCGTAGCCCACGTTCATGTCGATCTGATCCAGCGGGATGTACTCGCCCTCCTCCGTGTAGCGAGGCTTGACGAGCTGGGCGCGCACGTGGGCTTCCACGATGTGGCTCTTCCTCAGGTTGGCCACCCGGAACATGAGGCACAGCTTCCCGTCGCGCAGAGCGATGACCGCGCTGCGGCTGAACAGCAGAGTCTCCGCGCGCTTCTTTGGCCTCGCCATCTTGGCCATGATGGCACCGATCATGAAGGCGTCGATGATGCAGCCCATGATGGACTGGAAGACCACCATGAACACGGCAACTGGGCATTCCTCTGTCACGCAGCGAGCGCCGTACCCAATGGTCGTCTGGGTCTCAATAGAGAACAGGAAGGCCGCCACGAACGTGTTGACCTGCATGACACAAGGAACAAAGCTCTCGTCCCGCCTGAGGTGGTCCATGTCCCCGTGTAGGAGGCCGATGACCCAGAAGGCCAAGCCGAACGTTAACCACGACACCACAAACACCAGGCTGAACAGCAGGAACATGTACCGCCAGCGGATGTCCACGCAAGTCGTGAAAATGTCGGATATGTACCGCTGCGACTTCTCATCCATGTTTGCGAAATGGATGTTGCACTGGCCGCCCTTGGTGACAAAGCGCCCATGGCATTTGCGCCTGGTGTGAATCTTGCAGTTGCCGAAGTTGCCCACGGCGGGCATGGTACTCAGTCTCAGGCCTTCTTCTTCGCAGGACACAAAGCTGTGGTGGTGGGCCCTTCCCACACTCATGCCTCAGTGGGGCGCAGCGCCGGCTAATCTGACCACGCTCGCAGGGAGTGCACGGCTCCGTCCAACGCGCGCTCAGCATCGACTGGGACTGAGCGCTGTGGCACACTCGCAGTCTCCTGAGAAGAAAAGCAGGAAAGTGTAAGATCATCACAATCATCCGTCCACATAATTTGACTTCATATAATTGTCGTGGTCACAGTTTATTGCGCTTCTGTTTTTTTTTTCTCGTTTCTGCCACTGGTCTCTTATCTCGAACTGGAAATACTCAGATACATTTTTCTCTGATCAACAAGGTACAGAAATAGCCAGCTAATCCAATGCCCTGCCATTTTATGTGACGGATCTTCTGTTTCCCCCAGCTGGTACAACTATCAGAGTCTGCGGAGTACAGTGAAGAGGCCGAGTGATTCCCCAGTGAGACTGAATTGGATAATAATATGGGCAGGGGAAAAAGACGGGGCGCTCAGTTGGGTATCACGGAGTAAACAGCCCCAGACACGAATGGTTTGACGGTAAGAATCGATGGGATGGCTTCAGACACATTAATGGAGAAAAAAAAGAGGGAGCTTTATCCCGATCCATCCAGTCACACAGCGTAGTGTTCTGTTATTTCCAGACCATGCTGCTTTAGAAATCACTCATATGATATAATGATGCGTTTTGCTCTGATGGAACGTCACTCATTTCATGTCATAAGATATTCACAGCCACACCATCACGCTTGCTGACTCCTGGGACCTCGAGGGAAGAATTTCAAGTACATGTGTGTACGTCAGCGCGGGGACGCGTCGGTCAGCAACTGGAGATAAGTGGACGTGATGCTTTTATTTTTACACTGTAGATAATTGAGATGGAGATGGATTGTAGGATATCTGAGCATCACATCGACTTCAACTTTCAAATTTGTTTTGCAGCCGACCAAAAAGAGAGTCTCATAGAAAACACACAAGAGAGGAAAAACGTAAAAATACAATAATCAAAATCGATTGAAGTCTAATTTCAACCCTGCAGTTGTGGTATTTTATCTGATCATCTTACGTAGTTCTACTTAATTTGAAAGATTTGAGTCCTTTTTTAAAATGACCAGTGCTTGTGAGACGTTAAAACTGCAAAGCTAACCGGATGTCCTGGGCTCAGAGAGCGGCCGCGCAGGTGGCCCACCGCGGGTCCTCTACAGACATTAATATCCTGTGTATGCAGCAGGTAATTAAATAGTCTGTCATTGATTTAATAAACATGCTCTGTGTAGATTCAAGCATCGTAGGTGAGACTCAATTAAAGGTTCCTGTCAAACCCTCTGAACTGAACTGAAAGAGTCCAGACTGCAGCATGACAGTAACTGAGATCATTTGCTCTGGTTGCTAGGAGGCAGGACGTTAGGTGATATTAATATCTAACGTACTGTGTTATTATTCCTCACTGGGCCTCGCTGGGCTGCGATCTGATTTGTTTGTGGGCTTTTTCCCTACTTTTCCTATTGAAAATGTACAGTATGGAGGGTGTTAAAGTGCCGTGTCTGAAGGCTTCCTCCTACCTCGCGTGCAGGTGCGGCTGATGTTTCCTTCAGAGCTTTTCAGCCGAACTGCTGCATGTTTCTCCTCAGGCTCCCCTCAACTCCTCTCCTCTGTTATGGGTAGCACCCCTCCATCCTCCTGAGGCACGAGAGTGGACGGCTACAGAGCTCCTTCATGTCTCCGTCTCCACGCAGAGAGACCATCACAGTCACTCCTGCTGTCGAGTCCCCCCTGGTTTTCGATGGAGGTCCAGTTTAGCGAGAGAGAGCAGAAGTCAGAAATCGGCTTAGAGTTGAACGCAAACGTCTCAAGGGTCCGATCTGATCAGATAATCACTTCCTCGCCGCTCAGTTCGGGGGTCATGACAGTCTCCTCTCTTCCATGTCTCACACTTTCTTAGTATATGTGCTATCTGATCCTGCTGCAGATCCCACTCCGTATCCCACATCAAGTGAACTATTGCTCACTGCTCGGCTCTCCTCCTCCCCCTCCCTTCCACAGTGTCACTGTAGATACTTGGCATTTGGAGACTATGTGCTCTTCCCTGGCCAAGTGTTGCACCAGCACTGGTCAGCAGTGCTCCGGGTCGACAGAACCAAGCGGTTCATTCTGGGCTGATGTGCACGAGACGGACCAGAGGTGAACAGAGAATAAACCCGTCGGCTGAGCTGAATTCTCTGGGTTACTTGTTCTGGAATGGACAACTACTGGACGTGTGGACCGACACTTTTAATTTGAACTTCCTGGGAATGTCGTCTGCACGTCTAATACACACGTAGAGAAATATATTTTAGATTTAATTCATACTTCCTGACTCGGCCATGTTGCCTTTATTTTCTACCTCGAGCTGCCCAGATCACAGAGTGGGTGGTGTGCTCTCCATTTGACTCATTCAGGGGAGAGAGGCAGCTTCTGTTGAACACGTCGAATGATGAAAATCCAATGTGGGCACTTTTTAGATGAGCATCACTCATTTGTCTTGTGTAAGCCTGGGTGAAGGAGGGGGCTGTGCTGCTTTCACATGTCTCTCAGACCAGTTGCTCGTCCCAGTCAGATTCTACTCAGGCACACGGTTGCTTAGGGATGCGTTGAATTTTAATTAACCAAAAGTGTTAATGTCTCAGGAGAAGATGAAACCCAAGCTGTTGTTAACCTCAGCTTGTAGACAATCGCAATTTTGTTGTGGAAACGTGTGGACTGACGGTGGTACTGTTAAAAATCAGCATTAATCATCTGAATGCTAAACATGTCTGACCTTTATTTCCCAGCACTTCTTCCAGCCGATATTTCATATAAAAATATAAGAACTGCTCTGCTCAGGACTTTCTCAGGACAGCGCTGATGAATAGTCCCAGTACCGTCCTGACCCAGATCCAGTGGAGGCCCCCACAGAGAAACAACACTGGTGAGTGACACTGCAACACAATGGCCTCGAGGACTAACACATTATTCAGCTTGAGATGATTTGTTTTTCATAATATTATGATTTTAAATTTGTTAATTTCTTCTTCTTTATTATTGAAATGTCCAGTTTCATTTTTATTATGTGTTTATGTCTAATACTGATGTTTTTCTAAATAACCCCCCCCACCAACACCTAGTTCTCTTTAGCCAACCAGGTTGTGTCCTACTCTGGACTGATCCCGCCTCTCTACCATTAAATATGGAAGATTCAAGTCATGAGAGCGCCCCCTTGTGGAGAGGAGTCTGCCAAAGCAGGAGGCAGGAGCAGCACGAGGCCTGTCTTCAAACTCCCAGCTGATCTCAGAACTTCTGTGAACATGAGGTGAGTCACTCTCGCTCTTGGTTTTGGGAAAAAGTCGAGGAACATCAGGGAGGAATTTAAAATCAGCTCTGGACTCTTGAGTAAGTCTGCGTCACTGTGGTGTCAGGCCCGTAAATGGGTTATGGGTTCAGGGGATGGAGGTCCAGATGTGAAGTGTGCCATCAGGACAGAGAGCAGCTCCGAGTCTGGCCGGTACCTCGCTCCAGCAGCAAGTTATTTAAAGCTGCAGTGCAGCAGATCAAAGTGGGCCACGGCTCAACCACTCTCAGGACACGGGCTGCAGAGTTTGATCACCTTTCAGATTGTCAGCACACACCCTCCTGATTCATTTCACATGTTGCGTCATGTTGTGGTTAACGCTGTGTGACAGCAGCCAGAGCACAAGGGTGTTTACTGGAGGCTCAGTGAGAACAAAATGGTTCTGCCTCGTGTTTTTTTTCCCCAACTTGTGCGGATAATATTAGTTTAAAATAACAAGAGGAGAAAACACAAATCCATTTTAGGAATAAAGGGAGAACCTCAAAGAAAATGGCTGCAGGCCTCTGACGCGGCACAACACTCGAGTGATCAAGGAAGCTGCAGAACAAAGATAAAAGTTTAGAGATGCAGTAGACTGTTGGCAGTCAACACCGATAAAATCAGCCTGTGAGTGGGGAAGAGAGGCGCCGTGCACCCACCTGGCAGAAAAAAAATATAAAATACTGTGCGTGCACAAGACACAGGGTCTTCTTTTTTTTTTGTTTGGGAGCTGCTCCAGTTAGGGGATGTGCTCCAGAGCGGCCTAATCAACATCCTGCATGTCTCGTGATAATGAAGTGCCCGCACCATGTGGGTTAACACAGGGAGGCCGCGTTAGCTCCACGCAGAACGGACCGGAGGTTGAATTCAGGTCTGACAGAGTCACACAAAGAAGGAAGAATGAAAAGTGGGACATGGTCTGATCCTCTGAAAAATGTTTTCAGCCATTAACACATCTGTTCTCCAAGGGACAGAAGTGTCATCAGTTTTTTTTCACCATCAGATTATTTCTGTCCTGAAGTGATTTATACAGCGTTAGCTTTGGCTTTTCAGGAGGTTGCAACTTTTTTTTTTTTTTTTCTTTTTACACATGCTGTCCTTATTGCTGAGACATTTTTCTTACTTTCAGCAAGCAAGACCAAATTGGTCCCCCTGATACCAATTATCTTCATCACCTTCATCCTCTTCATCAGTGCCGGCGTTGCCCGATGGATGTTGTGTTTGTCTCAGGTGAAGGATACACGATTCATCCATTGTCATGGAAACGCTGACAGATTCAGTTGGAATGCAAACAAGTTGCATGTAGGTCACACGCCTCTGGACCTGATTTTGTAACAGCATGATCCAAATCAAGCTGATGGAAAAAAAAAAAAAGAAAGGAAGAGAAACAGTTTGTGGCAGCAGCTCGTGGTCACACTGACAGTGAGAGAGTGTGAGGGGAGAACAAATGAGAGCTGTGGCTGTGTCAGGCCACGATGCAAACTGAAACCTTAAGAGTAGCTGAAGCAGACCGCGCTCGCCGATCACGGCGGCTCCAGTGCCGGCGGCTGTAATTGATCGTTGCATGACTAAATGGGCCACTTATTTTTACAGCCACAGCAGGTGCACCTGTGTGTTGGTGTTTCCACATCGTCCATGGATCAGTCGTGAGCATTTGTGGGGCAGCTCAACTCAGAGGGAACACTGCAGGTGCACACACACATACACACACACACACACACACAGACACGTGTGCGTCTCTCTATAGTTGTGAGGACCCTCGTTGCTATAATGCATACCCCAAGCTAAACCTAATCCCTGAAACCACAACCTCAAAATGTCTGTGGTACAGAACCAACACACACACTCACAGAAAACCAAAATCACTTTATCTTTAATCTGTTTAACAGAAAATTCAGAAATCCAAAAATCATTCATCATTCATCCATATGAGAAATAAACATTTGATCATAAAGCACATTAAAGTGATGAGAACTACCTAAACAAACAGAAACAATCTCAAATTTGTTGAGTTTGTACTTTGGATTTTTAAATATAGTTCATGTTCCATCTGCTAACATGGAGGAGTTGAGGGGAGGTCTATGAGCTGTATGGTAGCCAGCCACCAGGGGGCGATAGAGATGCTTTGGGGGAGCAGTCCATCTTTAAATACAATCTCTGGGAACAGCAGTATGAACTTAACATTGCTGTTTGTTCACGGAGGAGAGCGATGGAACGATCACGTGATGAACTGACTTTTATTTAAAGTAAAACCTCGAGGTGCAGGATGATATCCATGATGTCAAACTGGAAAGAACCAGCTGGGCTCATGACACCTCACATGAGCACAGTCTGACACGTCGTCGTCACAGGAAAGGAGAGATGGGTGCTGGGCTTTAATGAGGTGCTGTGTTCCTCCTCGGGAATGTGACTCTGGGGCGGCGATGACACCAGGAGCTTTTATTTGTGTTTAACTTGAGGGTCGTCTGAGGCCACACATCGCTCAGCGATTTGAGGCACGTCTTTGGACGGCGTCTTCAGAAAGGACAGAGGCGACGGCCAGTGATAGACGGCGGTTCAGACCTCTCTGGCTCTTCCTCCGTACGACAGGTGGCATAACGTTGGACGCCAGGCTGAAGCGTGTTATCACTTACACAGACTTGATGCTCCGCCAGTAAACAGTGAGAGCCCATATCAGTGTTTTACTGTCCCTGTCCCTTCAATTGTAATTCACTGATCTGTGACGGCAAATTACATTTATTGGTCTCACTTACTGCAGCAGGGAAGCAGAGTGTGTTTATTCTCCTTGATTTCATAAATGCATCATTTCAGAATATAAAATCGACTTGACTAACATTTTCAATTACTGATTCAAAGAAATCTAAGATGTGCGTTTTCATTCTATTTTGACTTCAGGTCTCAGCAGCAGCTGAAGAATAGTTTTGAAGGAGGAAAAAGAGAGCGAACGTTGCCTCACGCTACATCTAGTGGTGAAATGTGTGAACAGCCTTTCTGCAGCTGATGCAGCGCTGATGACTTTTCTGTTAATGAAAACAGATCTTAGCGCTTTACCCTCCTCTAGTGGTGGACTGATGCTTGGTGCAGCTCATTCAACCAATACAAAACAAAATGCAACACATTGTGTGCAAGAACAAAAGTTACACACACATTGGGTACGAGTTTGCGTCTCTATGTGTCACTATGTCTTTTTTGTGTATTTATGGGGGTGGGGGGGCTGGATTTTTTTCTTGTACCTGTTGTTTTTAGCCTCTGTGAGGCACCTTGCTTTTATGCATGGAAAGTGTTATAGAAATAAAATTTGATTTGATTTGATTACAGATATATACATATATACATTCTATATGCACATCCTCTCTGAGCTGCACTGGACCCACAGCCGTCTCACCGTGATGTGCAGATTCACACCTCTTGACGTCTTCGGATCAGAACGACTCAAACAGCTTCATTCTCTCCTGCACGGAGAGGCCGTCTTTCAAACTCTGCACGACAAACACACACTCAGATAAATAAAGGACAGAGATGTAATTCATCTTTGCTTGGTTTCAGAGAAACACTGCACCTTTGGGGTGAGGGTTTGAAAATGATTCACGTGAGAGAGATGTTTCAAACATCCTCTGAAATGTTTACCTTCGACCTCACTCTGATCTGACGTGTGAGCGACGACTTCTCTGTTTTCTTCGGAAAAGCAGCGTTGGTCACGGAGTCCTCTGAGGACGAGTGCAACATCAGGGAGGGATAGAATAAATGGAAATCATCAGACTTCAGGCGCCATTATCCTCTGACCGACTCGTTCAACTCGAGTGTGACTGAGAATCTCACTGAGGCTCTTTCCCGGTGCGTCTCTGTTTGAAGACCAAGGTCCCAACTTGAAATGTTCAGCGCTGTGTTTGTTGACGTCATGGTGCACGTCGTCCTGGCCGTTACTGTAGAGGGCCTTCAGCTTGTTCTGGGCGTAGATCTTATCCTGTCAAAATGAAATCACAGAATTGGTGTTGAACAGTTGCTTCCCTTCTCGTGCTTTTTGGTCCCCAGAGGTTGAGAGGGGTCGGTACCATTCGAGCGAGCTTCAACTCCTCCTTGAGTGAACAAGCTTCCTGTCGGAGGAACTGCATCTCGGCCTCCCTCGCCCGCAGAATCACCTGTGGTGCGATGGACAGCATGGTAAAGTACATTCTCCTGCTCATCGTGCCTCACTGATCATTAGTTTCTTGGTAGAACATTTTAGGAGGGATAGACTTTCTGACGAGGGGAGACTCACCTCCATCTCATAGAAGTCCTTGGTTTGCGCGGCCGCATGCGAATGTTTCCCGTTCATCGAGAACTGAAGCTGCGACATTTCCTCCATCTCTCTCTTGAAGGATCACGCAAATAAAATGTTGACGCAGTCATTATCGTTAGATGATATTCACTGGAAGAAGGAACGGTTTATACCTGCTTCTTTACCAGCTCCTGCTTCTCTTGCTGCTGCTGTGTCGAGCGTTTCCTCTCGTTCTGCAGCTCTTGGCTCAGCTGAGAGTTCTCCAGACATTTCTGTGTGTGCTGGACTGACAACACCTCCAGCTCCTTGTGCAATAACTGGATCTCCTTCCTGGAAAGGGGAGGTGATGTTGTACAACGGGTCGCGGCGATAAGACCGAGAACAGCATGATGGGATCCGTACTCACTCGTATTCGATGTGCAGTGCTGTGATGTCAGCACTTTGCCTGATGTGCTGAGACTGTCGGCTTTTCTCCAGCTCCAGTTTGTGGGCTCTCCTCATCGCGACGATGGCTGGGAAGAAAGAGAGATAGCAATGTGATTATTCTCCTGTGTGACTCCAACACTTTCCTTTCAACTTTCCATGAAGGACAAAGCCCCTTTCTTACATTCTGCAAACCGTCCTCATAGCAAAACCTCAAAACTCCTGAACTGAATTTACCAGCCATCGTGGCAGCCGTCTCCTCCTGCAGCAGCTGCTCTTTCTCCTGCAGAAGTGCCGCCACCTCCATTTGATGCTGCTGCTGCAGATCGTCCATCAGCTTCCTGTGCATTTCCTCCACGGCAGTGACGCCATGATCCTACGTTGGAATCCAGAAATCAGCCATCAAGTCTTGAACATACTCACGCGTACCCCTCTCCACACCTTTTGTGTCATCACACTACAAGTTCCCATGTGAGGAATTCAAATTTGATTCCCGATGGTATTTGTTTGATGAGGAAATAAGGCCTTTGTTACCTGAAGCTCGAGATGTTTCTGGTAGGCTTCTCTCGCTGCCAGAGCGTCACAGTTGCTCTCATTGAAAACAGGCGCCTCGGTGCAGTTCCTCTGCTTCTCTTTGGTGTAGTACCCATGCAAGTGCTTCATCTCCTCCTCGTGGATCTGTTGAAGTTCCCTTATCTTCTCATGAAAATTGGCTTCAAGTTTTTCCATCCGCTCCTCGTGATAGTCCTCAATCTTCTGTATGTCCTCCAGGAGCCTCTGGTTCCCAGCCTCCACGGATAAAATCTTCTGCTCAGCACGCTCCAGTTCCTCCCTGAGCACGCTGTTGTCCTCCTGAAGCAGACACAAGGTGCGACTCAACGCCTCCTGCTCAGCCGTCACCGTGGGGTCTGCCTCTATGCACTGAGCCTGCAGTTGGTTCTGCCGCAGCTCACTCTGCTGCAGCTCCTGCTCTAAATGCAAGTGCAGCCGGTCTGACAGATATATCAGCTTTGCCTGCTCCTGCATCCAGTCCGCGTCTACCTCTGAGCCATTCTCCCCACTGCAGTCCACACTGCCCTCACTGACCGGCCCATCTGAGAGCTCCTGGCAGAGCTGGTTCAAGAATTTGGCTCGTCTTTGCAGCCGGGACGTTAGTCTCCCTAACCACTCCGGTTCTTTCTCCACCTCCCCTTTTTTTCCAGCTGGTTCTGCGGCTTCCTCTGAGCCTCTGCCGTTCACCTGCTCCTCATACGGAGCCAGCTCCGGGGGGTTGACATCCGCCAGACCCGTCTTTTCCCTCTCTGCTTGTTGGCTCTCGTATCGCTGCTGAAATTTCAAGGCCGCGCAAATGAGCTCAGCCTCAGCGCAGCCTCTGCCAATCATGCTCTCCAAATGCTCATCGCCGTCATATCCCAGTTTCCGGGACTGGGCTATTTTTTCTGTTCTTAGGGCCAAAATTTGGGAGATGATGCTTTTGTACTTGTGTGCCACATTCCCCTCATCGTTTCTCACTGCTGAGGATATCTGGCCGATGCCACGTTGACTCTGAAGGACAGAGAGCATTTTTCCTATGACAAATATTTCCCTCATTAAGCACTTCCTAACACTCTCTGTTGGAAAAGCATCAGTGAGTTTACTTCTGGCACTAAGGCCACTCAAAGCTCCGGCTACTGCCTCATCCTGGAGGATTTTCTCCTCTCCTTTGCTGGCGTTGTGTGACTCGTGCTGCTGTTTCTCCGCGTCTCTCTCCCCTTGCTGCAGGCAGGCAGCGACGGCGGTCAGCTGCTTCTCAAAGTGTGTGACGTTAATCGGGGTGGCTTGGAGCCTGTCCCTGCAGGCCTGCACGATGTTCAGGGCCAGCTGGAACCTGCCGACCAGCATCCGGCTGCGGCTCTCGGCCTCCTGGGCGAAGCGCTGACCCTGCCTGGCCTGGCTGTGGAGCAGCAGGCTGAGGTGCTGGGCCGTGGCTCGGCTCTGGGTGAGCTGGGTGTAAAGGTGCGGGTCCTGGCAGCCGATGTGGCCACGGTGTTCCTCCAGGCTTTGCGTGATGTCTTTAAGCTTCTCCTCTGTCACATAAAGCTTCCGCTCCAGTAACTGGATCACGGACATAAACCTGTCTGGGTCATCCCCCGCTCTGACGATGTGCTGGTACGACGGGTCAATCGAGCGAGACCTGTTTCTCGCACATCTGTCCGAGCAGTTTCTGTGGAGTTGAACATCTGTGGAGCCCTCCTCACGCTCTGGCTCGTTTTCTCTTCTTGCCGTGGGAGGGTCAGTCCCCTGCTTTTGTCTTTCATTTGAGCTGGAAGCTTTCAACAGTTCGTTCAGCTTCACCTCTGTCTCCTCCAAGCTGTTCCCCAGGACTTCCATCTTCAGCAGAACTTCGCTCAGCTCTTGCTCCTTCCCGTCCAGGAGTCTCTCGTATCCTTCTCGCATGTCCTGCGTTTCAGACTCCCTCTGCTCCGCCTTCCCCAAAGCCAGCTGCAGTTCCTCGCAAACTCTCTCATACGAGTGCTCGAGGTTATAGTAGTGGGTCTCATCCGTCTTCAAGCGGCCCTGCAGCCTGCTCACCTCCCCTTCCGCGTCAGATAACTGGCCCTGCAGCTCCTGACAGCGATGGTCCAGCTGCTCCCTCTCCTCTTGTAGTTGCTGCACAGCAGAAACGGTACGTGCCAGCTCCTCTTGGAGCTGCTGCTGAGCCACCTCGACTTCTCTGGTCCAGGCCTGAGTCTTGCTCAGGCTGTCCATCTCCTCCTGAGCCCGGTCCAGCTTCTCCTGCAGGTCCTGCGAGTGCTGTTGGGCCTGCTCCAGACTGGCAGCCAAGGTCCGACGTTCTCTCTCCTGACTTGCTTGAAGGAGCATCAGGTGCTTCTGTAGGCGAGCTTCTTTTTCAGCCTGCGCTTCCTCGTTGGCACAAAGTTGGGTTTCCACCTCTTCCAGGTGTTTCTGCAAGCGGTCGGACTCCTGCTGGTGATCATAACGGCCCTGCAACTCCTGCTGCAGCTGTGTCAGCCGCAACTCGGCCTCCTGCTTCTGCTGCTCGCTGGCCCTCAGCTGGGACTCCAGGGAGGCCACACGGTGCTCCCACTCCTTCCGCTGCTCGAGAAAGCAACGCCGATCTTGCTCCAGATGAGCCTGTGCGAGCGCTGTGGCGTCGCCCGTGACCAGTAACTGGGCCTGCTGGGCCAGGAGATCTACCCTCCGCTGCAGCTCGGCCTCTCTGGCCTCCTCGTAAGTCCTCTTCTGCGTCTCCAGCTCAACGCGGAGGTCGTGGTTTAACTTTTGCATTCGCTGTAAAGTCAAAGCTTGCTCCGAAGGGTTTGATAGAAGATCGATCTAGAGAACGACAGAGTAGCTTTTGAATGCTGCAAACCGTTCTTCACGCGCTGAATTTAATATTTATATCTTACAGTGTCCTCTACCTGCGGAAGGGACAATTCTCTTGACTGTGTCTCTCGTTTCAGTTCATCCTGCAGATTCCTGTTCAACTGCTGAAGTCGAGATAATTCCTTCTGTGTTTGCTCCAGCTGTGGGCCAATGACATGACGCTCCTAACATGTGATCATGTTTCTTATATCACATTATTTTGTGACGCCATATACACAAATAATAACAACAACAGAAGAACCCCACCTCTTTGACCAGCTGCACAGTTTGCTGCTGCTCACACGACCGTGGCTCCTCCTCTTTTATGGAGACATCAGCATCTGTGCAAACTGGGAATGCGGAAGAACCATTTATACAAAGCAAATTGATTTAACCCCCTCTCTGATTGTATGTGACGCTACGAGTGTCCTATTATTACATTTCTAAAAACTGTAATAAAAAATGCAGGGGTAAAAACAAAAAAAGACGATTTGTCAGCTCACTCACCAGGTTGTGGCGGACAGGGATCGGAGGGAGCGCTGTGGTCATCCTCCAGCTGCTGTTGAGGACTCTCAGGGGGCGGAACTGAGTTACTACCACTGCAGCTCTGCTCCGGCGCTGGCTGCGGTTCGTTCTCCTGTTCTCGCTGCTGTGAATCTTCTGCCTTGTCACTGGGCTTTTGCCTGCAGCGGCGTGTGTTTTGAGAGTCACACACAGTCTCAGATGACTCGTAGTGGGGTTGATGCGATCTCTGTTGGGTTTTCTGCCCTGAAACGGAGCTGAGAAAAGAAAGATCTTCGCAAAGGGAGACAATCCTTAAAGTCCCACAGATGTGATACCAACTATGCAACAACTCCAGTCACCTTGTGGTGTCAGTTGTAACACTCGGTCTCACATTCTTCAACACAGCTTGGACCCAGTTGCGTCTCATGCCAGAGGTCATTGCACAGAACGCAGCTGACTTTCCAACTTTAGTCTGTTGGGAAAAAAAATTGCATCCTCTAATGAAAGCTCTGTTATACATCAGTTATAAATATAAAAACTGAACCTAAATGTACCTGTTCCTTGACTCTGTTGGAGTGATCATAACATGCAGGGGTAGAAATTGAAGAGGAGGGAGACTCTGGTGGTTCCAAGCTGCTTGTTTTTATTTTTTGCACATCGTCACCATGACAGTGGTCTTCGAAGTCCCTTCATGACAAAACCAAAACCAAGACAAACACAGGTTCAATAACTATTTGTTGGAAAACAACAGTAGGTTTAAAGTCTTTTTCTAACAACTACAAACCTGATCTGCTCCTCAGAGGAAGACAGCCGGCCAGAAGCCAGGAGTTTATTTTCTGAATTTTGTCCTTGTGAGTTTGGAAGTGCACAATCTGATTCTGTTCAGGGTCAACAGTAAAGGAACAACTTTAAATTGAATGGTTGAGATTCATCTTTAGATATAGAGAATTATCATAATTTACTGCCACAATCTTAAAAGTCCAACTTTTTATTGTGGTGCAGAGTAAGAAAGAAAAACACAAGTAGCTTAATAAATATGACAGCTCTCATTGACTCATGCAGCCCCCAATATTATTTATAGATTTATGACTCATGAGTGAATTCACCTCGTCTGGAGGATCTTTGGTCGAGTCTGCTGAGAGAGCGGCTGCTCCTCATGAAAGGAGCGGTCTTGAGCGAGGGGGTGTGGAGGGACGAGAAGCTCCGGCTGCTGCAGAGGCGGAGAGCAGGTCTCCCTGGCTGAGATGCTTGTCTGGTGCCCTGGTGGCCAGCGCTGCCATGGTGACCGACGCTGCCTCTTTTCAGGCTGCCTCCAACTTTCCCGATGCTCGTGGCTGGGTCACTGGCTCTGCTGCTCTGGCTGTTGCTCCTGCCAGACCCGGCGCTGGGTTTAGACCCACTGCTGCCAGGCTGTTTACCACCGCCGGCTGCCGGCACTGTGAGTCGGTCCTTTGGAAGAGAGAGAGAATCCGAGAAACAGCAGAGAGTGAACAAGGACTGTCAATGAAAATGAGAAGGATGAAAGCTCCATATGTTTTTAAGGTAAGAGGATAAAAAATGAAGATGTCAAACATCACACCTCCTGCTCACCCCCATCCCAACTTGGACTCTTTGGCACATACAATCCAATCACCACTGGAGAGAACCCTGTAATCCTCACAAGAGCCCTTAATTTGCTTAAGTACCATCTGACCGACACTGTGATCGAGGACACTCACACATTAAACTTAATCACACTTGAGCATCGGGGGAGCCATCAGACATACACAGCCTATTCTAATCTATTCCAGTCTGAGCAGACGCAACCTCTCGACTGCAGAGGTGATCAATCTGTGGCCGGAGCCCTGACGCAGAAATCAATTAGAAGAGGTTTGAAGAGTCCTGACTCAGTGACTTGTGCAGGATCTAACTGCACACGTTTGAATTTCTTTCGTCAATGGGAACATATATCAACAGGAAGGGAAGCAAAACATGCCCCGACTCTGAGGTAGCTGCATCGTTATATAAAGAATGCAGGACAGTGCAAGTGGCGCCCAATGATGTTGAACATGCTCTTACACACAGTTTATATTAAACATGAGGCTGGAGGACACTGTTCAAGATGTAAGATGCTGTACACATTAACTACAGATCAGCAACGAAAGAATAGTATTTATATTTTATAATTATTATATAATTATTTATTTTTTTCTAATGAAGACAAAAAAAGTTATTTCTCATTTCAAGACTGACTTCTGAGCATTTGACATTACCTGTTCAGCATGTCTGAATTTCTGAGTTTGGGTCTTACCTTTGCTCCTTTCTTCTGTGCCGGTGTGTTGGTCCTGGAGTTCACCACGAGCTCAGGCCACCTGATATTTATAAGACTGAGGCAGCTCAGCACAAATCACTTGAATTCAATTGTTGTGTTTTAAAATAAATTAATTTAAATTGTTGGAAAACACTAGCAACATCTCTGTAGGACGTCATAACTGTCCATAAAGAAGTTGAATGATGCTATACATGTTAAATATAAACACAATGTGTGACCTGTTAAACTACTTAAGAAAGGTTTAGCTTTGTAATTCACAGAAATAAAATAGTCTCCTTAGCTGTTTGGAGAATAACCTTATAACTGGACTTACCTTGGTGACTTGGACATCATCTTCAACAGTAGAATGTGAGTACGCTAAACGAGACCACTGAGTTAATAGCATAAAAACAAGATCGCACCCTCTCAGTCTGGAAAAACCTGCATTTCTCAAGCGCGTCTACACAAAAGTGCCCGAAAGAAACACAGACACAGAAGTAATCCAACACAGTTGACAAACTTCGTTAGGAGTTTTGTGGGATTAGGTCGACGGCTTTACAGGATTACCACACAGACGTTTCTGTGAACTTGACGTACCTTTCTTGTACATCTACAACTTCTCCAAATGTCTGTGAAGCTTATTGCAACATGCTGTGTTTCATTGACATCACCACAATGCAAACAGTTGACACGTGTGGTAAAGTGAGGCTGAGCGGGGTCTGACTGCTGAAGACGCTCAGCTGCCGCCATGTTTCTGTGAGCTGTGACCTGGCCTGACCCGTCAAGAACCATGTCTGCTCATTCACACCAAGAAAAAATATTCTTCAGTCTCACCACAAAAACACCACATAATCCACTTAGAGCAGAAATGTGTTTCATCCTTTTATTTTATTGCATGTTGCAAAACACGTCAAGCAGAAGAGTTTTATAGCACAAATACATATTTCTTAGTCATGTTTACAATAGTAACAAGTTAACATTGTCAAATATATCAAACATTTTGATCTCTCTATATTAAGACGGAGAATTAGGGCCACGTTGGGAAAAAAAAACACAGACTTTGAGATTACAGTTGTAGATTTATGAGAATAAAGTCGTACATTTACGACATTAAAGTCGTTTTATTACATACATAAAAAATATGCAATAAAATGCATTTTTTCCGCAGAAGGAACCAGGTGGACTTGGAGGAACGCATAGTTTAAATTAATTGCAAAAATCACCCTGATATGTGTGGCATGGAAGCGCTGCAGCTCGGCCGCTGATTGGCTGTCGCTCCGCACGTGACCCCACAGCTGATTTCCTCCGGAGTGTTTTGCTTTGACCCCTCATCATTTCTCTGTTTAGCCGTTTCTGCTCAGCGCCGCGGCCTCCCCCCTGTCCTCCAGCGGGCCACCATGGCGCAGGCGGCCCCGGCCAACGCTGCCCTCGACGCCGGTAACTCCCAGATGCAGGTGGAGCACGACAAGAAGCGTCGGCAGTTTGTTATAAGACTGAATGGTGAGTTCAGCATGTAAACATTAGCATGCTAGCTGGCTAACGCTAACCCCCAACGACTGCCGCGGAGGGCGGGGGGGGGTGTTCTTTGCTGCTAGCATCGCAGCCGGGGCCTCCTCTCCACCTCCGGCGGCACTGTGAGGCAGTAATGGGTCTGTTGGTGCACACGGGGGAAGTGTCACCGTGTGTGATCAGGCAGTTCTCGGTGTTTAGGGCTGAACACAGGCCGGTGAGTTCCCCTGCGTTCACGTCCAACAGCAGCTTGTTTTCTTGTCTCTCCTCTCCCTGACGTCACGCCAAACATTCACTCCTGCCACAGCCTCCGGCCACGAAGCTGTGTGACCGACGCGTATGAACAAGAGCTAGATAAAGTTAAGTGGAGCAACAGCCTCGTTCATCTCCTCCAACCTGTAGGAGGTTACACACGAAACACACCGCGTTCACACCCCCGGGGTTAAAATGCCGTACACAGTTCAGGCCAAAACGAGGCCCGGGGCACCGACTGAACCCTCTGGAATGCTCCTGTCTCTGACAAGGCAAAACTCATCTGTGTGTTTCCCATGTTTTATTACAGATGTGTTTAAAGGATGTCAGCCATTGTTCCCTGAATGTAGAATGTGAAATATAGAAATCAGCCACAATCTATTTTGATCCCAATTCAAGTCTAAATAGTTGATTTTGTTATGACAAGCAAAACGCCGCAGATTCAAAAAAATAGACAAATGTGTGTTGTAGGTCCTGACTGTGCTTGCACAATAAGCAGTTCATTGAAATTATATATTGAAATGAAGTTATCTTGCTGTTGATGAAAGATAGACTGATAATTGACGACATTACTGTATCGTACATCATCGACTCATGTTGACATGAAAGGTGCTCCCTATCACACAGCTTTAAACGGCCAGACTTCACAGTCAATCGGCCTTAAGATTGTGTAGCAGTAGGTGTTGTTGTCACAACCTGAGAGCAGCGACTGGTGTCTTTCCCTCAGGGTCTCATGATCGGGCAGTTCTCCTATACGAATACGTTGGGAAAAAGATGGTGGACTTACAGCACACCGAGGTTCCAGACGCTTACAGAGGGAGAGGAATTGCCAAGCACCTCGCCAAGGTAATGCTCAATAAGAGTCTGAAAGTGAACCATATTTTGAGTTTGAAAATGTGAAATGAACAACATTACTTTCTGTAATGAATAGCTGCTGTGTCACATGAAAAGACCAATTTACACGTGGTTGTATGCTTGTGTGATGACAGGCAGCCATGGATTTTGTGGTGGAAGAGGATCTGAAAGCTCACCTGACCTGCTGGTACATTCAGAAATATGTCAAAGAGAATCCTCAGCCTCAGTACTTTGAACACATTTATCAATGACCCCACGCAGCAGCGAAGGAGAAAAAGACTCGCAGGAGATAGAAACCAGGTGGTGGCGAACAGCAGCAGCATGTTCTGCAGCTACAGGCTGAGAGACAATTAAAGACCTTCCAGGCACTTTGAGTGAGTCCAGAGACAGCGGGTCACATGGCGCAGACGTCTCTGAGCTGAACAATAAGTCTATGGTAATGTCCATAATGTGGGCAAGCAGATTCACCAGGAACAGGAAGTGGATCGGCTGGTCCTGACAAACTACAATCAACAAAAACCAAAGCCTGCTACCACAGACGGAAACCTCCAGGTTGTAAAACCATCAGTGACACTAAGCAAGCGTCGGGTATTACATGAGAACATGTGAAAATGATATTGAAAATCTTCTGTCCTCTTCTGGACTTACTGGTTGTGAACATTGCTAAGAAGATGGACAAACCCGGACCCGCCATCTCACTCTGTGGTGACTCAGGTGGAGGCTGTGACGGCTTCACCAACACTCAGATGATGACGACTTTTATAATTCAATGTCCTTTTGCTATTCTTTGTTTGTTATTTTTTATTTCCATTTGTGTTCTACTCTTTAAACGTTTGTCTATACGAGCTGAAATGCTAATGTAGTAGGTTTTGAATTTCTATGTTACTGCAAAAACAGGTATAATACATTCTGTTGGTCAAGGGGAATTCAAAAAAAGTGTGATCTGTATTTTGAAAACATTTATTTTGCCACGTTTCAATTTAGTCCCAGTGTAACTCTCTCCACTTCCATTCTTCCCAGTAACAGACACTTCCTGTCCACATTGAAAAGTCAAAAAGTGCATGACATAGTCAACCAAAGAACACAATGTGAGAATGTCCAGCTCTGCAGGTACAGCCATTCTCCATTGTCTGTGTTAAATGTCTCATACACGAAGCGTGTCACTATGCAGCACAACACTTCAGTGTTCTGGGATCACTGTCTCTGCTGAAACCAGCATTTCACACACAGCAGTGCTATGTATTCAGGGCATTTACATTCTGCAGCGTGGTTGAGGATTTTTGTTTTCTCTTTTACCTTTGTTGATGGTCAAGGCAACAATTTACTGGCGAAAGTTTTTTTTTGCAGTTGACAATCTTAAGTGTTAATGAGAAAGAATACCTCAGGTTACTTAACACACACTGGCAGGGCAGACATCAATGTGCGACGCAGACTATCTGCTTTAATAAGGAAACGCTTTCCCTCTGTCAAAGTCTATTTTAGGTGGCGTACACCTATCGGTTGGCTAAGGTCTTCAAACCATTCTTTCATGTTGTAGTTCTATTCATATTTGTGTTTTCCTTGAAAGTCAGATGCTGATAAAACAGTTTTGAGCAGGTGGTTCTTTCAAATGAGCATGTGTTGGATGTACCAGTTCTCTGTATTGTTTTGTGCTGAAGAATTTTTCTTTTCTGTTACTGTTGTGTGTAAATAAATTCATCCAATACTCACATAGTTATTTTTGGAAGTACGACAAAAACACGTGTCAATGACTTACTTTGTCACCACCTAGTGGCAGTATCACAAGTTACTTGAGCAAATATTGTAATACTTAACACCAGTATTATGTTTTGTGTGTATAATTGAGCATTTATTTGGTATTTAATGATTCAGTCAGACAGACCCATCTGTCTCTATATGTCAATAAAGTTTGCTGAACTGTTCATCTAGCTCACAAATTTATGGATCTACCAGATCAATAACTATCGATTTTGATTGGATGTGAAATATTTGTGGTCCTGTTTATAAAACCACAGATATATAAATTAAAGCACCTTCTATTCACTCGCGTTGATTTACGCCTCGTGTGTCGCAGGATTGCACACACTGAAGTCCACACAACACACGTGCTATTACAAAACAACACGTTTGTTATATTACCCAAGATGCTCAGGAAAACAAACACTGGTTCCAGTCCGGTTCGCGCTTGTATTTATTTGTATCTGTTTACACAATCAATTCATGTTTACTCCAAACACACCTCCGGCCATTTATTTAACATTTATGCATAATTCATAATTCATTCTGAGCTCAAACTTCTACGTGCTGGAATAAACGTTAAGTCCGGAGTTCCGCAGTTGCATTGTGGGATATGTAGTCCACAGTCCAGTCCCGCGCGACGCTTCGAGGGCGACGCAGCACTACATTACCCAGAAGGCTAGGCGCTGTCATACGTGAACTGCAATCACGGTTGCATCTCCAACATGGCGTCGCTGGGAAGGAGGCGCGGTGTCCCAGTGAGCAGGGAGAGGTCAGTCACTCCACATTGTGGCCATTAACCGAGAATGTTTTGTTGTGAAGTGTCATTTTGTCGATTTCACTGTAGGACTGACGCCGAGTGTGCGCACCGTCCTGGGCGCAAAGTTAAACGCCAACGCGTCAAGTCGGAATTTTATCCCATGGTGGGCTAGCGTTAGCGGGCTAACGTGGACAGCTAGCTAGCATTAGCGGGGAAACAAACTAGCAGCTCATGTGATGTTTCGGTGTCTTCCACGCCGACACATTAAACGCGGGGGGACTTGAGTTTAACTGCGGGGCTCCTTGCAGGCTCTGATACGATGTGGCTCGGCTTACACGCCCCCGAACCTAGGCTGCGCTAACAGTGTTGTCCGCTGTGTTTTGTCGACCTGTGCCGAAAGTGAGTCGACTCTCAACTTAGCAGTCCAACTTTGTACGGTCAGCTCCACAAGCGGCTCTCCGGTACACGGTGTTCCCCGATCCGTGATATTCACACGACTCCCACCGGTGTCCGGTCTAACTTCAGGTTGTTTACCCCTCAGCCCCTCTGAAGCAGAATAAGCCTGTTCTCTAGCAAGTTGACAGAGTTAGCTTGTCATCATGTCAACGTGACCTGCGAGGCCTCGGAGGATCCACTCGTGTTGTGTTAGTGACACAGTTTGTTAGGTTAATAATTAGTTGGAAACCTAAATCACACTAAACTGCAGTGTTTAAAATATCACAGTTCTCACGACGGCCTGACAATGTAGCTTGAAAACACCACAGTCTTGTAGCTGGGGATTATTGCTATAAAAACAAAACTAAATCACCTGTTTAAACCCAGTGTCAAATGGGAAGTGACTTCATTTATTATGTTTTCTTTTCTTGGCTGAAAACTGTAAAATGACTTAATGTTGTAAAAGTGTTCTCACAGGCATTCGCCATGTAGTCTGAAGGTCAGACATCAACATTTGATCAAAGTAGTTTTTCATTTAGAGGCTGAAAAAGAGACAAATGTAGGTATTGATCATGGACATATAGGTCAATAAATACACTTTTTGTCATGTTGTTTGTATGTTATTTCTATTTATAGAAACATATTTCTATTTCATCTAATCTTGCACAAGTACCTTTCAGTAAAATTAAACAATATACACATTTATTTAATAAGCACAATTGTATTTTTTTAATCAAAATATTAGATTCCAAATAATCCCAGTGTTCCTATAAACTACAGCAGGAACACTGGGATTTGTTATTTTGTTATGTAGTTAATGCACTGAAACTTAAGTTGAGAAAACTTTGAGCCTAAATGACATCCTCTGGGGGTTTGTCTTTGCACTAACATTGTCCACAAAACTTGTGTTGTCTGTTTACGTCCAGGGGAGTGATGGCGGCGACAGACTGCTACATTGTGCATGAGATCTACAACGGGGAGAATGCGCAGGACCAGTTTGAGTACGAGTTGGAGCAAGCACTGGAGGCCCAGTATAAATACATTGTTATCGAGCCCACACGTATCGGAGATGAGACGGCCCGTTGGATTACAGTTGGCAACTGCCTGCACAAGACGGCTGTGTTGTCAGGCGCTGCTTGCCTCTTGACGCCTCTTTCACTTCCCGTTGAATACTCGCGCTACGTGGCGCTGCCCGCCGGTGCCCTCAGCGTGGCCTGCTCTGCCCTCTACGGGATATCTTGGCAGTTCGACCCCTGCTGTAAGTACCAGGTGGAATACGACAGCCAAAAACTCTCACGGCTGCCCCTGCATACGCTCACCTCCTCGACGCCCGTGGTATTGGTGCGCAGGGATGACGTCCACAGAAAGAGACTCCATAATACGATAGCACTGGCTGCCCTGGCGTATTGCGCCAAGAAGATCTATGAACTCTATGCTGTATGAGTGCACTCTCAAGGGTTTGAGAACCGACCGAAAAAGGAAAAAAAGCAAACAAAAAAAAAACCAGAACCTATCCAACCCCAGATGTAAGAAAGTGGAAGTCACGATAAGGCCCAGCAGTTAGCTCCGCACGCGTGGTGGGGGCTTCCATTTTGAACTTTGATCAGAGGGATATAGTAAAAACTAGAAGGAATTGTTTTTCTCTTACATTTCCTTTACTTCTTTGTGACAACAGCAGTACGTTTATCACTGTAGTACCCTCGCGCCTCCTCCCCTGTGCCCTCCACCTGCATCCTTGACACACAAGTTAGTGCACAAGGGAATGGCTGCAGTTCCTCTGGACTGAATCGTATTGCTGTTCAAATGGGACAGATGTGTTTTGACTACCGAGCTTTTTCCCCTTTCCCTCGTAGTTTTACTGTACCCTTTTCTTGCTGATCAGTACATCACCCTCCCATTAAACATTAGGATATTTCAAACTTACTTTTCTGTATTTTATTTTACTGTTTTCATTAAATGGATTCTACATTATGTCCACAAAGGAGCAAAAAGCCTCAAATTTGAGATTGTGTCAAGTCACTGTAAATTCTTTGGTTGAAAGAGGGCAAGTAAGTAAGTGGAAAAAGCACCCCTGTGTAAGAAAATAGTAATATGGTCACATTTCATAAGAGCTTCATAATGTGCAATATTTAACGGAAGAGAGTCAAACCAAACCCTCAATGTAAATTTAAGAACGGGCACAGATTCAGAATAAATACTTTCTGGATGTTTTATATCCAGTGATGCTCATTTTGAGTTGTTGTTGAGATCAGTAGTCTAACAATTTCAAAGTGATGGAGTTAGACTTATGAACAACAAAGTTTCCTGGACAACTTAAACTTCCAGTGCCTTCACTCAACTTGACTGAAGTCGGAGGACAGAGACACTTGAAGAAGAGTGGTCAGATAACCTCATTAGCTTGCTGGTTTGGGGCCAGTGCTCGCTAATCATCTGTCAGCTGACCTGCTGCTGATCCACAGCAGTCTGTTAGCACAGCAGTGCTTATCACACTTTCTTTAGGGTGATGACTTGGCCTGTTAGCGTTAGGATGGACCTTCATCACTGGTTAGAGTAGCAGGAAGAGTTCTTTAATTCTTCTTTAATACATGTGAGACAAATAGGAATAATGATTATAAAAAGAGTGATATTTATATCTGATATTGATGATAGAAACACCAGCTAATAATAATGATAATAAAATAATAAGTATGGTTTATTGTTAGATCTGGATCATTTTGCTCCAGGAGCTAAGACACCTTTATTTCCACAGCCCAGATGTTTGAAGGAGCCTTGATTGTTTCAGCTATATAGAGGAAGAACACGAGCACATGAGTCCAAACTCCATCGGTAAGCCGAAACTTCCACTCCCATGATCCCCAGCGGCGGATGGGCGGGTACTTCACCAGTCTTCCGGTCGTTGGGTTCCGGAGAAAGACCCGGAAGTTCTCCCGTTATCCGTCCAGCTGCTGCGGTTCAAAACAGACGGACCAGGTGAGACTTTAAACTTTCGCTCGACTCTCCACTGCTCCCGGAGTCATGGAGCGCGTCACGGGAGGAGGACTGCTGCCGCTGGCTTTAGCGAGCGTCGGGGTGTTGCTGTTGTACCGGGTGATTTCCCGCCTCAGACCCGGAGCTGCTGTGCAGGATGCTGTGGTGGTCATCACGGGGGCCAGCTCCGGACTGGGGAGAGGTTCGTGTCCCTTTTATTTCATGGTCCCCACCAATAGTTCACTTCCACAGCAGTGATGGTCGTAGTGTTTCCAGTGCTAGCTTGTCAACGCTGTTGATATTCAGTTCGAACCGGAAGTGTCCCCTGTTTCCGCAGAGTGCGCGCGGGTCTTCCACGCTGCGGGTGCACGGCTGGTCCTGTGTGGTCGAGATGCGGCCCGTCTGCAGCGGGTCGTCCAGGAGCTCACTGACAGTTCAACAAGCGCACAGCAGATGGTATGGATGGTCAATCAGGTTCCAGGACATTAATGTCACCAACCAGCACGACTGTGCGATGTCACTTGTAGTCTGAGAAATAGTTTTACTGTGTCACAAACCCAAATTCGTCCACCAACAGACACATGTTCCCAGAACTGTCGTGTTTGACCTGGCCTACCCGGAGACAGTGGACGGAGCGGCAGAGCAGATCCTGAAATGTTATGGACAAGTGGATGTCCTCATCAATAATGCAGGAGTCAGTTACCGTGGCAACATCCTGGACACCAGTCTTTCAGTTCAACGGGGCGTCATGGAGACAAATTACTTTGGCCCCGTTGCTCTGACTCAGGGTTAGTGAGGCTTTATGTGGTTTCCAGAGTCGTCATAATGTGTGTTTGTCTCCACGGTTACACTAGGAGTTACAAGGATTGCCCAGAGGATTGTCACACTATATTTAATATTTATCAGCAGTTTATTGAGCTCACCCCTCACTCACTCACTCTGCTCCCTTTGCAGCTCTCCTGCCCTCCATGGTTCGCCGGCGTAGTGGCCACATCGTGGTCATCAGCAGCATCCAGGGCAAGATTGCCATCCCATACAGATCAGCTTGTAAGTTGCCATTTGTTGTTCACTAAACTAACTAATCCACCCATGGGAAATGAAGCAGCATTGTGTTCTCAACACCAGATGCAGCCTCGAAACACGCCAACCAGGCCTTCTTCGACTGCCTACGGGCAGAGGTCGAGTGCTACGGGATTCCAGTGACTGTGATCAGTCCCGGTTACATCCGCACCAACCTGTCTGTCAATGCCGTCACTGGGGACGGTTCCAAGTACGGAGGTGAGGCATTTCAGATATTAAAATACACACTGCTGGAGGATTTAAAGTAAAGATAATAGCATAATTGTCACAAATAATCAGTCATGGTCTCATAACTTGTTCAAGGTGGTAACTCACCAGTTTGTAAAAGTAGCTGACTGAAGTTTCCCTGCTTTCAGTTATGGATAAAACCACAGCTATGGGTCGGGACCCCAAAGATGTGGCTCTGGCGGTTCTGAAGGCCGTCCGTCACAGGAGCAAAGATGTGGTTCTGGCGGAACCTCTGCCCACCTTGGCCATCTACCTTCGCACGATGTGGCCCGCGCTCTTCTTCAAACTCATGGCCTCTCGTGCCCGCAAGGAGCAGAAACTGAAGGACCGATGAAGGCTGGTGCTGCTGCGGGTAAAGTTCTTGTGATATGGACAAAAACTTAGAACTGACTGAAATACGTGGAGGCCAAATGGACACGTTGTTTTGGAGCTTTTCTTAAGCGACAGTTTGTGTTACTAGTAGAAAATCTGAAACTTAACCTGCTTATTTATTTCAGGAACTAACCTTGTTCTTATTCTCATTGCTGCTTTAAAGTCATCCGGTAAATATTTCACTGACCCAAATATGAGGGACCGTGACTTTGGTAATTAGAATGGAACTTGGGACAGTGCAAAGAATCATTGATTTTTGTTAAAAGAGAGAAAAAGAGGGCTCTTTCTTGACCCAAGTCTGATCCTTCTGTGAAGTTTCAGTGAAATCCGTTTAGTAGATTTTGTGTCATTCTGCTGAAAGAAAATAATTACTACCACAGTGGAGGGATTGACCCAAAGTCCACATGCTTCTTTGTAAATTGTATCGTTGAACTGGTTTTATCACAAATTAAACCCAGTGAATACAGGAAACAAGCTGATTTTATAACTATCTTTATACAGAGAATAAAAGCACCTTTTACAAACAGAACATTTTAAACAACAGGTTTTTCCTTTTTCGTTAAGTTAAACAGAAATGTTATCAATAAATAGTCCAAATAACAATTTACAATATGTTACAAAATAACGCAGTCAATGCTGGAATTGCCATTTGTACAAATCAATCCTTAAACAAAAAAAAAAAAGCCAGATTCAAAGACAAAACCTGCTGTTTATTTCTTCATGAAGAACATCTTCGTCCTTTCTAATCTGGTGTGAGGAGATTAAACCCTCTCAAGTGAGCCCCTAAGTCCAATTTGTGGAATGGCCAGAATTCTCCAACAATTCACACAGAGACGAAGTCGAAACAAGTTGATGAGGCAATATGTGTTCAATACTGCATAATGATGATGCTGGTAATTGAAATTCAAAGTTGGACTTAACATGGTACATTTGTAGTTTCTCTGTGAACAACAAACTACATCAGAGTAAATCAAGAGCGAGGTTCAGAGCAGCCTGAGGTCAGAGCGATGGTGGATGTGTTTAGACATAATGTTGACATTACCCAGTGTTCAGTGTCAAAACTCAGCAATGATCAATCGGAGGAGTTTAACATTGACTGAGGGAGTGTCAACTCTAGAGCTTTGAATAAATAATGTTCTTATTTCAACTGGAGTGTCACATTAACAGAAACTGCAAATTTTTAAAATGAATGGAATTTAAAAACTGGAATCTAAAAGTGAAAAACAGTTGGTCATTCTATGGGCAAAATAGTAAAATGAACAATGCTACCTTATCTGTGGTTATGTCAAAAGTTCAACTTATTTAAACTGCAATGTCTGAGTATATCATTAACATGTAGGAAAGAGAAATTGCAGCTGAAAGTTTAGTATGTGAAGAACGAAGCTGTTATTTCTTAGCGAGCAACAAACAAACCTAAAGGCTGTTTCTGTAATTATAATCTCAAAACATTAAAATTGATGAAAATTCAATGAGGCATCGGGAGATTAAATCTAAACCCCGTGTATTCAAGCAACAGAAGCTGCCATGAAGCACGTGGCTGTCATAGACGGAAACCTGACTCCCAACAAACACAAGCAGGGGCTATTCTCAAAGTGTGACCAATAACACCTGAAGTGGCTGCGATGAGGAGCGTGTCGAATGTAGGGCAGGAGCAGACGACTGTTTGTGCTCCACTTTTGCTGCCGTGACGACTGAATATTCTCACTGCCACCACTTTTCAAAAATCTCCCTACAGCAGCTGTTTGCCACCAGCTGGGATATGAACTGCACATTTTGTAGGTCAATCTGACAGAGAAGATGACAGAAATACACACATTCCACACGCACACACACTCACACTCAAAGATCAGGAGAAGACGTAAGTTCAGTGAAAATATTTTGTTCAGATATGGCATTGTGTTTTCCTGTACATGAGGTTGTGTTTTGTAAACGCATTTTTGTTTTCTTAAGTGTTTTTTTTTTTTTTTTTAAAGGGCATTTCACCTTAGAGAACAGTCCAGTGGAACCAATGCATCTTTTTTAAACTTTGAACAATGGTCAAGGTTCACTGTCATTATTGCACTTTAACAAACAGGGCAGGGATGGCTTATAGGGGCTTTTCTCCACAACTGCCTTTACTACAGTGTAGAAGCGATGGAGGAAACAACCGTCTTGACATTTGGGGGGGGGGTGACACAGGGAATCGTCCTCCAGACCGCCCTGGTCTGGTGGTCCTCTCTTCTTCAGGGTGGCGGGATGGTGGGCTCGGTCACAGCCAGCTCCTGAGCCAGGTCGTTGAAGCGCGCGATGTAGTCCACGCTGCTTTCACTCATCATACAAGCAAGCTGAGAGTCCATCTGCGGACACAACCACAGAGCTTGAGGAAGAAAAAAAAAACAACAACCTCCAAATGGATTTTTAAGATAAAGGTAAAACTGGCACATTTTTGAGTGTGCATTACAAAAGGCAGAAATGCCCCCTCCTCACATATCTGTTTTTGTCAAAGGCCTGAACTTCTCACCTCTGCCACATCCGGAAGACCACGGGACTGAAAGGAATCATGGGAGTTGCAGTCCAGGAGGCTTGGACCAAGCAAAGCTGTGCCACTGGAGGGGCCAGAGGGGGTCAGCGTGGTCCGCCTCCCTTTATCAGGGGACACCATGCTGGCTACATGAACAAAAGGTACATTTCAAACAGTGTCAGCGTCTGAAACATGTGGAGGCATGTGTGCAGTGGTGACTGTCATCGACACGTCAATGAGCCGTAAGGCTTTATCTCTCTTATCTGGTATCTTCTCACTGGACAGAATCAAGCAGAACAGTACGGCACAGCTTCAATGCATAACATGTGACTTTGTAGAGAGACAGACACGTACAGAGAAGGCATCCCAGTGTGGAGTCGGAGGAGTCGCTGGGGTACCACTGGGGGTCATGGCTGGGGGATGGGATCCAGCCTCGGGACGGGCTGACTGATGGAGAAGAGGCCAAAAGTTTGGAGCTATCGTTGCTGCTCAGCTTGGCTGGAGAGAGCGTTGCCTCCTCACCTGCACCACGAGAGACAAGCAGCCATAGTAGGTTACAAACACACACAGGCCAATAATCCCTGGCGGTTGGGAGGTTAGTTGTCATTCCAAAGATTATTTTAATTTTAATTAAATGTTGATGAGTGTTTGAAACAGGCACGCACCTCCATAGTGGGCAGAGTTGATGGCGAGCTCGATGATGGAGTCGCTGATATGTGTTTGAGGTTCGCCGGGGGCTAAGGCCTCTTCTGGGGGCCCAGGCAGTGAGATGTCCAGGAGCGAGGCTACACTGGGTGGAGCGAGGAGTGAGTCTCCACCACCGGTCGCTCCAGGAGATGGCGGAGGCAAACCATTCTGAAAGCACAAGTTGAATGCTTAGAAAGAAACCTGGGCTATAGTTCACACACGATCAGAGACATATAGTAATGTGGGGAGTGAATTTGGAGCGTGTGTGTGTGTGTCCTGACCTCTGGGACATTTTGCTGGAGGAGCTCAGAGTCTGGTTCAGCATCAGTAATAGGTGCGGCGGTGAGCAAAGTGCCATTATCAACAGAAGGAGAATCCAGATTCTGACAGGGGCTGCCTGGGATGATGCCTGCAGACTTAGCTGCCAGGTCAATGGCACCTGTAAGATTAAAAACAGTTAAGACAGCACAGAGGAAGAATGAACTGTGGGTGACACTCGTGTGAGACTTCAACAGTTTGTATATAAAACTTGGATAGAAGAGGTGCTTCATTTTAGAGTGTCTAAAATAAGTGAAAAGCTCTCAGAAGGGATTTTAGGATCTGTGGCCACAGGATGAAAAAGAAACTGAACAAGAGAATCGATTGATTGGAAGATATAGTAGTACATACTGGAGAGTTGGCTGGCTGCTGCAGAGCTGGACGCTGCAGGGGAGACCTTGGAAGCGGAAGGGCGGGGGGAAGGAGCAAGGCGAGCATGGATTGGCCGGAAAGATCCAGTTCCTTTGGGAAGAAACAGGAAGTGAGACAAAAAGCAAAGCAAAATTCTTTTTTTTTTTTTTTTTAACTTCCCATCCTCTGCTGACAACATGTTGTGTAACATCGAACTCTCCTGGTGTGAGGAAGCGTACCCGTGTCAGAGTTGGAGAGGATGGAGAAGGAGCAGACGTGCGGAGAAGTGTCCCCTGTAGTTCGAGGCAGCAGTGTCCGCTGTGTACGAGACAGGTCTGTTGTTAGCCCCTTTGTAAGACGGCAACATGTCGGGCAGTACAAGTACAAAGCAATACAACTGCATTCCTTTCATTCTTCTCTTACCTGAACTACGAGGGGTTTGCGGAGTTGCCTGTTCCGAGGTTTCCTCTGTCTGGACAGGAAGAGATCTGACTGCATCTGCGAGGAAAGAAAATGCACATTAATATTTGGGCATTTGCTACTGTGGACAGTATGCCTGTTTATTGATTCCTTGTCTTACACTGATGGAGTCCAGCTGCTGTCTAAAGGCTAGTTCTGCTTCCTTGTTGGGGGAGAACCTTCTGTTATGGCGCGAGCTGTTGGGGGGCAGTGTGGTGGGGACTGCAAACACACCTCCCTCCGAGTCGCTGCCTGCTGCTGACCCCAGCAGGGAGCGGGGAAGGCTCCTTCCGCCTAGACAGGGGAGGAACAGAAGTTGCTTAATGTGGAGGAAGCTTTCCAGAGAATAATGTAGTGAACAGCATCAGGGAGAGTATGGTAAATTGCATCTGTACGTCATGGTTCCCAGCACCAAACGCAGTGTAGATTTCAATTTGAGATTAATAACAGGAAACCTGCTAGTCTGTGCTCAGGTCTACAGCTACCCTCTGTCTACAACAGGGTGAATGTGAATCTAGTGCCTGAGTTATGACTTGGAGTATACTGAGAGACCCACAAATACCTGAGGGACCAGCATTTCCCGGGTGTAACCGGGCGCCTCGGACTGACGCCTGCTGCCGGCCACAGTTAGGGCTGCGAACACCAGTTAGGAGCCCCTTTCCCGGAGGCGTGAGAGCCTGGTTTTGCTCCTCTTGGTGTGTCTTGAGCGGTGATGTGGCACTCGAGCACAGATCCGCAGCCTGCAGCAGAGGACACGTTAATGACGGCATCTGTTTAAATTCTACAGCTCTGAATGAAGCTTTCACTAAAGTGTGAAAGTCACAGCCCGTTCCTGGTCCTTCAGTGACCTTACCATTACCTCTCTATCTGATTGCATTAGCGTTCTCGACAATGCAATTTTGTGAACACAGAGGAACATGAGAACTAGACCAACTAACAACCATGTGTCAACAATAAGTTTTAAAAACAATCCAGCAACAGAGAAGTGAAAATGGATCCTTACCAAAGGTTTAGGATTGACCTCAGTGGTAACGAGTTTGAGCAGGCAGCGCAAAACGCGGTGTGTCCTGTTGGGCTTGGCCTGAGCCAAGGCTGGTCCATTTTCTTGGTTGTTAGAAGGAGCTGCCACGGGCTGCCACTCGTACTCAAGCTGTAACTTGCCAGGTTTTCCAAACATTAAGTAGAGCTCAGCCAGGGTGACGTTCTCTGCGTCACGGGCGCTCCAGCCTTCCTCTCTGATCTGCTCAATGGTTCGCTCTTTGGCTGCCGGTGCGGAGGCCTGCAACACTCCTTCCTCTGAGCCAGTCATCAGAGCTTTGGCTGGAGGAGGCTGGTTGGCCTCAGGGGAAGAACCACCGATGTTCTGCTCCTCCTTGCATTGCTCAGATGAGCTCTCTACACCACTATATGACTTTTCTGTGCTTTTGACCACTGGTAATCCACCACTGGCCTCCGCACTAGCACAGTTCTTGCCCCCCTCAGAGGGTCCCAGTCCAGTTCCCTCTTCCCTGGGAACCACAGTCTGCTGAGAGGAGGCAGTGACAGAATCAGACAGTCTCTTCTCGTCTACTTTTGCACTGTCTGGTGAAGATTCGGCGTTAAGGGGTTCAGTCCGGCGATTATCGCCCAACGCAGACACTGAATTGGCAGCGCCAGAGGCGGTGGCAGCAGTGGAAGAACCACGTCCAGATTTGTTGCCAGTTCGAGAAGGTGGAGCCGTGTGGATGCCTAGGATCTGAGCTGCTGGTAATTCCTTGGAATTAGGCCGGTTCTTGCCACTCTCCAGCCAGTGGACAGTGCAGGAGGCCTTGGAGTGAACCACGCGTGCCACGCCAGGCATCATGGTCAGGGTGCTGCTCTCCGCAGGGAGAAGGAAAAGTTCGTCAGGCTGAGATTTACTGGGAGAGCTTGTGCCAGACTGGCTGCCCTCCAAAGCTTCTCTTTCCATGAGACTCTTGAGCTGAAACATCAGTGTCAAGGAATCAACACATACAGGTCTGTCCTCCCACGCTGCGTATGGGTGAATTACTTGAATTCACACAGCTAAGATCATTGTATGGGGCGACATTCTGCTGAAAGGATACAATGCGCTGGTCCTGGTGCGCCCACTTCTGTTTCAGATAGTCAATGAGACTGGAAACCTTCCTGTGGAGCTCGACCACCATCCTGAGGGAGAGGAGAAAAATTTGATTAATTTTTCCAATCGTTTGTGTGAGTGAGCTGGGCTTGAAAATCCTGAAAACGATCATAAACATGCATTTTTTTTTTTAACTGTCATTTCTTTTATCTCCAAGGATCAGACTCAAACGTGATGTTCGTTCATTCTGATGATGATGCTGTTTTGACTCCTCGGACTCCGGACTGACCTGAGGCGGGGGTTGTGGGCTAGACTCTGAACACGGGCCCAGGAGTGGTTACTGCGTGGTTGGAGCTCTACTGCCACCTTCAAGGGTAGACGCACTGGCTTCTGGTCCTCTTCATCACTCACTCCTGCACAGACAAGATGAGGTATTTTAGAGACAGAGAGAAATAGCAGTTGGATGCTGTTGACCCTCTGGTTCAGCAGCAGCAGTCGACCAGCCAGTCATCCCCATCATCTCCCTCCTTTTCCTCCTCCTCACAAAACGCCCACAGAGTAACCATGGAAACGGCATTAGCCCACACTGTTATTGTTATTGCCAGGAAAAAAAAAAACACCCCCACAATCGCTGTGCCTCACCATCGTCACAGTTTGTATTTTCAGCACCGATGTTTGTTTACTTTGCATGTTAAGTACGTGTGGAGTGTCTCACCATCGGGGTCACAAAGTTTCTTCAGTGCACGGCACATGGGTGCTTTAATTCGCAAGTTCCTCCCTTTGGAGCGCACGGTGGTGGCCCTGGTAAAACAAGCAGAGGAGCGGAGAAATCTTCAGGGTTTTTCAAGGAAAACTTGTGGGAGGTGTGCGAGCTAATCAGATTAACGTAGACAGAGCACAGAGTTAGCTGAACACTTAACAATATATCCTGATTCCCACCAAGTGATATTGGTGTCCCCTCTGGATGTGTTCCTGCTACTTATCTTGTACTTAGCGTCTGTCATCGTGAGGTCAACTGATTTTATTTCTCATGGGCTGAGCATTTTATCACTTTAACTCCAGACTTACCCTTGCTGGATGAGTTCATTCAGCTTTGCCACGTTCTTATCGTCCATTACTGTCAAACACACAGCACAAAGCCAGAGAGTCATTTACGTCATCTTCCCACAGGAGCAGCTGGCCCCCCATGACTAGGACCGCGCAGCATTTAATCACATCCCATGTGTCACAGCATGAAAACAAGTTCAGAACAGACATGCATTTGTACTTGCGCACAGCCTTCACTTACATCCCCCAACTTTTTTGCGGAGCTCGGCGTAGCAGATGAGACCATAAAGTTCTTGGGAGGATTTCTTCAGCACTCGGGAGTACACTGGGAAGGAAAGGAGGGACAGGTCACAACACTGCTGTCAACAGCAATGCAGGAGGAATGTGTATGCTGCAAGCTTTTTGTAGGAGACACAGAAAAGCTGGCGACAAGGTGAAACGTAAACATTTACATTTTATTTATTCTCCCTGCTCACACAAATGCTGTTCTACCCTTGGCGTTTCAGTGAGATCCCATTAGGTCCCAGCTATTTTGGGGTGACAGATTATAGGCAACTCACCGTTGGCAAAGTCGATGTGTTTGGAGATCTTGTGCCAGGTACGGTAGTAAAAGTGGCGGACTTGCTCCTTGTTCTTCACCATGTTGGCTGGCTTCCCTCTCTTCTTGTACTTCATTGCAATGTTGTTCTGGATGGCCTCAAAATCCTTCCCATGCTAGAGAGAAGAGTAGAAGATGTCAAGAGATACAAGATGAAATTGTGTGATAGGACTTTGAGACTTTGATTTGGCGAGAAACTACAAGTGGACGATGTTGCTTTGTCCGGGCACGGGGACTAAAAGACTCTGTTTTAATTGGTGCATTATCACAACCTCATGTTTGTTGTTTTAGGATACTGTCCCTCTTTGCTGACCTCTTGTGGATGTATTACTTAACACCAATGCCAATGATGGACACTTAACAATATTTGGGCAGTGATGCTTACATATTTGAAACATTCAAATCTCTTTTTGGATGCAATGGCAGCACAAATGAGCCTAAAATCTATAGGGCAGACTTTACCTCATAGAGGCCTTCAAAAAAGCTGTTTTTGTCTTCTGCGCTCCAAGACTCCCACTGCCGACGGGCCCTTTTCTGGTTGCCAGCTTGTTCTTCTTTCTCAGCAGACCCTTGGCCTTTGGAGGCCTTTGACACTCCTGTGGAGCTGGCCATCGGTCCTGACTGCCCCAATGCACCCTGGGAAGATGAGCCATTTTCTGCGCCTGCGTTACAGAGTCAAGGAGCCCAGAAACTCATCGGTTATTAAAAAATTAAAGAGGTAAAAAAACATACTTGAATATCAGAGTTAAAAATGTGAAGATTGAGCCAAATGTTTGTGGTTGACCACCCTGGCTGTGTTCTACAGCACAGAATATAAAATACAATTGTACTTCTGAGCTGTGCGGCTTGGAAGATTCAGGACACATGCACACAAAGCCACCCACTGGCATTAGAGTGCCCAACCTGCAGAGCCCACCCCCCACTGTGGTTCAGTTTTGGCAAGGAGGCAGGAAAAGAAATCAGCCCATACGGCCAGATCTACAGTACACGGGTCCAAAACCAACTCGTGGTGGGCTGCAATGGCCAAGCTTAGCCCTGTACACAACACAATGCCAGGAGGCCCCAACACAAACACTAAGGCTGTTGTTGATGCAACACTGCGCTATGTGAAAGCAACTATAATTTCACCCGAAATTAGTACTCGCATATGTGTGTATACGTGTGTGGCTCACAGACACTAACCTAGATGTGTCTTCCTATATTACAATACAAATATACACATTAAAATTAAGCAGGTCTGTAGGAATCTAAATTTAATCTTAGTCTTGTCTGAGTTCCAACAAAGACTTCTGGCTGACTTAGGTCTGATCCATGTAGATATTAATTAAATGTAAACTGAAATTGCAGAGCTGGATAATTATGACCCAGAAAAGTCAGGAATCATTTCAAAAATATTTTTGTATGAAAATGTAAAAAATCTGCCAGAGTGGAGGAAACAGACCTTCAGTGACAGGAGCCGCCTCAGTTCCTCTGAGTTTCAAACATACAGGTTATTAATGCTCCTGCCCCGCCTCACTTTAACTCTTCTATGGGTGGGGGGAACAGGAGGATTCTTAACACATCTTAATTATAATGACAATTCACCCATGACAGCTTCATCTGCAGAAATCACACACACACAGCGTCACCACAGAATTACTGAGATCAGTTTCAATTTAAATTTACAATTTCTTTCTTTAAAAAAATGTTTAGATGTATTCAAATTTGCACAGATGAAAATCCCTCCAAATAAAAATAACTGTATGTAAGGAGCTCTGTACTGATAATATCGTTGTTTTTTTTCTTTCTTTCCAGTGAAGTCTTGTTGCTCCCCCTCTCTGTTGATACTGACAGTCATAAAAGTCCCACTCAGTGAAGCTGGAGAGTGTAAAGTTTCCCAGAAACTGCATACAAAGAGTCAGGTGACATCCTCGGCGTGAGTCAACATCTGCTGTGTAACTCTTAACACACACATGTTCGGATGGTGTTGGAGCAGATCGGACGACAAACTCCAGAGGCTGCGGCCCAGAGGGAGAGCAACACACAGCAGCACCAGCCGCCCTCTGTCTCCCGTGGTAAACACAGCGACGGTCCAAACTGAGAGTGGACCCCCTCGTTAATCCCATCACACACACATACACTCGCACAGTCACACTCGTCCCCGGGTCACCTACGGTACCTTTCGACTTCGCCACGCCGTGTCCATTGATGGCTGAGCCGATCGAATCCTTCCGGATGCGCTTGCTCGGAGGTCGAACGCTCGACCGGAGGAAATGATGCTGGTCGTGACACGGAGCTGCGGACTCCGCGGAGGTCTGGGGCTGCGGGGTCGAGCCTGGCCCGGTCCGGTTCGGCGGAGAGGCGGGGAGCACCGGGGCTGAACCGGGGCTGAGCGCCGTGGCTGATGGATTAAGAATTTCCACTCCGTCGTCTCCCTTTGTACTGCGCTCCTCGCTCGCCTGCTCTCCGCTCTCCTCCTCGTCGCAGCCGTCGGGCTTTCTGGACGGATTCGTCCTCCCATCGACACCGATCCCCTCCCTGGAGCCCGGTGTCATGCTGCCAAAACACATTCGGACACATTCGGTCACATCGGGAGTAAAGCGGTGTGAAAAATTAACTTCTAAAGACGACGTTCACTGTCTCTCAACATGGCCGCCGCTGTTTGTTTCAAATCCCCTCTCCAGTCCCGACAAAACAACATCAAATATATGCAATTACTGAGCCCAGATAAATTATATCCACCAGCCACAACAGTTCGCTAAGTGACGGCGGTGTGTTACCGAGTGTCTCTCGGCTCGAATGTGAAATATTTCGGGTTGAATTTCAACTAAATTCAAATGCGAGCGCTTTTCAGTTTAGCGCCCTGCAGAAACGACAACGAGAAGCCCTCGGTGCATTCGACCTCTGAATAAAGTGTGAATTTCGAATGTTATTTTACCCATTTTCGTATTCTTCGGTGCCGGGCGACGTCTTCTTTCTCTTCACCATGGATCCGATCGGTTAGGTTGGCAAATATTGAGCGAATGGAGCATAATAGAAGCGACACCGATCCCTCCGCTTTCTGCCCTCTCCTTGCTCCTGCTTCGACTGAGCTGAACTCTGCGCAGTTCAACTGTTTTCTATCTGCATCAAGATTTACTCCATGCTTCTTTACAAACAAGAAATAAAGCCACACATCCAAGTGGCACACACGAGACAGCCGCTGCCTGCAAGCGAGATGCATTCGCCATCAAACGTGACAGTTGCGCCCGTTTGAATTGATACGTACAGACAGTTTTATTAACCCAAGTGTGCAAGTGGACTTTGCTTGTCACTACGTCACCGCCGCCTGCAGAATTGATGTCCGAAAAACTATTTCATTTAATAAACACCCTTCGTTGGCCAAGCTCCCAAACAACAGCCCGTTTGCTAACATTTAAAATAGCCCCATACAGATAATTATACACCGGGAGCAGAAGCTGTGTGTGGGTGGGTGTCCGGGGGCACAGCATATGACATTTGCATCAGTGTTGTGCAAACATCACTGAATTGTGAATTGTGTGTTTGATCCATTGTTTCCCACCGATTCCTTCCATCTCTGAGTGATCAGGTTAATGCAGCCCAATGCAGTTGTGTGACAGCTTCACACAGCTACACAAAGAAATATTAATCACACCAGGGCAACTCGAACCCTCATTTTCGAGGAGCATCCCACCCTTCTTCACTCAAACTTTATCATTTTTGTCATCTCAACGTTAGTTCTCAGACACATTTATTTTAAAAAAGATGAGTGTTATAACAACTGTGAGACCATGAAACTGCTAGTGATATTACATGTAATGTTTACTTACATCACCTCACTTGGGTCTTATACCTTAAAACTACTGCGAGTAGTTTCAGCGAGTATCTGCTAAACAAACATTCAGCGAATATTCGAAAGTTTGAAATTTTCGTTGTTATTTTTGCTGTAAAATCTCACAGCAACAGACTGAGATCTGGTCCACTGGGTCACACGATATAGTTCCAGTATCTTGTCGGTTTTCTAATCTCAGGGCTGGTATCTGACTGAAATGTTCACGTAACGAAGTGTACTGTCACACCAACAGCTATCGATCTCATTTCCATTGTACGACAAACACATACAAATATTCTAAATGAATGATGAGTGTTCTCCATCCTTCCACACGTATACACCGAGGGAACTAGCATGGCTGTTGTTGTCGGCTAGCTAACGTTAGCACTAGAGCTCTCACACAAGCCCACAACGTTACAAAAGCTGCTTCAAACATGGCGTCTGTGCACTGGCAGAGCCCCAGACACCTGGTTCGATGTGTGACAATGTCCAAAGGTTGTAAATTACCTGAATCAGACGCCCGTTTGTGGTTTTCCCAGCCGATAGTCGGGCTAGCATCGCTAGCTCCCGGCGGCCCTGCAGCTCGTCGCTGATGACAGTTCCTGCTGATCGAATGTCCATGCTCTTCGCCGCGCCCACCACAACTCGAAAACAAAGCCCCTGATTGGACAGGGATACACGAGCCCACCCGTTGGAATTTGATTGACAGAAAAATCTGCCAATCGCCGACAGATCCGGCCCAGCAGAGGACCAATTGCAACTTCCTTCCTGTCACGCCGTGTGAGCGTACGGATATTAATTGTCCTTTTTTATTCAATTGAGTTTTCAGTTGTGAAAAAGTTTCTGTTCAGTTCCCAAGCTCATCTATACAAGATTACACCACCGCTACGGGTTTTCATTTCGTACCATAGAATCCAGTCCTACCCACAAAGAGATTGACACTTCAGAGAGCGAATCAACAGGCGGAGCTCAAGGAGTTCGCTTGGTTTTTAAACATGGCGTACACCGGAAATCACCCGGATGAGCGGAAACAGAGTTACTTAGTAACACTTGAAAAGTGCTGAGTGTAACAATGGCTGCGAGGAACGAAAAGACAAACACACGAAATACGATACGATACGGATTAACCTAAATGCAGTTTACTTTTTAAATTCAATGCTTCATGTTTGTTTCCTCTGTTTGACCACTGTATTTCATTTGTCCTAAAACAAAGTCTATTTATTCTACAGATGTTCCAATAATAATAAATATACTAACAGCAATACCAATTTAACATGCATATTCTCTTTAATAGTACAATTTAAATTGAATCCCATAAATGTCAGATTCTATGTCTGCGCCCTTGCCCTTTAGACAACCGAAAACAATTTCTATTAAATCCGGGTCATTTCACTACGATAGGAAGCCTCCTTCGTAAAATGTAATATTTGAAATATTTGAACCAAACACTGGCTTTAAATGATTCGATCGCAGCGCAGCGGTTACGTTGTGCACGTTCACTTTTCTGTACAGAGAGGTGTGGGCTGAGTTGAAACGAGCGCACCCCGCCTCCCAGTTATATGGCTGTGTGCGGGAGGGCGGAGACATTCTTCACCACAGAGAGCAGCGGCAGGAACTCGCTCGGTCGTCCAGTTGGCAAAGTGACGAAGTTGTGTTCGGAAACTCCAGAGGCTCCAAAAACAACCAAAAAAAAAAGCTACCATGACCTCGACGAACATGTACCAGGGGCTGGAGGCCGGCTCCAAACCGAGCTCAAGGTGGGGAAAACAAGCGATGCGTGACTGTTGTGGTTGTTTTGTTGAAGATGTGGCGACTTCCCCCGCCGCTCCGTCCAGCTCGGGTCCGAATGTAGGTTACCGTGATTTGACAGACCCCTGCGGGTTTATTATCACCAGCAGTGCATCTAAAGATAGTTCTCTTTAATAAACTTCACATCCCCGAGCGGTCGTTAGCTCCAGCGGGGCTGTCTCTGTTCGCCGTGAGCTAACTCGACTCACGTAGCTTCTAAGCTAACCCAGCAGGCGTTGTCTGCCGCCTGCGGAAGTGCAGGAGCCTCTTCAGACTGTGCTCCCCTTTGTATCCGCCACATTGTTCCAGCTGTGGTCGCGTTCCCTCTGACTGGCCCGAAGGCGCCTGGTCCCGGGTCGGCTCCCGTACACACGTATGTAGTGGCCGCTCACCACGTCAGGAAGTTTAGCTTTTAAAGGGTTTGAAGATGCGTGGCGCCGCTCCCGGCTCTGTAATCAAATAACACGGGGTTAGGGTTAGCTCAAGCTGCTGCGTGTAATGTCAGTCAGTTAAATGCAGGTTGTTTTAAACTTGTCCTCCTGTGTGTGTGTGTGACTGTATCATCACATGCAAGGAGTAGCCTGTGTCACATGTGACTATAGTTAACATCACCTCTGATGACAGGTCACTGTAACACGGACCGCATGTGGAATCTGTTTTCAGGGATATCGTTTTTCAAGAAAACTGTATATTTTTTTTTTTGTCAAGTCACTGTGCAAACGAAGGCCTGGTTGATGATGATGTGGCTAAAAATTATACCGTGATAAAGATGGTCACGCTGGTTGGTGTTGGTAATCAGTGGGATCAGCTGTAATTTGCCCTGTTTGTGTACATGCAGCAATATTTTGACTCAGTCTTCAGGGTACTTACACAGCTAAATAAACATTCCTATGTGCAAAAAGAGTTAAATGTTACATTATTTATTTATCACTTCTCTTTGCAACTGAGTGGAGGTTGTAGCACATAATCCAACTACTGTTATAAGTTGTTGTTATCATCTCATCCATGTGTCATGCAAAAATGTTGTGAGAGCTCTAACTATGTTACTAGACTTTGTAAGAACATATGTGAGTAATTGTTGATATAGTTTTGTTTCCCAGCCACAGATCTGTGACAGGATCCCATCAAAGTTGTCCTTTATTATTTTGTCTCCCAAAGGGTTTTGCAGCCTCCTGGAGGTGGCTCTAGTAACCTGTTTGGTGGCTATGAAGATGATGCTGGAGCATCGAGAAGACCCAATAAAATGGCCTCTAAAGTGTTTGCTCCACCAGAGGAACCACAGAATGTGTCCAGGCGCTCCAATCCTCCAGGTCAGACCAGCCTGTCAGGGCTAATGGATATGAGGCAGGGCAGTTTATCCATCTGTCAAAGTCCAGGGTTTGAAAACAGTTAATGTAAAGTGATAGTTCTGGTATAAATACTTTAACTGTCTTTTCATGTAATAGACCTCCAAATTAAGTATTCTGTTCTATCAAGTGTGTTTCCACTCCAGTCTTCTGACTAGAAATGACCTAACTCAACACATCCCTTTTTAATCCTTTGTGTAGGTGGGAAGAGTAGTGGAATATTTGGGGAAGCTGAACCTCCTGCTCAACCACAGAGGCCCATACCACCGGGTGGATCAACAAGCAACATATTCGGAGCTGCAGATAGTGCAAAGCCTGTGCAAAGTCCAATCAGAAGCCATCCAAATAAGCCAGTGGTAGGCAAAGCATCTAGATTTATCTTCCATTTTATTTCATTATCTATATTATTGCTCATACTGCCTGTAATATCCACATCAGCAAGTTTTTTTAAATTCACAATAATTTTCTGTTATTTATATAGTATCTGATCTGATAGGACTTGACAAACACAGCGACTGTGTCAGACAGTATTTGACACGTTTGTGGATCAAGCAATCCTTTACAGGGTTCAATAGTGTTTGTGCAACCAGAGCATTTGCAACAGCCTCAGAAAGGACAAAAATAGATTCCCTCAGAGGTACTGGATTTCAACACCAGCTAATTGGCTTTTTTTGTGAACATGATGTATTTTATACAGCTGTGTGCATAAGACAAAAAAAGCACAGCGTCATCGGGCCTCTTGAAATACACTTTACACAAATTAAAGATATTATTATGTCAAATAAATAATAATGTTTTGCTGAAGCCAAAGAGTGGAATATGAAGAGTAGTTATGATAATCTCCCTGTCATCAAGTTCAAAATAATGATGGGGTCTTACCCTAGACTGTTAAAGTACTAGTTATGTATTGTCCCACACCTGTGTTTAAATAGTAAATAACCTTTTCCTGTTGTATAGAAAAATTATAGCCTATGCTTGGAAATTATACTTTTCCTGTCTCAGACGTCTTTGTGGACTCGTCTTTACAGGACAATCTAACTGTGGGACCCGAACCTGAATCACCTGGTGAGTTTATTCAAAATGAAAATGTTGAACTATTCTAAATTTGAATTTCTTCATATAAGAGCTGAGCGAGTCCATAAGTTTGAATATCTGCTGTTTTGTGTGTAAAAACTTGTTATTTCCTCAAGCACCCGAGCCCAAGGTCAGCCAACCTGAGGTAAAGGAAGCAGCTCCCGAGCCAGCCAAAGTAGAGCCTGTCGCTGTGCCCGAGCCCAAACCTGCTTCTTCCTCTTCCTTGCCTCCTGATGATGAGGCTTCACTGAAGAAACACGAGCCTCACCTCGGACCCAGGCCTCGCTCTCACAACCGGGTCCTCAACCCACCCGGAGGAAAATCTAGTGTGGTATTCTACTGATCAGCCTAACACACCACTCCTCCCTGTTCTGTGTCTTCACTCCTCGTCTGATACCCCGCTAATCTTCTCTCATTCCTTCTTGCTTCTCCTCACGGTAATTTCACCTGTACATCTAAACACACCAGGAGTTTTGTTCTTTACACCAGATTCCATGGTCAGATATGTTGTCCCTCACTTCTTGCACTTTCTCTCTTGCTCCTTGCTCTTTGTTCAAGTTGTATCGTTCTTCACTGAAACCTGCTATCATACAATCAACTACCAGTGAGCTGTTAGTCACTTTGACAGTATCAATATTGCGATGATATTTTTCTGTGTTTGAGCATGTGCAAAATGAAGTTTGGTTATTTGTCTTTCTTTAAATCAAGTTTTTTTTTCCTATCAAGAAAATTTGAGACAACAGAAGAAGCTTTAATTACTTTGGACTCTGTTCTGGTGAAACTAAAACCCTTGGGTAGTTTCATAGAAGGCTTTTCCTCACATTTTTTTTCACAGACAGAATGGGTGAATCATATTTTACCATTTGTAATATGTTTATTAACTATTCAGAGGGACTGCCATCTTTTTATTTGCTGCCAGTTCCAACACAATATCATTTGTTTGGTAGTTATTCCAAATAATGCATGTTAGAATTAGAACACAGTAACTTGTTAAGCAGAAGCCTTAAATCATCCAAGTGTTCCTTCTTGCCTAGTTCTGAATTTCAAAATGTCTGAAGTAACACAAACTGTGTTCAGTGAGAGATGCCAAAAAAGTCACCCCAAAAACTGAGACAAATGTAACTGATACTCCCCAAAGCTTCAGCTTCCTTAAAGAAATTCCATTTTGATTTTAATGCGAATGTATTGTGTGCAGGTACTTTCTACTGTGTCCTCATTGCTTGCGTCATCTGAGAACATGCCTTTTTTTTGCTTGGGGTAGGCCTCTGTTTATGTTTTAAATTAAAACGGCTGAAGACTGAACTCTGGACAAGCTTGTGGCCTACCTGAGTCCAGGTGGGCTCTTTGATAATCACCTTTTCAATCACTTCACAATGCACATTCATGCTATTCGGGTGCCAGCCTGTCCCCAGTGTGTCCATGTGCCTGGCGGGCAATGAGCGCAGTGGAAGAAAGATATCCTGTGTATTGCAATAAAATGTTGTTTTGCATTTAGACTGTCTTAATGCTGTTTTTTATTTCCCTGAAATATTGAAGTACTACAGGATATCTGAGATGCAATCATATCTGGAACTTGAAATGGCTGTCTTGGATAAAATACTTATGTGAATTCTTTACGTACCTTGTTAAATGTTTGTGTGGATGTGACATACGGACCATGTCTTGTGATCTCCACATTTAGGGTTATTTCTTGAATCACTGACACTGATGCTTTTGTTCTTATTTGCCCTGCAGAAGCACTATGTGAGCCCTTTGCTTTTAAAATGGCCACTTCATGCTCTGCAGGAAATTGTAGTTGAATCTTTGCAACTACACAATGTAATCTGCAGCATCATGTCATTTCCTCCTTTAAGTGATTTTTTTTTGTTTGCATGCTGACACAGATAAGTTGTATTTTTCTTTTTACCCTGTGGAGTGCATAAAAAAAGGTACTCGCAACTCATTATTCCAAATGCTCAAGATACAGTTCATACAACAGGCTGGGGAATCGCAAAGGAGCCGAGCAACTTCAAGATGAAGCTGTTTCAGAATGCCTCACAGGTATGTACAGGATGTTGACTTCTGAGCTGAGTGAGGGCTGCCGCTTGGGTTTTTGCCAGTTCAGCTCAAGTCTGAAAAGATATAACACATGGTTTATGTTTACTTAGTGTGTCTTAGTTTTACTTAACGTGACCTCAAGCCCACAATCTGCTATGTATGAGGTTTACTGCAGCAAGAGGCTTTGGAGGAGGCCCTGGTTTCTTCAGATTTGTGCCTGAAAATAAGCTTTTCTAGGCAACTCTGTCCAACTCTGTCTCTGTTTTTTTTTTTTTTTTTTGCAGGAAAAAGATGAGTTTTCTACAGGAATCTGTCTGTCGAAAGAATTCCTCACCCAGATGAGATATCTCATGCCCCTGTGATCAAAAGTTAAGTCCTTTTCCTGATTCCCATCTTGAATTGAGCAGTCAGACAAAGTCCTGGAATCTGCATCTTTTCAGGCGCTTATCAAAAATAAACCTGCAATCACATTATTTATTCAAACTGAGTTGCACTTCAAGTCAAGTCTTTGATGTGCATATAAATATATTTTATATACGCTGAGAGCGTGTTTTTAAAATCAAACCTTCACACTGACTGCTCAGATCTCAGACCAGCTGATCTCTAAACGTTTTTATTCTGCCTGATGGGATGTAAACTGAAATATCACAACACTCTTTCTGAAAAGTCCTCTATAGTCCAATTTAAATAGAAATTTCAATTTCCTCATGAGATCTAGTCAGTCTGACATTGTTTATGGCCTCAGTTGAGCTTTTTATTTCATTTTCGTAGAGTGCATTGTCATTATTGAAGTGTTGCTGCAGACTTGGGTCAAACGGCCGTTAAAGGGAAAATGGCAATTTCCGGTTTAAGCTTTCAAAATAAGGCCTCTCACTCGTGATACTGACATGTACTCGTTATTACATATATTTATATGACGATTTAAAAAGATTAATACTTTTTAAACTGTATTTTATTTGTGTATGTTTTACACAGTTTATATTCAAGATAATGAAGTTTAGCTTTGTAATGTTTAAACTTTTATTTGAGTCCAGTGATAATTTTTGATAAGTCAAGAAAATAAAATGTCCAGTCTAGTAAAGCTGGAAGACACAGAAAAATAAGCAAATGCAATAAGAAAACTCGAGATCAAGCTCCCTCGGGTTCTGTTATTTATTTCTATCAGGGCTGTCTTATTTTTGTCAGACTTTCAAAACTTCTAAATACTTTACCTTAGGGCTTAAAAGTAATATGATATGTAATAGTAATATGAGCAAACTGTATTTGTTAGTGATGATATCAAGGGACTGAGTCCCTGCAAAGCGTCTTCCATACGAGTTTCCATCTGATTTTGTTTTTTTCTTTTTTACTTTATTTTGAAGTGCAAGTGCCGGTGCGCGTGTCTGGCTTGACGCAGTGAGCGCGCTCGCTGAATGCAGACGCTGTGACGTCACCGGAGTCAGCTGGCCCCTCCATCAGCAGGGTGAGCCTCTCCCATCGGGCGACATCACCACCAACGCCCGGCCCAGCGGCATCGGCAGCGAGGCGAGCGAGCCATGGCAGGGACGGCGGTGTAGCGGCCGATCCGGAGCGGAGCATTATTTATTCACCTATTTATTCTCGTTTATTTATCCCCCCCCCGCCCCCCTGCCCGTGATGGCCGGGGTCCATGGCTGCGGCTCCTGAGCGGCAGGTGCAACATCATCATCGACGAATCGGCTCCTCGGCATGGACTCATCCTCCAGGGCCGATCCACAGGCTGGACCTCACACCCACCACTGCGCCCCGGATCGGATGCTGTGCGCCGGGGCAGAGGAGTAGCCGAGCCGCGTCTGGAGGCGATACAACGGAATGAAGAGGAGGAGGAGGGGGGCCCTCTTCACACCAAAATATCACCGCCGAGATTTTCAGTAGCGAGCTCAAGGTTACACGACAGCCGCTGTTCGCCCCGGAACTCTGCCGCAAAATGGCATTGAGCGCTCTCGCGATTTGAGCCACAAGCGGCGATTGAGCGGATCCACACCCGGTGACGGTGTCGCCTTCGAGGCCTGAAACTGTGTCCAAGCGCAGCCTCCTCATCTGGGAAACAGCTGCCAACATGATGGAGCTGCAGATCGACGAGGTGGTGTACCAGGACGACTACGGCTCCGGCTCCGTGATGTCGGAGCGGGTGTCGGGCCTGGCCAACTCCATCTACCGGGAGTTCGAGCGGCTGATCCGCAGCTACGACGAGGAGGTGGTGAAGGAGCTGATGCCGCTGGTGGTGAACGTGCTGGAGAACCTGGACGGGGTGCTGACGGAGAACCAGGAGCACGAGGTGGAGCTGGAGCTGCTGAAAGAGGACAACGAGCAGCTCATCACCCAGTACGAGCGGGAGAAGGCGCTGAGGAAGCAGGCGGAGGAGGTGAGTGACTCCCCACCCCACCCCGGCTCACTGGGCCTCCACACCCGCTCCATCACATCCTCCTCCTGCATGGTCACGGCTCCCTGTCTGGCTTGGGAGGTTTCATCAGACACGTGACTCATGTCCAGGACTGTGACATGGGATTATTTTTAGTCTCCTGGCTGTCAAAAGAACAACTGTAATCCTATTATATCATTTAAAAACATATGAATCAGAGGCAGGTTTAAAGAAGTAGTCTTGTTTGTTGGAAAAACCGGTGACCACAGGGATCTGAGAGAAGCAGTGGAGACAAAGGAAAGCATAACATTAAGATAATTAGTCGTCTTAAGGCAGCAAGAGTCAAATTGGGCCTCAGTAAGTGTGTAAGTAACACGGAATACTTGGTATGTAAGGAATAAGATGAATGTAAACAGTGTATAAATATATCTGCATAAACATTTCTACAAACTATTCTGTTCACCTTCCGGCTTCTTCGTGAAGAAATCATAAGCAACAAGTAAACAAGACAATAAAATCAAAGTGAACAAAGGGTGAAGCAGACAGATCAGTATAATGTTATTTAAAATGAATGGCAAAAGAAAGCAGAGAAAGAAATGTAAACATTCTCCAAAGAACAGTCACTGGACACATTTAAGTTGCCGTGTGAATAAATGAGACTCACATGACTGTTAGCTGTTAGTGTCACAAGTACTGTTCAGTGTAATAATAATAACAATACTACCACCACCCCCACCACGGCTGTTGCTGTGACAACTGCCAATACCAATGCAACTACTGACAATGTGGACAAACACACAAAGTTGCATCACGCGTGTCTTCCTCCTCAGCGTGACACGAGGTCCCGTGATGCAAACACATGAAGCCGCTGTATGCAAACATAGTCTCAGGCAGGGATGTGATAAGAGTGCGCTGAGTTTCTGATAAAAGGTCGCTCGGCCAAGATTTGAATTACAAAGCGATAGATGTTGTAAGCGCGAGGCTCAGCGAGCTGCTACACAGCAGGAACAGGGAGGCAAACAACAATAGTGGACATAAATATGGAGCTATTACATTACTGCCCTTTAACCCCCCCCCCAAATATGGAGCTATTACATTACTGCCCTTTACCCCCCCCCCCCCCCCCTCCAGCGACTGAGCAGCCGTGGGACCCAGCAGTCATCATAAAGCAACTTTAATCCTCCTCCCATCCAAAGAGGCCTCAGCATATCACTGGCAGCTCTGCTTGTATCAGCTTAGCTCAGCTTTTAGCCTGTGTCATCACCCCCCCCCACCCCGTGTTTTCTCCTCTGCCAGTTATCTCACTTGTTTTTTTTTTAATTTTGTTCTCTTAATCTGTTAATTGCCGTCGTCATGGTTTTAAATGACAGATGCAAACGGGCGCAGAATTTGTGCTCTAATTTAATTTGATTTGCTTAATCGTGGTGCCAGTGACAGTGAAGGTGAAAGTTGGCTTAAGATTGTTGCCACTGAGGAGAGCCTGTGACGAAAATAACATCACAACAATCACTGTTATTTATATAGCACCTTTGTAAACACTCGTACGCACACGTATATATCTGTAAACATGCTCCCCAGGGAAAGAATTATTGGATTCAAGCAGTGTTCATTCTGTTTATTTCCAATTCGAGAGAAGGTTTCGGTGTGTGTGCTGTTTACTGAATCACCGACTAAATGTTTTTGCTTTCTGTATTTCAAGTACTTCAGGGAGCATAATGCATTTATCTGTTTTTACATTTGGATATTTCTTGGTTTTCTCTGGCGCTCAGGAATATGTTTTATCTTTTTCTATAGATTTTTGAATGCAACAGAGAGAGAGAGAGAGAGAGAGTTTCGTCAGACTGGGAGAGGAGTGTAAGATGGTGTGTGTGTGTGAGTGTGTGTGTGTGTGTGGGGGGGTGGTGACGTGTGAGGGGTGGGGATTCATAGGAAATCAATAGTAGAGAGAGCACACTGGCTCTGTAACCTGATTTGTGCTCATGAGGAGCTGAGGCAGGACAACAAAAGCAGAGAGAGAATGAAGCACGCCGAGGGTTTATGGGGCTGCGGTGTTGGGCTCACGAGAAAGCAAAGGCAGCGGCAGAACTGGCCAGACAAAGGCTAATGAGAAGAAAGAGCAGGGTGAGAGAAAGACAGCCAGAGAATCTCAGAGAGGCTGAGGGAAACAATAACACGCCCTCTCACAACAGAGAGCAGAATGTGGCTCAGGTTACAATCAGGCCTCAGCTCATGGCAAACAAAGCTCAGGGCTCCGTCTCTGCTCGTGGGGACTTCAGGACAGAGAGCACAGCGAGGTTAACCAATTCGGCCATTTAGAGGCATCTCTGTCGCTGCAGGTGTCTGTCTCATTGTTCTGCTGGAGCGATGCCATCAGCAGCTGTGCAGGTTTCGCTCCTCTCAGAGCGTGATGGCGTTTCAAACTCGCCACCTTCCCTCCCCGCTGCCATCGAAAATGAAACCGGCTCGGTGTTGCCGAATAAACTGCAGTCCCAAGCCAGTTTACCTCTGAATCAGTTGACACAAATCTGACCTGACACCTGTTTCTTCAAGCTTTATTGCACCGATTAAAAACCAACTCCAGACGCCATAGCGTCCTGTCTGTTATGATTAAAGGCTGCCTGTCTGCGTGTGGTACGCGGCGAGAGCGACTGCATGCGCGGTGGCGCTGCAGTCGGACACGCTTCGCCGGGGCCCGTCGGCAGAGCACATTAGCTTCACTCCGTCATCGCTGGGCTGCCTCATGAATTATTCACAGCGCAGAGAATAACACAATAATCCAGCCCCTAAATCTGCACGCTGTCACTTTACCAGTGTAATTGTGATTCATACAAATCAGAGTGCACAGCTGTTGTTTTCGCCTGGACACGCCACACCACGGCCTCCGTAATACAGTGTGCCCTGCGCCTCCTTCTACTCCCAGATTCTCTGGAGATATGAGAGGGGAGAGGCCTGGTGCAGGTTAATGCTGCAGTTAGAGGAGGAGGCCTGAAGGACATGGCTGCAGGAGGTGATGGAGGGTGCAGTGTGTGTAGCACAATGGCTCTCATCTCATTATATTTTCAGTCAAAAAACAATATCTGACAGGAGCAGATCTGCTTGTGTCTTGTTTTCTATTATTATCAGTGAAATAAACAACAGACCAAACATCCCCAGATAAGAATAATATTTATCATTTTATTTGATATTTTCTCATTTCCCACTGGAAGTAAATATGGCAAAACACGTCAAAAAGACAGCTCCCATTGTCCAAGGGTTGTATTTCAAGGACATTTTAAGATGTGGCTAAATGAGTTGCTGTTGCATTTGTGGAAATCAAATTGTTGCGTTCAACTCGGTAGCAGGCTCCTGATACGGTGGCCTCGCTGCATGCAGAGGATTACAGTCTTAGGACTTTGCAGACTCACTGCGCTGGAAAAAAAAAAAGGACGTCATTGTGAGCAGATTTACTAAAACCAGAAAATAAAAACAGTGGGAACATAAAAGAGGAGTAGACTGCTCAGGTTCAGAGTGACAGCTCTGGCTGTTGGGGCAGTGCTTGTTATTTCATAGACGCATCGACCGTCTCCGACCTTTATTGTGTTTATGGTTTTAAAAGTGCATTATTCTCATTGTGCATTGCGGCCCTGAAAAGTGATGACTCAACATGGCTGCTGTGATCGATATTCGAATCACAGTGCAGGTGAAGCCTGCAAATTTGCTTCATTCAGTGTTGATTTCCAAAGTCCAACCTGTTTCAGGCGAAACCTCATCGCTCGTGTTTCCTCCCACCAGAAATTCATTGAGTTTGAAGATGCCTTGGAAGGTGAGAAGAAGGACCTGCAGGTACAGGTGGACTTTCTGGAGCTGCAGGGGAAACAGCTGGAGCTCAAGACAAAGAACTACTCCGACCAGAGTGAGTGGACGTGACCTCAGTCACTGTGAAACACTGCGGCTCATTCCAGGGCTGAGTGGCCGCCTGGAACCTGGGAATTAAGCTTTGAACAGTTTCAAACTCCAGTAGGTTGTTAGAACACAAATAGAGTTATGACCTGATTCGCCCCCCTATCTCCCATCAGCATTAATTTAACAGGAAACAGGATAGAATTACCATCAGTGGGATTTGGATTGGTTATTTTTTTACATCTGTCTGTGTCTCAGTCACTCGGCTGGAGGAGCGAGAATCCGACATGAAGAAAGAGTACAACGCTCTGCACCAGCGCCACACTGAGGTACAGGACAACCGCACTCTCATTCCGTCTTATTTTGTCCGCTTTGCAAAGTCCATGCCTCCACCAGATTTGTATTTCTCACCAGTACATGCATCTCACATTCCTCCACTCTCTCCGCTCCTCATCGCTCCTGATGTGGGTCGCAGATGATCCAGACGTACGTCGAGCACATAGAGCGGTCCAAAATGCAGCAGGCAGGGACCAACAGCCAACCCGAAGGCCCCGGCTGTGGACGGACGTGAGTTGTTTTTCGATGTTTAAAGCTCATCCATCTTAACCCCATAGTCTCGTCGCTGGTGTTTCATTTACCTTTCCGCGCGTATGTATGAGGCTTTTCACGCTCGGCGTCCCCCATGCCGGCGTTGGTTTGTCAGATGGCCCCTCCCACCGACAGGAAGGGGAGAAAATGGTCGCACTAAACCCCGGCAGGAAAAACACATTTAGCTGTTCAGGCTGCATGCAGGACTCAGCGACAGGTCAACGCACAGGTTCTGAATATTTATGTGGACCGCGGATTAGTCACCATGGCAACATGTTCCCGATACACGCAGTCATCTAGATCTCAATTCAGATACAAGCTAATGAAATTCATCCTAATCCGACAGGTGGTTCAGGAAAGTTTACACCCAGAAGAAGACTCAGAGCAGCCTGTTGAGGGTGTGTGGTCGTGTTTACGTGTTTTCATGTGTCACTGCATGTTCCTGTACTTCTCTAATCACTGTCTGTCTGTCTGTCTTGCTGGCTTGCTGGCTTGCTCTCTGTGCCGCTGTTTTGCACAGTCAACGCCACACATGGAGGAAAAGGTAAATTCAACATGGTCCCGCAACTGCCCCTGAATCCTATCGCCTCAAACAAAATGCCTGCCTGGACTTGAAATTTGTAAAAAAAAGAAAAGAAAAGCTGCTGACGCTTCTTGACGACTTCTCATTTGAAGCCGTGCGCCTTTGTGTGTTTGCAGCTGCTTGTTATCGTTCCAGCCTCATTACTGCTGCTTTATTTCATAAGGAATAGTGTAAAGAAATGCAATCCATCCGCTCCACCTCTTGCCTCTCGCTCCCTCATCTGCTTGTGTCTGCCCCTCCTCTGCTCGTTTCTAACGATGACGTTGATATGCTCCACCAAGAGGAAGTTATCGTATGTTTAAGAAAAGTAGGAATGGACTTTTGTGGACAGTTGCAGTTTGAGCTGCACGTCTCGACGTATCCATATTTAGCCTCGGCCTTTCTCATTCATCCACACAGTTAAATATCTACTTTAAATAACCGCGTTCTCTCTTTCTTGTATAATAACACACATAAACAGAAAGTTAACTTTACTGAGCGTCGCCTCACCCAGGGGGGAGCTGGGAGCTTTGACTTATCAGCCCATGTTTATGGAAAAGCTTCAGCTCATTATAAGTTCCCTGCTGATTTAAGTGCTTATGTTAGATCCATACTAAGCGATTGATTCATTTTTTTTTTTTTAGACCCTGATTTGTGCCTGTGCATCAGTGATAATTAATCCTCGCTCCTCTGTGCATGTGCACTCGTAATATGGATACGTTGGTTTAAAGTCAGGCCCCCTGTGCTGGACTGAAGTCAGAGAGTAAAACAAGAAACAAATGAATGACTCTTTGCGTGTCTTTGTGTTTTCTTTGCCTGCAGCAAAGCGGAGCGCCCGCCGTCGTTGAGCCTGTACCCCAGCGGCGAGGGCATGGTACGTGGGGGTCTCGGGGGGGCTAGGATGATGCCCGGGAAAGACATCTGGCAGGTCAGCGAGCTCGGCCAGTCTATCTTCAGCTCCGCCTCTCAGGTGGGACAGACAGCCAGTGGTGACCACCGACCTGGGAAAGGGGAGGGGCCTGCTTTACCGCTGCCCGTCCTTCTAGCCACACCCACACGACCACCTCTTCTCAGCCTATTGTTATCACAACAATTTAAACCAATTCTTTCAAGTCAGATCTCCAGAATCGAGAGGCAAAACATCTTGTTTATCAAATGCCTTTTAAAGTTGTCGTATAGATAAACACAAATGACCCGACCTCGCTTTCAGATGCTCATATAAATCGTTTGCCTCTTGTCATCGCCTCACGCTCCTGCTGTGCGCCAAGGAGGATGGATCGGAGTCCGACTCAGTCGCAGCCACGCCCAGCAGCACGGGGAGCAAGTCCAACACGCCCACCTCCTCCGTCCCCTCCGCCACCGTCACCCCGATCAACGAGGGCTTCCTGCCGCACTCCGACTTTGACGTGATGCGGGCCGGGAACCAGAGGAAGAGCGCCAAGCGGCTCAGCCGGAACATGGAAGTGCAGGTTTCCCAGGAAACCAGGAACGTCAGCATCGGTGAGAAACGCACAAATGTTCCATTCGTCATGCTCCAGAGAGCAGCTCCGAGAGGGTTTGTCCCATTTCTCCAGGGATGGGAAGCAGTGACGAGTGGTCCGAGTTTCAGGAAATCATCGATTCCACTCCTGAGCTCGACATGTGCGTGGACCACCGCGTGTACGGAGGAGGAAACAGGTACATCGCCACGGTATCATCATGGCATGTATGCCCAGTGTCTCGGGAAAAACCTTTAACGATTAACGATTATTATCCACGTGTGTTTCAGCCCCTCTCAGGGCATCGTGAACGAGGCCTTCGGCATCAACACCGACTCCCTTTATCACGAGATCAAAGACGCCAAGTCGGACATTATCGGAGATGTAGACGCAGGCGCCGAGCTGCTAGGTACGAACAGAAATATCTCCTTATTTGATCCGTGCAATGACATCATTTTGCTGGTTTTCCTGCATGTCAGAGCAACACAATGTCAGTTTGCATTAGCTTAAAGTCAAAGTGATGCTCCTGATGGCCTCTTCGGTCTTTCAGTCTGCTTCTAAGTGAATCCAGACGCTCACCGCTGCGCACGGCAAGGCTCAAACCTGTATTAATGACACCTTTACAAAGAAGAATTAGGCCTCCCACCTGTAGGGGGGGCCCTTATGTGTCTGGATTCTCATATTGTGTTGCTCCGACATGCGATGTTTCTTAGCAATGTCAGAGTAGACCCAGACACAGGGAAACATCAGTTGACGCATGAGTGCACTGCGAAAAGTTTCAGTGTTTTTGCTGCGGTTGCTGCAGGGCGGGAGCTCCGTGTGACGCTGTGTGAATGTGCCACCGCACTGACTCAGTGTTCTTTCTTTTGACCTTGCATGGCTGAGGCTGGAAAACACTCCATCCCAGCAGCTCATCTCACAGCCATCCTGAGAAAATATATCGAATCCCCGACCCCAGCGGGCCATTCTCTTTTTCTCAATCTTAATTATTGTTACTGGGTTCCTTTGGGTTTGGGTAGCAGAAATAAGAAGGGAGCTCCTTTGTTAACCTCTCACCCATTTCTTTTTTTCCCTTTTATGTGCTTCTGCTGGTGACATCCATAGGCGAGTTCTCAGGTGTGTATCTTATCTTTTGCTTGGTATCTTTTTTTCTTTTGCTCGCACAACTTCTGTCCGAACATCCAAGAGCAGTGGGGACAAGAGAAACCAGACTGGTATGGTTTTAGTCAGTGATTATTTCAAACCTTACTTTCATTGCATTACACATGAAAGATCTTTGAAATTACCCGCTCACCTATATGTCCAATCATATTATTTCAAACAGGCAATATTCTCCTTTAACTGTTTTGCTGGGACTTTGAAATAAATCTGATGCGTAAACAAATCAAATTTAGTTCCGCAGAATCAACCTCCCTCTTGACTTCTCCTATTTTAGTCCTCTAGCCCAGCTGCTCTTCCTCATATCCAGATTCTATTAAAGCTTATCAGCATCGTCTCTTCTCTCTTCCCTTCCTGTCCCTCTCCTCTTCACCATCTTCTCCGGTCTCTGCCATTTTCCCCTCTTTCCTTTTCCTCCTTCCCCCTTTTTTCTTCCTCTGCCTCCAGTTCGCGATGATTTCTTCGGTAAGGCGCCCCCCTCGCCTCCTCTCATGGTCACATTTGCTTGTTATGTCATCCCCTGGCCTTGAGCTTTCACATCCCTCTGGTTTATTCTGTTTGTTTGCTTGTTTTTGCGCAGCTTTATATTATATTTACATTCTGTGTCGCTGCATAGCGAAAAAGAAGAAAATAAATCTAAACAGAGGATTAGTGTGTGCGTTGGATGGGATGTGCAGTCAGGTGAGGATCGAGATGGTGCCTGGAGACGAGGGTCGTAGGAAATTGCTACCAATAATCACTTGTCTTCTGCAGGTTTTGACACTTTCTTTCCGTTCAGTTTTTATTTGTCTATGTTTTTACGTGCAAACCCCTCATTTCTGCTTAAAGTTTGTGGGTGGGGCGCGTGTTGCACACTGCTTGCTGCTTCCGTGTCAATGTTTTAGATGTTCAGGATTTGATAGTTTGAGCATATTAACTTCCATAAAGTCTGAAAAAAGAGAAACTTGTGTAATGCCATGGATTATTTCTCTTTTGAAGGGTGAAAAACAGCACTGAGCGAACCAGAAAATACTCAGAACGCTCCTTTGTCAACCCTTAATATCTAAGAACGTTTAATTTGTGTAGGAGTATCTCATCCTTGGTCACGCTGCTGAGTCAGTGAAATGCATTAGTTAGTCTTTGTGTTGACTGACGTGGCGAATAATGTGTGACGATGTGGGCGTGACTGTTTCAGGAATGGGCAAGGAGGTGGAGAACCTGCTGACCGAGAACAAACAGCTCCTGGAGACCAAGTAAGAGACAGAGAAGGACGAATTTGGATGTTTTCATTCGGCATGTTCTCCCCGGGAGTGTTTGGACGTGACAGCTCAGCTCGTGGGCTCCTGCAGCTTGTTTCGGTTCCTCACAGCCTCCTCTCTCTCTTTGCTCGGCAGAAACGCTCTGAACATCGTGAAAAACGACCTTATTGCCAAAGTGGACGAGCTGTCGGGGGTGCAGGAGGTGCTGAGGGAGGAGCTGGAGGCCGTGAGGCAGTCAAAGAACAAGGTGGACGCCAGGGTCAAGGAGCTGGAGGAGGAACTCAAGAGGTGTGTGGTCGACGACGTTTGAGACGTTTCGAGTCCTGAGTTCAATCCTCACGTCAACTCTTGCGTTGCAGGTTAAGAGCCGAAGCTCTCGGAGCGTCTCGGGACTCGAAGGATGAGGGAGCTGACGATGTGAGTGAAAGGAGTCTTGGAGCTATCCAGGAGATTCAGTGTCTTCCCATTCCAACGTCAAGATAATGAAAGCGTGAAATGACTCTGTGCCTCGATGTTCCCAGTTCTCATCGCCCATGCAGGACGGCGACATGACAATGACCCAGCGGCGGCGCTTCACCCGCGTGGAGATGGCGCGTGTGCTGATGGAGAGGAACCAGTACAAAGAGAGACTGATGGAGCTGCAGGAGGCCGTGCGGTGGACGGAGATGATCAGGTAGAGGAACAGAAAGACCCTCAACGACACACACTGTAAAACAAAGACAAAAAAACTAACAGAAGCTGTGAATGAAGTGGCAGTATCGACATTTCTCAAAAACATGTGGTTGAGCTCTCTCCTCTCTCTCCTGTCAGGGCGTCCCGGGAGAGTCCTCCGATCCAGGAGAAGAAGAAGTCTACCATCTGGCAGTTGTGAGAATCTGGTTTCAATGAAATATATTTACCTGGGACTCATTTAAAAAAACAAAATAAAAAAAAAACACCTCTCCTCTTCTCTCTGTCTCCGTCCACCAGCTTTGCCCGTCTCTTCAGCTCATCGTCCAGCCCCCCGCCGGTCAAGCGGCCGTACTACAGCGTCAACATCCACTACAAGTCGCCCTCGCCGGCCGGCTTCTCGCAGCGACGCAGCCAGACCATGTGTCAGATCTCCACCTCCAACCGCACGCTGGAGTTCTTCCCTGAAGAGTGAGCAGCAGCGACCCCCCTCAGTTATCCTCCACCTTCACGCCGGAGCTCCCGCCCCCTCTCTGCCTCTCACGCCGCTCGGGGCCCGGGCACCTGGTCGCTTTGCTTGCTTTTGGCAGCTTTAAGAGTAGAAAGCTTCCAGCAGGTTCTCAGACATTCAGCACACATATATTAAATATATTAAATTGGAAGGTTATTATTATTATTTTTTTAAATCTCTTATTCACCCACACAGGCACGTAAATACACACAAGCACAACACAAACTGTTTCATCACCTCTTTCTTGCTCAAATGCCAAAAAGGCTTTTTAAAACTTCTCAGTATCGGGTGATGAAACGCTGCAGCTGCTTCATGTTCCTCCTTTTCTCTGCCTCCTCCTGCTGACGGCTGGCCGGGCTGCTAACGCTTCGCTCTCCTCTCTCTGTCTGTCTCTCTCTCTCTCTCTCTCTCCTGCCTTGCTCCTTCTCCTCCATTGCTTGCAGACTGGCCAGTAACGGTGTTGCGTCTCTCCTCAGTGACTCGGCGCTCTTAGCCCGCCGAGAGCAGCGGCGCGAACAGTACCGGCAGGTCCGCGAGCACATGCGCCGCGATGACGGCATCATGCAGGCTTGTGGCTGGAGTGTGCCGTCTCGCTTCAAACAGGTACACACACACACACACACACACACACACAGACGCCAGGCCTCTGTGGGCCGCACAACAAAAACACACAACCTCCCTCCAGAGCCCGTGGTCAAGATACTGGTGCAGTGTGTGAGTAAATATATGTGACAAACCCTTACCTTATGTGGAAAATAAATTCAACACATTTATCGTCCACATATTTAGGTTCTGGAGGCAGAGCTGCAACTCTTTCTTTCACACATTTATTGAGTTTCTAAATCTCATGCTGATTGTTTCACACGTTTACTAAGTGTCAGAATCGTCCTCCAGTCGTTATCCCAGTATATAGATAAACTGCAAAGTTTTTAAGGTGATTAACTTCCTTCCAGTCAGACACTGGGTGGCTGAATAATAATTCATAACTCCTGGTCTCCCACAGACTGGCCCTCAGGCGGACGCCGCTCAGGAGAGCCCGCTGAAGAGACAACAGGTCAGTGAGACCAACCGGCATCACTGATTACTGCAGTTTCTCCACCACGACTGAACTGGTCACCTCTGCTTTCAGACCACCGCCAACGAAAAAGAGGATAATCGCATGAAGAATGTCCCTGTCCCGGTGTACTGTCGCCCCCTGGTGGAGAAGGACCCCAACAGGAAGGTGAGAAATGTCCACACCCAGTTATAATAAGTTCTTTCAGTTTATTTATTTATTCAGGTGGAAGGAGACGGGGAGCAGCGTTTGTTTCACTGTGTGTGTGTGTGTTTGTAGTTGTGGTGCGCGGCAGGCGTGGACCTGACGGGATGGAGGGCCGGCGGCCAGGAGTCGGCACCAAGCAGAGTGCTGCTGGGCGGCAGTGATCCCCTGCACGCTGACGAGGACGGAGCGGAGAAGAAGACGTCCCCGGAGAAGAGGAAGGTACATTATTTGCTTTTTCTTTTTTTTTTTAATTGCTTGTTTTTGGTTTCGCCGTCATCCTCGCTGTCGTCTCCCTGTCCCAGTCAAAGGAGCTCCAGGAAACAGACAGCATGAACAGCCGAGTGTGGATCCTCACCAGCACTCACTCCGCCAGCAAGGTGGTCATCATCGACGCCAACCAGCCGGGCTCGCTGGTCGACCAGTTCAACGTCTGCAACGCCCACGTGCTCTGCATCTCCAGCGTACCAGGTCAGACTGAAAGCCATAGTTTCCTTGGAATTGTTCCTCGTCGTTGTTGTGTTGATGCGTTTGTGTCTGTGCTCAGCTGCCAGTGAGAGCGACTACCCAGCAGGAGAGATCGTGTTGGATCCAGGCGACGGTGGCGCCGGCGGAGGCGAGGACACCGGGGGCATGGAGAACATGTTGGCCGGCATTACTCTCGTCGGCTGCGCCACCAACTGCAGTGTCGCCCGTAGCAACTGCTCCTCCCGCACTGACACCCCCATCATGGACAAGGGACAAGGTTGCGGCTCGTCCTGCATATGTTTCATTACCGGAACATGAGAAATGTGTCACAGTTACAGGTTTATGAACAGTTTCCATGGTTTTGTGCCGTAGCCCCCACCGCTCCCCCCATGAACGGAAAGATTCACCCTGCACAGTCGGCCGAGGAAGCCACTGAAGCCACAGAGGTCCCAGAGTCCACAGCCAGCCACACAATGAGATCCGGCCCTCCGGGACCATTCACCGAGCACGTCTTCACGGATCCCCACCCCCGCCCCACAGACGCCTCTGACAGGTGAGAGCTCACAGATGTTCAAAATAAAACACCCCCATGAGCACGTCAGACGATGATCTGACAATACCCGTGGGTTTCATCTGCCCTCACAGAAGCGGGGGCCTGTCCAAAGAGGAAACGTCCCAGCCTCCAGAGTCAGAGGACGGAGGCGACGAGTCCAAAAATTACACGAGCGTGGCCCCCACCATGTGGCTCGGGGCCCAGAACGGCTGGTGAGTGGTTGTCTCGCCTCCGCAGCGACCTCTTCTGGCCGATGTGTGTAAAGCTAAAGGAGCGTGTGTCCGTGTCGTCCCTCCAGGCTCTACGTGCACTCGGCTGTCGGAAACTGGAAGAAGTGTCTCCACTCCATCAAGCTCAAAGACTCGGTGCTCAGTCTGGTGTAAGTGGTTGCTGCCGGATTTGAAACACGCTACAGTTTTATTGTGTGTTAGAAATCCATCCTCTGTCTCAAAAGTTTTAAATTAATTCAGACAGGTCTTTTGTTGTCTCTGTTTTTAAAGATTCTGCTGCTCGGCCATCTTTCATTATTATATTCTATGTTCTGTTCTGTTTGCTGTGACACATGTTGAGCTGCATTTACACTATGTAAAGTACCACAAGAGTAAAGTTTTGTTAAGCCTGTCTGTGAATTTCTGTGACACCAACAGTCTTGGTTTTCTCTCTAACTGCAGGCATGTGAAAGGCCGTGTGCTGGTCGCCCTCGCTGACGGGACGCTCGCCATTTTCCACAGATCAGAAGGTATTCGGTGTTTGTTTTAACAGCGCTCCTGAAGTCGTTTTAGCTTTAGGGCATGAATGTATGAATATGACCACCTGTGTGTCCAACAGATGGCCAGTGGGATCTGTCCAACTACCACCTCATGGACCTCGGCCGGCCTCATCACTCCATTCGCTGCATGGCGGTCGTCCATGATAAGGTGTGGTGCGGCTACAAGAACAAGATCCACGTCATCCAGCCCAAGAGCATGCAGATCGAGGTGAGTCGGGAGTTCCCTGCCGCAGAAGAAACCGCCCACCGGCCTCGGCCTTGTGGTCGTTATCGTGATGACGTGCGTGTTTGCGCGACTCTCGTCCTTCGCTGCAGAAGTCCTTCGACGCGCACCCCCGCAGGGAGAGCCAGGTGCGGCAGCTGGCCTGGATCGGCGATGGCGTGTGGGTGTCGATCCGGCTCGACTCCACCCTGCGTCTCTACCACGCTCACACGCACCAGCACCTCCAGGACGTGGACATTGAGCCTTACGTCAGCAAGATGCTGGGTGAGATTCTGTCAACTTCGTCCTGTAGAGAGTTTCGCACCCTTTCATATTGTAGTTTCTTCTCAACTCTGGGTGTCCCTCACAGGCACTGGCAAGCTGGGCTTCTCCTTCGTGCGAATCACGGCACTTCTGATCGGCGGGAATCGTCTGTGGGTGGGAACTGGAAACGGCGTGATCATCTCCATCCCACTGACGGAGAGTGAGTTCCACGTACACGACTGCATCAGCTGCTTATTCATGATTCTATTTGTTTGTCAAGGTGCATTCACAATGATTTTGTTTGACATGAAGGAACCAAGCAGCATTTTTGGAGAAAGAGAAAGAGTTGATGCAAATATACATATATATATATATATATATATATATATATCAATAAATGATCATTTTAAATTATAGGGATGCTTGAAAGGAAGATGCAGTACACTGATGTTCATAACATTACTAGAATAAAATTATAGCATTCAATTACAATTCTGTTCTTGTAGCATTACAAGTTAATTTTTGAAATCAGTTCCACTTAGTTATCCAATCATTGGTCTCCTGAACCGATGAGTCTCTTTTCTAGGAAAACACATGCAGCATCTCTTCAGCTCCCTCCCTCTCCTCCCCATGACGTCCCTGACTAGTTTTTTCCACCTTCTATTTTTCCCTCCTTCGATGGTTTCACCTCTTTTCACACAGTCATAACTGTCACTGTCGCTGTCCTCTTTCTCCTCTGCTCTCCTCCCTTCCTCCTCCTCCTCCTCCTCCCGTAGCGGTGGTCCTTCACCGAGGACAGCTCCTGGGTTTGAGGGGTAAGTGGGAGTCTCCTGACATCCTGCCGTTGGGGTCCACCTTTCCTTTGCCCTCACCCAGTCAAACCTTCATGTTGCTCCATACATAGTCAAGCAGGGAGGACAGGGTTGACTCCTCGTTCTGCCGATGGACACGGGAAATATTCTGACCGGTAGCTTTGCATGCTCGCCATCATTTCATCTGTTGCGACGTAAAGATGCCGTATCTTCGTGTGAGTCAGACCTGCTGCATGTAAAATTTGATTTCGTGTTTCTCTAAAAAGACTTTTCATTTTCAGTTGATCTTTGGACAAATATGGGTGTCGTGGGTGATTTGTTTTGTGTTGAGCTGGCTTTTTTTTTTTGTGTCAGGCTTCCAGAAAAAAAACAAAAAAACAAAACAGAAAGCAGGTTGGTCTGTTATTCACACCTGTCTATCTCCTCCCTCTCAGCCAATAAGGTGTCTCCAACATCCTCCGGGGGAGTCATCCACGTGTACGGCGATGACGGCTCTGAGAAGAGCAGCGGCAGCTTCATCCCATACTGCTCGATGGCGCAGGCCCAGCTGTGTTTCCACGGACACCGAGACGCTGTCAAGTTCTTCGTCTCAGTGCCCGGTAATCTCTGACAACACCAGATTATCACTCGCTCTGAATTCATTGTGTTTTAAATCCTTATCCAGCCGTTTTCATTTGCCACTAAATCCCAGCAGGTAGACGCTGCAAACGCTAACGTCCGAAAATATCTGGGATTACAGCTTTAATCTGTGATGTTAATACACTGTGGCTGGTGCACTTCAAAGCTCTATTGTCTGCTAACCGTGCGTGTGAAGCAGATGTGGACGCTGTCATTGGCGTTTAAATCTAAGCAGACGTTAACTGAGGGGCGCCGGGCATCTGCTCCAAACAAACAAACAAAAAAAAAAGATTTGGGTTTTGAACGCAGCCCACATCCTTTGTATGTTTCAGGCAATGTTCTGGCCACCCTCAATGGCAGCGTGCTGGACAGTCCTTCAGAGGGTCAGGGCTCTACAGTGCCCCCGGAGACGGAGGCCCAGAGCGTTCACAACGTGCTGGTGCTGAGTGGAGGAGAGGGCTACATCGACTTCCGTATAGGTGAGCAACCACGGACACGCTGACGCCGCACTCGACGTTATGGCAGAAACTCTGCACAGCTCTTATATTCTTGGCGTCTTTCTCCCCAGGGGACGGAGAGGACGACGAGACAGAGGAGGGAGAGAGCGGTGGGGCCTCGCAGATGAAACCTGCCTTGTGCAAAGCTGAGCGGAGCCACATCATCGTCTGGCAGGTGTCTTACGTACCCGAGTGACAGCCGGATCTGCTTTAATGCCCCACACACCCGACCACCACCACCACCACCACCACCACCACCACCTCCTCCACCTCCTCCTCCTCCCCCCCGGGCCCCTGAAGCTTCCAGCCAACCAAACCTTGTAATTATCCCTGATTGAGGAAAAGCTCCCTTGGCTCTGAAATGACCCTCCAAGCTGTGTATGGTCCCTGTAACTATGATATCCCCTCCTGCCCCATCGCCTCGTAACTCTGAAGCCTTGTAAGTACCTCCTCTAGTAATCTGCCTGCCATCCCATCTCTCCCACCCAGGGCATTGTTAACTATCTTTATGAGCTTTGTAACCCAGCCTCATAACTACCTCCCCTCCTCTGTATCGATCTTATATTAACCCTGTAAGCACACCGTACCTCCTCCTATATTTACCTCAATTGCCCCGAATCAGCCCAAGTTAGTCCTCCTCTTCCTTCATATAGTTTGTCACCTGTGAAACCTCCCCCTCGTCTGGAAGTGAAGCCCACAGCCCCCCAAAAATGCAACAGTTCTACCAAAAAATTCAAATGAAAAGTGTGGCAAAACTACCTTCCACCACAAATCAGATCATCCATAAACATTTGTGACTGAACACATGGAGCCTGAGTGATGAGGGATGCAGATTACAGGTGCTTTGACACTTCTTCGAATCTTTTTTGGCATTAAAACGGTTTATGTTGTTGGGTTTGTGGAAACAAAATAAATGTAAAGTCAATATTGCTATACATTGTCAAATTTATATCACAAGTCTGGGTTATTTGGGCTGTTACCTAAAATGTTTTGTCTCCCATCTTGCCTGTTTTTGAAGAGTCCTGATTTAGGATGGATTTTTCATCCAAGCAAAGTTATTGGGCCCAGAACGACAGCAGCGTGATGTCAGGAGATCAGAACATGTTTATGTGCTTTAAATCTTGCCAGAGGTTCAGGGTCGAGTCCAAAATTAATTTCTCCTTTGAAGGTGAGCGGGGGCATGTCGTCATAACGTGTACAGGGATTATTGTAAATCTCCAGACACACCGAAACCCATCCTCTTTGTTCAATATGGAAATTCATGCATCGATCTCCATCTGTGTGGATTAAATATTAAACATATTTGTGTGCTGAAAAAACCTCTGTGTGGCATCTCTCTCTCATTTTACAAGACACCAAAGCTAAGCTTTTTTTTAAATGAGATTTATTGTTTAACTAGTCCAACACAATCCACTTAGCATTGGTGTTTTTATAAAGCATGAGGTGACAACGTGATGGAAATATGACACGTTTTATAAAAAGATATTAGCAAACTTCATTCAGCGTCTTAAACAAAGACAATTTATACATATTTGGAGTTTTTTCAATGACTGCATTCAAGTTTTCTTAGAGTTGTGGGACTTTAAGTTAAAGCAAACTGAAAAGTTGTGATGTGCCATGTGGCTGATATTTTACCTCAACAACACAACCAGGAATAAAAGATGATATTAAAAATGCTTTAGTCTCTCTTAATCTCTCTTTTTTAATTTATGAGAAGTGACTTGTGCCGTTGGAGTTTGAATGTTGAAATGAGTTCAGTGTAAAGACATTTGATGTCTCTAAATATTAAGTTTTTAAAAATTTGAAATGTAAAAACATCTAAAATAATTTAGTGTAAATAATAATGAATTTAAAAACTTTGGTGTAAAAAAAAAAATCATCAGTATTTCAAAATATTTGGTATAAAAATGTATAATAATTTATTTGAACATTGTATTTGAAAAACCATAACATTTCAAGCATTGAGATTTTGATGGTTAAAAGATTCAGTGTTAGATTTTCCTATTCAAACTCCAATGGCACAGATACTTCCATGGTAATCGGATATCTGTGATCTGACCTTCCCACTTCAATGCAGAAATCTCTTGGCGTTAGGGTTGTGTGAGAATGAGGAGACGAATTGAACACCCCCTAGGGCGGCTGGATAGCTCAGTAGGTAGAGCACTACACCTGGGGACCCCAGGTTGGCCGGTTCGAATCCCGGTTGTGGCGTAGCAGTCGGTTAGTGCCAAGATTCTTACTGTTAGATCTAAGGTTGCCATTAGGGTTGTGTGCTGGAAGTGGGGGTTTGTCAGGTTGTGGGTTTTGTTACCTAATCAACTTTTGGAGTAAACAAAAATAAACATAACTCCATTCAGGATAAAGAGGTGTTGGCTTGTTTGCTTGTACTTCATGTCTAAATGCTAAGCCAGGCAATCCATAGTCACAGCCTGGCTCAGCTTTCAAGGAATCTTAAAAGCTTGAAAGCCATTGCTGAAAACATCCAGTTTGTTTCCAGGAGTCAGTATCTTACATTCTGGTCTGTTGTGACCCTGAGGGGCTCATGACCCTTACAGTGTTTTTCCCATTGAAGCTTGCAGGGAAGTTGTGTATCTTGCAGAAAAAAGGTCACGCTCACTGAAATGGCATCAGCAGCATGAACTTCCCTACTTTAATTCCATGTTGTTTTGCAGGGATCTCCTTCAACAGTTTGCCCTTGGGCAAGGACAAAGTGACAAAAAAAAAAATAATTAACTTGAGCCCCTCAGGGTAAAAACAGACCAGAATGTAAGATACTGAATCCTAAAAGCATTCAGGAATAAGTCTCAGGATCTTTCAGGAAAATATAAATCAAGAAAACACTGAAGTTATTATTTTTATTTTTTTGTCACTTTGTCCTGAAAACCACCTCCTTTGCCACCTCCTAATAAGTGCGCACGCAGAAATCAACACTTGTAATACCCACTTTAACCACACGAGGCGTTTTCTTGCTGTTGATTTGAGCGTGCGCACTTATTAGGAGGTGGTAATTTCTTGTGGTTTTCAGGACAAAGTGACAAAAAAAAAATAATAATAACTTCAGTGTTTTCTTGATTTATATTTTCCTGAAAGATCCTGAGACTTACTCCTGAACCCTTTTAAATCAAGAAAACACTGAAATTATCTTTTTTTTTTTTTGGCACTTTCTCCTGAAAACCACAATATTTTACCACCTCCTAATAAGTGCGCACGCAGAAATCAACACTTGTAATACCCACTTTAACCACACGAGGCGTTTTCTTGCTGTTGATTT
>JAFBJW010000140.1:0-130390 GCA_016785235.1 Pseudorhombus dupliciocellatus | reverse complement strand
TTTTTTTTTTTTTTTTGGTCACTTTGTCCTTTGACCACAAGAAAGAGCCACCTCCTAATAAGTGCGCACGCTCAAATCAACAGCAAGAAAACGTGAATGCGCTCAGTGCTGGAGATAGTGGCGCATTCACGTTTTCTTGCTGTTGATTTGAGCGTGCGCACTTATTAGGAGGTGGCTCTTTCTTGTGGTCAAAGGACAAAGTGACCAAAAAAAAAAAAAAAAGTTACCAGTTGTCATTCATTGAAGGTGCGCCTTATAATGCGGTGCGCCTTATACGCGGTGCCCTTATATGGGGTGCGCCTTATACGCTGTGCCCTTATATGGGGTGCGCCTTATACGCTGTGCGCTTATATGGGGTGCGTCTTATACGCGGTGCCCTTATATGGGGTGCGCCTTATACGATGTGCCCTTATATGGGGTGCGCCTTATACGCTGTGCCCTTATATGGGGTGCGCCTTATACAGAAAAAGGGTTGTAGTTCTGCAGGCTGTCCCGAGGAGGGCAGTGTTGAGCCATATCTGTTGAGCCAGCTGCACAGTCTCACGGTGTGAGAATGATCCTGAATGCCTCCCCTCTGTGCTGCAGCACATTCCTGGCTGTGGCAGTTTGAATGGAGAGCATGGAGACCCGGTGCGCCTTATATATGGAAAAAGTTTTAAAATATATAATTCATTGAAGGTGCGCCTTATATATGGAAAAAGCATCTGAAATGCATCCCATCACTACCTACGTCATGACGCATGTATATTGCATTAAAACTCTGAGAGAGTGGGCTTATTTTACCTTTTATTTATTAACATATCACTCACATACACATACACAGAGGACTGCTTCAGATGACATTTAGCAAAAAATGTTTGAGTCCAGGAATTATCAGGTCTTTGCGCTGAAAGCTTGAAGGGTTCTTCGACAGAAGAAGTTGAACAACTCTGTCAACAGTGCTTTCATCCAAAATGTTCAAGATCAGTCACGCAGGAGCATCAAACCGCAGTCCCCTCTCTGCTTTGCCTAGCTTGCTCCTGACTGCGGAAATAGTCTTTGTTAAGAAGGATGTCCCTCATCAAGGGTAAAGTGGGCTCCTCTGTGAGTACGCTGCCTGTTGCCTTCTTGTGCTGAGCCAGTAGCATGGCACGGAGCAGTGGAGGGTAGGGGACATAGCGCACCGGTGGCTCAGGGACCGGCTCAAATTCCATGAACTCCTGCTCTATGTGTTTGGGAACGAGGCGCCAGTCATGGTACATCACCTTGTCCACCTCCTTTTCCTCACTCTCCCGTTTCCCTGATAATCACAGCAACATTACAGAATGATCAGCACTTTCAATTATTTTATGTGCACAAATGTACTTTATTTTTCTCGAGATAAAACAACTTAAAACTTTTGAGAGAGTACACATGGATGTTGATAGAACAATGGAAAGTCAAACTAGAACAGAACTTTTTTAACCTAAAATTTAAATTGAATTATTCTGATTAGCTGCTAATTTTAATTACTTACAGTCTTACCTTTATAGGTGAGTATCCCCCATGCTTTGCCATGATCCATGTTCTACAAACCACAAGAAACCAGTTGTACGTGATTACAGGACATTTCATCACAACGTGCAGAGGCTACATTCGGCACGACAGTGGATGGATGTGGCTCTCTCACCTCAGCTGTGTAGTCCACCTTGACCTTGGTGATCTGCCAGTAGCTTGGCTCAGTGTGGTCCTCCAACCAGGATTTTCTGGTGAAGATACGGCCTACTCCAAACATCCTCATGCCTGCAAGCATGGAGAAGAGACGGCTCTCTCTTCGGACATCTTTCCATGCAAGCACGGGCAGCATCTTCCCCGTCAAAGGACGCCTCATCGTGTCATAGTCCAGGGCATACTTCTGGGACTCCTGCGGCCGGGCCTTGAGCTCTCTGTACGCCCGGATCTTCCGAGCCATTTCAGCAATGAGACGAACTTGCTTTTTCTTCACCATGACTGTGTGGTGTCACGAGCCTGAGGTGTCCTGCAAAAGAGGAATTTCATTGAGTTACCTTTGAACAGGAAGTAAAATGTAGAAATATAAGGTTAGAAAATATAAGACATTAAAAATATAAGAGTTAAAATATATGCATGTATGTATAAATACACCAATACAGATAGAAAGAGAGCTTATAGCAATATTTTATGTATATATATAAACACATATATAACATTTAACCATCAAAAGTAAGGCTGATCAACTGTGTGTTTACATCTGTATCTTATCAGGTGTTTGATATTGTATCGATGTATACACACTTTTGACTTATGCTGTACTGCAATGTAATATTTTATTTTGCTAAGATCGATTCTCTTCTCAGACACTGAGAGCCCTACTGTTACGAAGCTAGCCTGAGTTAGCCGTTAGCTGCGAAAAGCTAAAAACATCGTGCGCAGACGACAAATGATCGGCTTTCACGGAGTGTTGCTAAACTATCCGTCCTGTGGTCTGAAAGAAAAACAGCAGAAATACCTGAAGCTGTGTGTGTGTGGGGGGGACCGGTCTCACTTGACCTCCGCAATGCTGCTCCACTCTGCGGTCCGTACGCGAAAATGTTCCGTGTGAACCGCTACCCTACTTTTGTTCCGCATGGAACAATCTGAGAAAAAGGGTGAACGGGTTTTGATTATTCATTTTGTGTTTAATAACATTTTATTATTACGTCATTTTTCTCTTTCTCAGATTTTGTTAAAAGGGCAGTCTATTAAAGAAAGAAGTGGATAAATAATATTGCAATAAATAAACAATGGCTCAGAATATAAACATGTGTTTTGCAGGAAAGTCTTTATAGGACTTAAAATCTGAAGTATTTTTTTGATTCTGGAGTCAACAAAACAGCAGTATATCTAAGTCAATCCTTTGTGCATATGTTTATTTAGCATTCGTTTTATTTTCAGCTGAAAATCATGCTGATTGGAGGCCTTCACATACAATATTGTTAATATAGCATTTTATAGAAGAAACACTTAGAATTTTCCTATTTACAGTACAACAGTAAGAAAAAGTGCTTGGATGCATTGACATTAAGACAAATATAGTGAAAGAAGTTAATGAAATACACCTGCTGGACTACAGCTAACCATTGTGAGGTTATATCACTGGATCTACAGAGAGGGATTTCAAACAAACTCATTGCACACCTGGAATGTAACACTAATCATGGCAGATAAGCATGGTCCTCTGGTACCGTCACCACTGTTGCTGTGTCCAGACACACACATTCCTCCCCAAAACCCCCATCACAGAAGATAATTGCATTGCATAGTACCATAAATGTTTGTCTGTAAATCTAGTTAAGCTAAGAGGAGTAAACGTGGTAAGAGACTGGTGGCTGAGGCAGCAGTGGGCAAACTGTAGCGTCAACTACTACTCAAATACTATTATTATACTTAGATTGTTATGGTTGGGTACTCTGACAATAAAAACTATACTTTAAATCTGACCCTTGTCACTAAATTATAATCGAATCAGACATAAATTGACCTTTAAACCCCACTCAGCAGTAGCAAAACATTTAAATTGTTAACAGCCACAATGAGAATTGTTTCTTCTGCAGGAGCAGAGAAATACATTTCTATGACTAAGACTCTGACAGCTTGTAAAAATCATATTCAAGTGTCTGATACTGAAACAATCCATTATTAATAATAATTAATGACAGTTAAATACAACTTTTGTGAGTCATGAGCAGTTAAGGACAAGAATTGAACAAGGCCTTTGGGAGCAAAAACAAAAACAAAGAACAAACAAGAAAATTTAAACTGCTCATAATCTTAAACAAATACATTTTTAAAGGTTCTAAAACAACAATTAGATGTAACAGTGATAAAAAGTAACTTAAAATGAGCAGTGGTCTCATTTAAGCAACACACACCAGACAATGTATACTGTTTACATTTTTCCAAAAAAGTAGAAATCAAAAGCATCTATAGTGAGACTTGAATGAATTACATATTGGAAAACACGATTCCAATAATGTGATGAACAATCAGATGTGCTTCAGTTGTTTGCGGATCAAGAGCAGCACAGACAGAAACACCATCTTCTCATTTCTTGACTAAAAGCTGCAAAGTGCGCTTGTGTTCATTCCACCTCCTCTTACTGTTTCTTTAGTTTTTTTACAGTTTAAGTTTTAGATTCACAGCCATGACCTGTCGGTGAGAAACAAGTTTCAGCTGATTCTCACATTGGAAAAGTAAAGATTGCAGATGCCACTGAAACAGGTAACAGACAACTTTGTATAATGCGTGGGCAGCGTTGAGGCTGAGAAGAATATATATTATTTGCATACAGGATAAAAACAAAGAAAAAAAAACTTACTGTCTTGTCTTTTTTAACCCCCCTTGTTTTTTGCAAATACATAAAGACGACAACAGGAATTTGGCCTCGTCTTGCTTCAGTGTCACGTTGAACAGTTCTCACTGTACCCTTCCTGTCGCTCACCTCCGACGATAAATGGCAACAAACTCTGTAAGTTAACGAAACAACACCACATCTTTTCACATGTTACTGAAGCTGGTGTTAGATACCGAGTGCATGAAGAGCATGACGACATGTGAATGGCATGAGAGAAGATCACAGTAATAAACGTGCAGGCAGAAATACTGCCACCGCCCACACAGTCTCTGCTCAACCAGTCCTGGTTGTTCTCGGCACTACCACGCAACAGTGCTGCTGAGGAAAGCTCGAGGCAGGTAAGTAACACTAGATTAGATGCCGCAGCACAGTAACCTCTGCCAGTGTTTAACAGGAGGTAGGACTCAAGCCGCCCAGTCATGTCCAGCGGCATCTTTTCCTCTGACAGGCTTCAGGGTCGGACGTGCAACCCTCCGAGTCACTCTCTGAGGAGGACGGTCCAGCCAAGGGAGGGACAGACAACTGTGAGGAGGGCTCAGGCCCGTCAGGGGTTTCTTCTATGGCGCCACTATTGAGACTGAGCACCCAACCCAGTTTATTGTGCAGCAGCTGACGAAGGCCCGGGGGCAGCGGCAACACATCCAGGGTGTCTATACAGTCTGGCAGTAGCTGGCGAAGGCGAGCACAGCAAAGGTAGAGCAGGGAGGTGGGGGCGGAGCAGGACCTGATAACCTTCATGCTGCTTTTGGCTGCTGTGGAGCACGCCATCGGGTAAAACCTCTTGTTTTGGAGCTCTGTGGCAGCAACACCTACATCAACAAGCGGACGAAAAGTTTAATAACGTGATTAATATCTTGTGAAATATGGTGGGATCAAAAGCTCCTTGTCAGTACCAACCTATACACTTTCGATTCTTGAAGAAGGTAAGTGTGCCATGCCACGTGTCCAGGTGGACTCCGATGATGGACCCCTGTCCGAACCGTGAAGAAAAATTCATCTTGTCTCCTTTATGATGCAACAAGCCTGTAACCAGAGACACACAATGATGTCCAACCCTTATCTTGACAATTCAGAGCAGTCACCACCACAGTTCAGCGTTGCGTTGGTCATACCTGTGTAAGAGAGACCCCAACTGTCTGCATCTTTCCCCAGCAGGCTGCAGAAGGTGTGCCTGTACTTGTCAAGGTTGACATCAGAAGCACCGATGCCGACCATCTGTTCATGAAGACAGAAAGGAGAAGAAGTCATGTTTTAAATCATCTTTTAGAAAAGCAGGCCAACATAAGGTGAGAGATCAGAGGTTTACCATGTCTGTTCCATACACAGGAGATGTCATCTTGATTTCCCAGAAGTGCTGCCCTTCAGCCAGCTCTTTGGAGCCACGGATCGCAGCTGTGCCACAGCTGTATTCAGAATGGAAGTTCACTTTGCGATTGTCACAGCTCAGTAATGTTGCTGTGGACCGGCTGTTTGAGTCCCACACCCAGTCAAATTCTAAAAAAAAAACAAAAGAACAACAGAGGCTGTTCATCCTGAATTCAGTTTAGCTTCCTTCACCCGTTAAACCCTTGAAATCAGCAGCAGTGTTGTACCTTGGTCGTCCTCTCCACAGTGGCAGTCTTTCACTTGGTGAAAGCCTCGCAGACGAGGGTTGTAGCTGGTCTCAGCCTGGGAATCGCAGCCACAGTAGGACTCTCCGGTGACCGGCACTGCACTGGGGACCGGAGGAACCATCACTGCTGAAAAATCTGGCTCGGAGTCTGAGTCACTAAACTTGGGAGCAAGTGAGCAGAAAAAGAAACAGCAAAGTCCTCTGTCAGCAACATTGAAACCTGAACCTTGAAATTGGTTTCTGCCCAGAAAGACACATGCTTTTACATTCTGAAAGTTGAAAGGATGTGTTTATGGTGAATTCACTGCTGTGTAAAAATGATTAGCTCTAAAACAAAGCATGCAAACAGCTCAACTTTTAGCTTCAAGCATCAGACATTAGCAACAACAAACATGCATGATCTTGGACACTTCATATCTGTTCGATAAGCAGCGTGCTCACCTCTAGGCGACCATAGCTCCATTCTTCGCTTTCAGAGGCCAGCACGAGTGCCCGGGCATCAGCGTCCCGCCGTATCCCGCCCCACACGTATCTCCACGCGCGACTGTTCCTGCTTCGTCTGGACATGGCAGTAACTCTCTGTCTCAGCTGAAGTCAGACCAGGTTTATTGCAGATGGATGAACAGCATCAGTCCAGCTGCTGGAGGACAAGATGAGTTGGTGAGAAAAAAAAGTTCTGTTCCAACTGATCACCTGAGCAGATGTTTACTTTTGAACACACACACACATATATATATATATATATTTTTTTTTTTTTAAAGTAAAAACAATAAAGATTTTAAATGTGAATATGAACTACTGCATTCATTGAATGTGATGACACATCTTGGTGGTTTCGTGTGTCCTTCTTTGTTTATTTTTAAGCTTAACTTACATTTGAAACTGATGATGTGCCTTCTTATTTCAGCATGTCGTGCAGCAACAACAAACCACAACAACAACATCAGCACCCACATCCACCCGAAAGCCTGCCTGGCTGTGTTTGGCTCGAACACGGTTCTCATGTCATCCCCTTCATCGCTGACATCTGAATTTAACGTTTATCGAGCAAACGAAACCAGCTGTTGTTAGCCGATGCTAGGCTAACACCAGCAGCGTATGCTAGCAGGCTCCAACAAGGTCAGAGGCGTCACAGTTCAAGCCAGACAGCCGTTTAAACTTGTATGTACACGGCCCAGTTCACTGCTGTGTGTCGCTGACTGGTGTGTGTCTGTCCACGGGAGTTGTGAGGAAAGTGGCTGGAAAAGAAGCCCGAACTACCCGCGCAGAGCAGCTAGTAAGTTAGCTTACGTTAGCATGCTACTGCTAGGAACGCTGTATTTTTAAAAAAAGGGGGGTGACGCTCACATTACCTGCCTGATGTCCGCAACCGAGTCGAAGTGGAAGCGTGAAACTGCAGAGATGTTGTTCCACGAAGGAGCCGATCGCTACTCTGAGGAGGATACGGGAGAGTTGGAGGAGCAGCAGGCGGAGCTGCGCTTCCCCATGACCTACTTATCCGGAGTCCCAGAAAACAACAAGCTCAGCTGCTGCTCTGCACAGGAAGTCCTCAGCCAACATCTGGACCAGCACGGACGTCAGTTATGTCAGGCCACAAGAAGTGGCTAATCCACCGACCTTTGCTGTGGCCTAAACATATAAGTGTCTATATTTCACCATGTTTAACCTCCAACTTTCTGATGCTCCCCACTGTGAGAAGTTTAAATGTGATTGGAGCTGTCAATGTACTCATCTCATTCATATCAGACAATGAATGACTTGACAGAGACGATCTGGAGGAGGTTGAGTTTTATTTGGAAATCTGACAGGCATGGCTGAACAGTGACCTCTCACCTTAAACAAAAAAAAAAAAAACCCTAACAAATAAGACAGCAGCACTACAAGTAAACGATACTAGTGTTGAGAATGTCATATTAAACATAAATCCACTTGCACACATTACACACTCAAGTCATTCTCTCACACGCACACACACAAACTCCAAGTCAACATGTGGACATCCTCCATTAATAATCACACTACATCCAGAGGAATTCCAAGCACTTTGAACAATTACCCACAGTGCAATTAATCTAACTATACACAGATAATTTATATGTATTTTTATGTATATAGGGTACTTTAATATTAACAGGATTCCATTTAGACAGTTTCATTGAGTCAAAATCTCCATAGCTTCCCATAAATAGTGAAAAAAATATGTTTACAGCTCCTGAATCAAAAATGGTCCCGAAAAAAAAAAACATGAAAAAATAAAATACCAATGTGCACAATTTGTCAGCAGTTTAAAAACAGAGAATTACAATCAAAAACACCAACATAAAACAAAAACCAAAAGGAGAGGAATGGGCAGAGGGGTAAACACTTATACTCACACCCACAGCACAGACTGGTTACTACATTTACTGGAGTGAAGGGACTCTGGATCACTGTACAGGTTAAGATCAGACAACAAGTCAGGCAGACTGTCCACACATCATCCCACAACAACCAATACATCTTCATGCCCGTACTGTACACAAAGGACCTGACACAACTGGATGGCTTTAAACAATATGGATAGATCACATCTACTGAGGACACAGCTGTCAAAGTCGACCGCTGACATGTTTCTGTTGCCATCCCATCCTGTCAGACCCACGGGGTGTAATGGAAGTAGGTGAAAATCTCCTATTTGTTCTTGCTGCTTGGATGTGGAATGAATGAGATGGTGTTTGATGCAGACACTTTATTTTGTAGACAAGATGAGGGCCACGATGAGGCCGTAAAGCCCCAGCACCTCAGCGAAGATCAGGATCAAGATCATGCCCACGAAAAGCCGGGGCTGCTGGGCGGTGCCTCGAACACCGGCGTCGCCCACGATTCCGATGGCGAACCCGGCCGCCAGACCGCTCAGGCCCACACTCAGCCCAGCTCCGAGATGCAGGAAACTCCTAAAGAAGAGAAGTGCCGTTAGTGTACAAGGTACTCAACAGTGGTTTCAAGAGAGCAGAGTGTGAGAGTGGAGTGGTCGTATTACAATGAAAAAAATCAAATTTTCTCCAAAAGCAGCATTATCTAACTTTTATAACGCAACAGCGCCACCTGCTGCTGCTTAAATGAAACATAACTGAACATCATAGAGCAACAACAGATGTTCAGGGTGAGGAGTGGAAATGAAGGAGGACATGATTTGAAGCTTGTTGTTTGTTTGTTTCTCCAAGCGCTGGAAAATTGAAGCACTTAATGAAGGTCAAATGTGGCTGTGTGTACTTCCACTAATCATGCACTCTATTAAACTAGATATATTAACAGCAAACAGAACCATTTAGCAACAAAACTTGTACTATAGCATCTGCTCTTGTGGTGGTTTAAATGTAGAACAGAACTCTCTTTCATGAGGTCTCACCCTCACAAAAAAGTATCACCAAGCATTTTCAGAAAACAAGTCTCTGTTAACTAGCAGCCCAGAGAAACAAAGCGATCAGTCAGATGAAACAGACGCACCAAGGAGAATGAATGACACGGGATCCAAATGTTTTACCTCGGGAGAAATAAAACTAGAAAATATTGATATAAAAATATGTGCCGCAAAATTAGTAGGTCTGTGAGTGAAATGAATTAAAAGCATGAAAACTATGAATGAAATAAGAAATGAAAAGGAATCAAGGTGTGCTAATAAACATTTGTATCAGAGCGGTATCTCACTTGTAAAGGGTGACTCTCTCAGAGATGTTGTTTGCTATCAGCACAGCCACCACCAGCCCGTAGATGGCAATGATACCCGCCATGACCACAGGGATGATGGACTTCATGATGAGCTCTGGCCGCATCACCGACATGGCAGCGATCCCTGTGCCACTTTTCGCCGTCCCGTACGCCGCTCCCAACGCTGGGTAAGAAAGAGGGAAATTAATGTTATAAATTAAAAACCATGGCCCAACCTCTAGAGTCAAAATCCATTTAATGCAGTAAGTTTATTCTTCTGGTAACTTCGGTTTTAATTTGTTCTTTGTTGCGACCAAAACGGGGTGACGTAACCGACAGCTTCGACTGATTCACGATGTGTGAGCAACTATCAGTGTTTTGTTCAGGACAGGGTGGGTATAATATTTTCAGCTCACACACAGCAGGTCAGGTGTCTGAGGAGAAATGAATGCAATCTTTCTCTGGAGCTCAGATCTGCAAAGGCCAATTACTGGTTATTAGTGATTGCTTTGATGGCAACAAGAAACATGATTGTGCATCGAAGGGCTGCTAGAGCAAAACAATAAAATTCACACTGAGAAGCATTTGTCGCCTCTCGTTGAGTTGACACATTTGAAAGTTCTCGTTAATAAGAACTGTGTAATTGCAACCAGGTATTTGAAGAGTAAAACTACTCAGGCGGGGATGCTTTTTTATGTGAATGCATTTTTATTCTGTATTCACTTCTAGTTTACAAGTGTTTGTCTTCTGATAACTTTCATTTGCAATGCATTATGGGTCAGCTCACTAACACCTCTTCCCTTGGTGGCTTTAAAAGGTGGTACAGTCGCAGCTGCAGTTTGACACAGGTGTACACCGATATGTTATGCTTGACTGAGTTGTCTTAAATGTTTAGTGAAGATCATATTTCCACATCTACTTCACATCAGAGCCTCCACTGTGAACGAACATTTATGACAGTACCAAGTCTTTTTTTACAGTGAATGTGTAGCGCTGGCCTAAGCAATAAAAAGATAAGAATAAGGGGGAATATGATAAAGATTTAATTACCGACACACTGATCCAGTTGGGCGTGAGCCAGGCTGTGACCGCTCGATATCGAATTCTGACTCTTTGCCATTCCAAAGTTTAAGTTGCATTCAACTGCACACAGACTCAGTTTTTGGTAGCGCAGTGTCACCTGGACGTATGCAGCATTATGTAGAAATAAAATGGATTTCATATTTGTGTGAAAGAGATTACAATTGTAGTATCTTTACTCTGATTTGCAAATACCCTGAACTGAGGTCTTGTAACTGGTATTGGTAGATAAATATTTGTATCTGTGCAGCTCTTGATTAATGATAGAACTCCAGTCTGCCACAGAACAAGAATAAAAGCAAAGGTTCAAAGTATGTCGATATATTGATTGAGCCCGGTGCGAGCATCCTGAGGCGAGACAATTACTCGGTCTCAGATTTGAAACGTGTTCCGACTTTCACCAGTGTTTTGTAAAAGAGTTGAAAACCACAGCCTCCACTCAGGAGTAAGAATCAATTTTTAAACTTAATGGACATTATCGATATCAACTGATTAAATTAATTCCCTGTCAACATCAGATCATCAGTGACCTCCAGGAGCTGCAGAGAGTCGTGTGTGTCATCCCTACACGTTCCCTCCAGCAGGCATGGAACACACTGGGTGTACCCTGCCTCCTGCATGAATGAATGAATGGATGGATGGATTTTCCCTTTAAATGCAGCAGACTGACGTGTGCAGGCCCGGGCCTTCATATGATCCAGATAAGAGGAGGAGGAGGAGGAGGAGGAGGAAGGAACATGCGCTGGGTTCCGTCCTACCCCTCGTGGATGATGGCTGCGAAATAAATGATGGCAGATTAGAGGGAGCAGCTGCCACCTCGGCGAGCCTCTGCGTCACCGGCCGACATGACTACAGCTCGACCCCCGGTGGTTGGGTGAGGATGCTGGGGAGGAGAGGGCCCCGGTGGTGGTGGTGGTGGTGGTCGGGGCCGCACGGACACCTCCCCCCTCCTCCACCGCCACCGCCTCGCTGACAGGTGCGTGCGAACCGTGACCGACCGACCTAGCTTAGTCTCCGACGCCGCTTCTCTAACGACCGCGTTTAGTTTGCGTCTACCTAAGCACACACGGACAGGGGTGACCCGGGGGGGAGGAAGAGGAGGAGGAGGTGAGGGTAGTTACCGCTGAAGACCATGGCCGCGGAGGCTCCCATCACGGCGAAGAAAGGCGAGTACTCGGGGCTCTCCATTCTCGCTCTTCTCTCTCGGGGGGCGACGGACGCAGCTGCACGGAAACACTTGCTTCTTCTCCAGGAAGAGGGGGTTGCCCTGTGGTTTTATCCCGCAGTCAGCTCGGGGCAGGTGGGGACGCTGAGAGGGGGCGATCGCGCAGCTTCGTCCAGCAGCAGCACCGGGTCTTCAGGAGGAAAATGGCGAAACGGAAAAAGTCACGTGACCGACAGCCAAGGACGCGTCCATTCGCGCGGACGTGGGGGGTGAGCGACGCGAAGAGGCGCCGACTGTCCAATCGTTGTTGTTTTTCTGTCGCATCTGAAATTATGCCGATCAGCTTATTCTCATGTGCCAGCGGCTTTCACGTAAAACAGACGTGCACACGCACCGTTTAAACCAATGATTCGGTTTTCACAGTGCGCGTGTTGTGGTATGTTCTGCTGCAAGTGCTCTGACTGCGGTTGAGTCGCTTGAAGTCGCGACACGCTGACGTATTAATTAGAACGTGTCAGAGGAATAACACAAATCAACCATTAATCACGTCGTTTTCGTGAATAATGATTAATAATAATAATAGGATACATCAACAAATAAACAGTAAACACAGGAGGCCCAGTGGGTCAGGGACAGGGAGACATCCATCTGTTAATACAGCACATCATATGTTGTTTTTTTAAATAAGCATGGCAGCTGCAGGTTGTAGAGATGCGTTTAAATCCACACGAGTCCCTAAACGCGTCACGCTAATTATAAAAGATTTGAGTAAGGGGCTTCACAAGAGCTGCTTTTCTCAAGGTGACACTGTAAACTGGACATGGGGGGGTGAAAGGGACATTTCACCTCATCTCATAATATTTCAGTTCCTTATTGAATTTCCTAAATTATATCTCTCTTCCTCAGTCAGGCCCTGTGACTCTTAAAGTTTTTGTCACTTGCATCACATTTCCTGTTTTTATTCTGTATATATATATATATTTGTTTGCTTCCTTCATATTTTTACACCTCCCGATTGTCAGACTAATAAAACTAAACTCTTAAACGCTCTCCTCATGTCTGCACTGTTAAAAAAAAAAATCTAAAAATATGATGTACAATAAAGTATCTTTGGGTCAGACAGACTTTGGGTCTGTGATCAAATTCAAAATCTAAATAATCAGAAACTAAACTATTTGTCTGTTTACTGCTTGTCATTAACAAATACTCTTGTCAGTGTAAATACACAATACACAGTCTGGTGGAAAGTAAAAGCAAAACAGTTGAATGAATAGAATAGAACATTTTTATTCCTCCCCCATGAAGTACGCACAAACACAACTATCAGCAGGTTCTGCACCGCAGCATTAAGGTAAACTTTTCCTGGTCAGAACTTCTTCATGGGACCTGTTCCTGCTTCAAGACATTTCTTTCGAACAAGAAAAGTACAATAGTTTCACTTTCTTTGTCCAGATTCTGCCTGTCTTGTTCTCACTGGTGTGACCGGTAATGTTAATCAGCTGAGCATAGCCATTGTTAACAGGAATTGTCCTCACTAAATATGAAGTGACATCATTGCATTCTGGCAGGAAACCATTATCACCTCTATTGCACACACAAAAGAAAAGTGCAACACACCTCACAGACACTTGTCTTTTAATGAAAAGTTAAAATAATACACTTTAATGAAAGCATGAAAGAAGCACACATAAAAAAAATCACCATAAATATGCTACACAACCCTAATCACACTTTCCTCTAAATTGATTGAGTAAATGTATCAGTGTTAAAGGCTATATGCATGTATATCGTCAGCATTGGGTAAAAGTGAAGATATCCCAACTGTGCAGTTCATGAGTCATAGATGTGAACCCCAGAATGCTTCTTAACATCGTCCAGCTTAAGGCATCTCAGCGCACACACACACACAAATATACACGAACAGAAGACACTCACACTCCAGATTTAAGAATTCATTCGGTAGACTTTTGTGGGCTTGAACATCACTAATATAACACCCTGATTGCCTTTGGCACAATAACAAGAAGTGTTATTGATCTGACTGTAAAAAACAAAGAATTTCACTGATAAAAATAAAACAGCCTTCCCACTGCCTGAAGGATTCCTGTGCCCTCGTATCACCCGCAAAGGATCTGTAGGGCTAAACATGCCTAAATACACAGTTTAAGCCAGATAGTCTAATCTCAAAAGGGAAAACAATCAAATACCTGTATTTGAAGTGTAATAAGGTTTGTTTATCTGACTTGCCCTGGCCTCTCCTCCCCTGCATGAGACTGTTTCGTGGTCACCGATAAAAGATTCATCACTCGAACACGATTTAAAAATCCAACACGCACACGAGCCCGCGTGACCACATCCGCCCGTCTTTCACACACTCTGCACTCATTCGGTCCATGTCCCAGCACAGCTAGCAATTAGGATAGCGAGATCAGCAAATGGTGGAGTCGTGGTCGCCGTGAAAAGACAGAGAACAAAGAAAAAGATAAGGCATCACATGCTACTGTTGGCGAAGCCATACAAAGCAATGGCTTGAATGCGGGATAAGGAAGCTACACTGGAACCCTTTTAATTTGAGGGGATGCAACTTTTTTTAAGAGTCATGGAGAAAGATGGAGATTTCCTCTCAGTCCCAGCCATTGTCCTTTATCATGTGGGACAGTTCGATGATGTACTTCCCCTCCTTATACTTCTGACTCAGCTCAAAGGCTTGTTCCTGCAGAGGGGACATACACAAGGGTAAATAAAAACATTTGTCTGTGATTCAAATACTCTGTGCCATCCAGCATTGATCACGTTAGTGACGGACAAGAAGGCTCTTTGTGTTCAGGTGCACTCGCTTACATATTTCCAGCCCAATGTAGTGTGACAGTTTTCACAGTAGATGTCAGCCACAGCATGGAGTCCTGTGAGCAGCAGCCTCTCCTCTGCTCGACCACAGCCAATGTTCACCCTGTAAACAAACACAATTCGTCAAGCAACAGCTTGTGCTAAGAGAGAATAATTTGAAACCTATTTTAGGTTTCCTTATCAAATCTAATTTACACTTAATAGATGATCTTGAGTTAAATTAGGTTACTCTGACCCAGAGGCTTGATATCATAACATGTTATGTTTAGAGCCTGTCTGCTTCTGACCTACTAACCCAGCAGGAGTGTGACTAAAAAGATCTCACTCCACTTCAGGGTCCAATCTGCAGGGAATTCAAATTAACTGTTGACGATCTGTAAACATGTCTGATCATGGGAGTGTCACTGCCCCCCCCCCCCCTGGGAGTGTCACTGCCCCCCCCCCCCCCCCCCCCCCCCACACACACACACGAGTTTTCCTTATTGTCCTACATATGTGCAAAGATTATTTTGAGGTTTCCACTTGGCTGTTATAAAATCTCGGATCTAAAAATTGGAGGGAAAACCGACAGTAGAAATAATAACTTTTGCTTGTACCATGTGTCAACATGTGGTGATATTTGAAAATAAAAGACTCACACAGAGTTGAAGAGGTAGGCTCGGCCCTGACTGCCTTGGAAAGACTACGAGACAAAGAAGAAAATAAAATGAGAGGAAGTAATGCTCATGTCTGCTTGATACTGCTGTTGATCACAATCACAATATGGTACTGACTGAAATGTCTCCAGGTTTATGTCCAACTTGAAATAGCTTAATCTTTATCTTATTCTTGCTACCATTTAAACTAGGATGGCACTCAATAGAATGCATCACACACCCAGGAATGAAAACACAGCCTCCTTGGTGGAGGTGACTGCATGAGAAGCATGCAGGGTTCTAAGAGCCAACACAAATGACAGCAGCATAATGACCTTAGAGATAAGATCGTCATGGTTGGCCAAGTGGGCGCGGCAGTGTACACAACTGTAACGCCGGTGGCAGGAGTCCAGGTAAGCCTGGAACGTCTTGGCCTTCGTCAGCTTCACCATATCTGAGGATGGGGACGAGAGAAAGCAGGATGATGGTTTGTTGTCTCACGCGGATCAGTCAGGCTGCCATGCATGCAGCAACTGTTGAGTTCCTTTTTTTATTTATAGCATTTTTCAACTGTGGGGGACAAATCCCAGGTCTTCAGACGGATGAGTTTTCTACTAAAGTAACATTGGAAAAATCCAAGGCCAGTATGTCCAGTAAGTATGTGTTTAAACTACTGAGGCATGACATTAACCCTTCACTGGCTTCAGTTTTATACTATATAGATAGATAGAATGAATAACAAGAAAAACAAATAACAGAACAATCCATTGGACTGAGATCATTTCTGCATCGTGCATCTGTGTTATGGTCATTGTGTGTGCAGACCCTCTAGCAGATGGGTTCGGTACGGCCACCGTTTATCAGCCAGCTTGTTTCCTGGTTCATAACAATTTGCACAAACAGGCCTCGCTTCGTTAGATGCAATCAGTTAACCCAAATTCAAGCCCTGTCAAATGTGTGCTGCCACATTTCTGCTCTGTCTGACACTGGAGAGTGTCTGCGGTCCTGCTGCATGTGTTAGCCACAGGAGACATTAGCTCTACCCCACAGTACGTCTGTGTGCTTGTTTTTGTAATCGTTTAAGGACAAATTCCACTATCAGCACCAAATTTGTCAGAACAAGTGGACCAAATGGTTCTTGTCTCTCAGGGAAGAGCATAATTAATACAAAGTAATACAGCACAAAGAAATATATGTACACTATAATATATCGATAGATATCGCTATAAATAGGTTTTCGTGCAAAAAAGTCTGTGCAAAGGTTTATGCAAATCCGGCGGTGCAATGAAATTGTAATCTAGTAAATTCCATTAGAAGAGAATGTCCCTTAATTCCAGTATTTAAATACTTTATATTTACATCACGAGTGGATGCTCTCTAGTCCAAACTGTTCCAATAAAACACCTGAGTTTTTATGACATCTGAAGCTACCACTGGGTTTCTCTCATGTTTTGGTGGGGGAGGGGGAGATAAAGCTTTTCAATTGCAACATGCAACTTCACCACTAGGTGTCACTCAATTCTACACACTGTGAGCCTTTAAATTTATGGTTTGTATGTATGTATACATATGTAAGTGTGTGTGTGTGTGTGTGTGTGTGTGTGTGTCAGCTAGGATTGTTATCTCCACACAACCACTACAGCAGCTTGTCAGGATCAGCAAACCATGGGAGTAAAATCATAAACACAAAGTCCTGGTTAGGATAAGGCGAAAGAGGTGAATTGTGGTTAGGGTTGGCCATGGGCTGGCCATGGTTAAAGCTAGGTATGTGTTATTGCTAAGGCTGTGAATGCAAGTCAATGCGGTGTCATAACAAAGAGAGCTGCGCAAACATCAGTGTGCGTTAGCTAGTATGCTAGCTCGGAACAGTCACAACACAGCGGCTCTGCGGGGTTTCCCTCGGACTCTGTCCGCTCACCTGAAACAACCGAAGCTCCTTGCAGTCTCAGCGGCGGGTCGAAATCACTGACAGCCGAAAACCATGCGGTTACAGCGGGTTATGCGGTCGGCAGGAGGATGGTGGTGGTGGTGGTGGTGGTGGTGGTGGTGGTGGGGGTTCTCAGTTCCGACCATGCGTTGTCCGCTCAGACAATGAAGACAACACCGACAGGACTCCGGGCGTCGCAGCGTTTAGCCCGAGACTCTCTCCGTTATTTGACCCGGCTCTCGCGGCTGGTTCACGGCCTCTTGGTGGACACGGCGGCGGGAGTGTGGCGCTGCTGGCAGGCTGACATAGAGACGCGGCCCCGGCGGGAGGGAAAGTGTGGTTTGTTTATGAAAACAGCCAGAGGAGGAAGTCCGGAGACTGCAAAACAAACCCCCGGCCGACCTATCACAACCCCGGGCTTACCTCTAGAATGTGTGTCAGCCAATCAGAGGGAGCCTTATATGACCATTGTGCGCTCATTGGCTGTTGGTGAAGAATCTTTTCCTGCTGCTGGGTCTGTGGTGTGTTCTAAATATACTCATGCACTGTACTCAAATACACAAATGTGGTACTTGCACTTCACTTGAGCGTGGACAGTTGATCCAAAATACTGACATTTTTTACGTTTTGATAAAACGAAAGAAAAAGACAATGAAAGTAAAAGTTGTTGTTTAAATACAGATATTTGCTTATTATTCAAACCTGTTTAGAGCAAAGGACTTTGTCTGCCTTTGATCCACTTTCATTTTATATTACATTGGCTCACTTGTCACACTGCAATGCACAGCCAAGTAGGTCAGAAAAATACAGCCTTTGTTTCATTAACAGCTTGGTTGGACTTTGACCGTGGCCTCAGAAAACAAGGACACAGGTGTGGTATGCTGAATATATTCTAACTTCGCACGCACTTGTGTTCTTCAGATTGCTTTTGAATGTTTGTGATGCCTTGCTTTGTAAATAAAACGTATCATTATTCTTATTGCATGGATTTATGTGTGGTATTGGTAATTGTAAACCTCCATGCATATGACAGCTTAACTCCAAGTGAATTTCCCCACATACTTTATTTCTGAAAGTCAGCTCTTACTCAAATCAATACAATAAAGTCAGAAAATAACAAAAGACACAGTCACAACAAAATCACGTTTACTCTCTTATCATGAGAAACGGTATGTCGGCTGACACAGCCCAGCTGGTTAAACATTCACTGGTAGATATGCTGCAGAGGAAATCGGTCTGTATGTTTGAACACGGGACTCTGTCTGAAACAGTGTGGGTGGAGGACATATAAATGAACTGATAGCAGATCGCACCACAAACAAGTAATCCTGTCACCAGCGATTGAGGTTGGAGAGTTAAATGATCACACGGCTCCCTGACTAATCTCTTCAGGGCCGAGGAAATCAGTCTCACTCTTGCATTCTCCACTTTTTTTCCTTCTCATTTGTCACAAAAGTGAGGGGTTGTGTTTCCAGGTCAATCCTGGCTCCTGTGTCTGCAGAGGTATCTGGACAGAACGGCCGGATAGTCGCTCATCACCCCTGTGGCTCCTACGTCAAATGCAGCCTTTATGTCTTCATCTTTATTGCATACAAACAAATGCACCTGCAATACGAGATTAATCAGTCAACCCAAAAACTTTAAGTCGGTACCTCTTGAATGGAAAGCTGGAAAGAATCAGCTGAGTGTAAACAAGTCAAGATATAACACAACGTCATGACACTGATATACATAATCAATTCCATGGCAGCAACAATAGCATTTACATACATTACATACATTTTCAAACGTGACCAGGCCCACAGCGGCTGACAAAGCTTTGACATGTGACCTCCATTGTTCGCGTGCTCAAACTGTTAAGTGACCACTCATAGGCCTGATGATGATGAAGTCATGGTCTAATGATGGCGGTGATGTCATCCCAGCAGAGACCAGAGTGATGCATGACAGAGACTCACTGTGAGCTTCTCTGTTCATCTATACAAGTGGATGGACAGACTGACAGAGGACAGACAGACGGACGGACAAATGACTAGATTTCTTATGTCCATACCTGAATTCCACGTGCTGCCAGGTGTTTAAACAGACTCTTCCTCATAGTTACTCTGAAATAGCACATATCTCTGAATGACTATATGCTAAACAACTTCAGTGTCAAAATGAAGTGTCATCACTATTCAATCAAAACATCGGTTGTATTGAAAGAATGCCACTTACTTCTCTATCAAAGAGATGACCAGCCTGTTCCTCAGGATGCGTTTCTCAGGAATGAACGTCCTTCAGACACACACAAGAGTTCAAGCACGAGGGTCAATGATCTGCTTCGTCTTTCTGAGCTGGACAACACGACACAGGACACACCTGTTGAAGATGCACGGCAGGTAGAACTGCAGCAGACTCTCGCCCAGCGGCACGAAGGGCAGCAGGCCGCTGTAGAAGAGAAGCAGCAGCTGCAGGCCTCGGTTCAAGGAGAAACTGTACGGCATGGAGCTGTTCTACGGGGGGGCACAGACACAGGGGAGGCTGACGCTGACGCTGACAGAATAAATATACTCGTGAAATAAGAATGCATGAAGAGCTTTGTCTCCACCAAGTGGCGGATGTACCGTTCTGTGGCATTCCTTCATGATCTTGGAGTTGACGGAGGCCCAGACCGTGATCTCCTCCCGGTTGTAGTGTCTCACCAGGTTGGACACCTGCAGACGGACGAAAGGAGCTCACAGCTGGAGTTTTCCTCAGTTACATACAGGCCGCTCATACCCGAGGCCCTGAATACTAAGATTGAATTTAACTCAGTTTACTAGGGAAATTATGAGTAAATTAATTTCATTGCTAACCAAGGTTTTATCTATTCACCTCCAAAGATGCTGTTTATTTATGGGTGAGAAATAGACAGATTTGGGAGTGTGCTGTGCCTCTTCTTGTTTATGTTTAAGTGTTCTGTACCTTTTCTATCAGCGGCTTGTTGTTCTCCTTGATCTCAATGCTGATGGGCGTCTTAGGAAACATCTTAAACACGTCCTCGAGCAGAGCAAACTTCCTGTCTGCACCGCTGCTGTAGTGACCTGGAGGATTCCGGGGACGGGGTGTGAGACACACTCGCCTCCTGGCCTGAGCTGTGATTGAAATTTTAGAGAATGACAAATGGAACTCACCTGCATAAAAGGTCACCTCCAGTCTTTCCTTGTACAAAGGCAAATCCTAAAAGGAATGTTGAGAAAGAAAAAGAAGTAGTTAATTTGTTTTTTTTTAAAGACATTCCACATGTGAAAGAAAACTTCAGTGTTGTTAAAAATAAAGTGGAATAATTGAACTCAAAATGAGTGACCAAGTAAACAGAAACTGAAGCTCTTAGGCCACTCAGGTGAGTTAGAGTAAATGTTTGTTTAGACATGCAGCTCTGCAGAAACGTATCCTGTTATTGTACCAGGGAAACGACTCCACCGGGGAGGTGGATTAGCTCAAGGCGACCTATGACCTCACTAACATGCCTGTGTCCTCTCACCTGCAGGTCGAGGGAGGAGATGGTGACATCGTGTCCCGTCTGCCTCAGAAGATTCTCATCATGTGACACCACCACGTGCCCGTCATGTGTCAGGTGACAGTCCAGCTCCAGCATCTGTGTGCCCTGCTCCACCGCACTGGAGACAGATGAGAACATGGAGAAAATGTTGTGTTAACTGGAGAATGCCTACGACCTCTCAGTTAATCAGGCCGCGCCCTCGGATGCCGAGTGAATAAACACAGGAAATCCCTTATTGTTTTATCAGACACAAGATAAACCACTTAATGTCCGGGGATAAATGATCAGATCTGGGAAAATCGATCCTCAGTTGGCTTTCTAAAGATGTGTTTTCCTGCTGACGGCAGAGCACAGTGTTCTTTCACTAGGTGTGGTACTCACTTTGTGAACGCCTCCATGGTGCTCTCGATCCTCTCCCCACATCCTGGAAACAAACAGAAGAGTCAGCGTTGACGGTGGTGGTAGAGGGCCCCCAACGATTCAGCCAGGGGCCCCAGAAATACAGAGAACATGTACATGTGCTACATCTGGACCAAGCAAGAGGAAAATAATATTACTTCATTTTTACTCTTTTGTGTTTTTTTAATTAGCTCCACAGCGAGTTCATTTGTTTATTATTTAGAATGATTTTGTGGAGGTATGAACCCAAAGTTCTTTTTACTTTCTTTGATATTGTGAAATTGGTAAAAATATAGGGTTTATAATTAAGAGCTATTTCGCCCCTTCATTCCCAATAGTTGCATATATATATATATGTATTAAACATCTCTTTGGTAATTTCTTCCAGGACGTCTTGAATATTCAATGACATCCACCTGTTTGCACAAATCCCGATCAGGTTTTGAATCACGCCGCTTTGTTCGAGATCCCTCCTCCTTACCTCCTCTGTGTGAGATGTGCGTGCAGTAAAATGCTGTGCGCTTCTTCCTGTGGAGAATGTGGGGGTTCTTCAGCAGGTACAGCGAGGTGAGTGTGTATCCTCCCAACGCCGGGAGGGCGAAATAGAAAAAACTGCTCATCGTTCCATAAAAACTCATAACAAGAGAGCAAGTAGAAGTCTGCGAGGTCCCTCCCGAGGATGTTGACTGTTCACTATGACTTTTAAAAAAACACTGTCAAGTGTGTCCAAGCCCTGGAGGCTGCTCTCCGACTATTTCCCTGTCCGCAAACAGATGCAGAAGCTTGACCGAGGACAACCTGCTCTCTGTTCTTTTTCAGGAGATAAGAAAAAACTGGACGGACAGGTAAGACCAAAAATACGCTTCCCTCAAATTCTTCATCATGCAGTCCGAGATACATACATGGATAGAGGAGCCACCTGAAACTTGCAGAGCCATAAAAATCAGTTAATGAAGCACCAGCTCAGAGAGCAGCGCTCGCCTCGCTGCTCTCCCCTGCCTTCCCACTGGCCTCTCCCCTGCCTGTGGCAATACTATATCATTCTCACTGTTTTGTTCAACAGGAACAAGTGGCTTTGTGGGTGTGAGTGTGTGAATGTGTGTGTCGTCACCTGGACACTGCACCTATGCCAACACTTTGAGGAGTTCTTATTCTGTCTCTCTTTTGGCAGTGTTGCCTTTATGATGCAGAATGCTGTGCATCTAATTAGCCTCATGAATAGCTGAGTGCAGCTAATGGTTTTCAGCAGATTTCAGTCCGGACATGTCATCAGTGTCAATGCAGCAGGTTTGCGTTCGACTGGTGGTAGAATGTGGAGAGATTCAACACAGTTCAACACAGATCCATGAGGCCAGAAATATGACAACAACACGTACACATGCTTTCTATACATCCAGTTCAGTGTCAGCAGAGTGCAGCGCTGTATTGTTCAGCGTCAACAACAAGGCTGACATCAAAGCTGTCAAAGGTGCAAAAGGTCGAACTCGGTCTCTAACGCTGCACCGAGCCTGGTTTCTACCAGAACAGACAAATCCATTCACTGTGCTACACAGTGTGACTTTCTACCTTTTTCTCACGGTTGCAGGTAACAGATGTGCACGTCCCGGTCATGTTTTATAGAAGAAAAAAAGTTCTTCAGGTTCAGTGTTTTTTCCTTTCCTGTCTGAGTGCCGTCATTCCAGTCATTCATCAAAGTCTGTGGGAATGTCAGCGATGGAGGGAGACGCCGTGCTCAGACATGTTGTGGAGTAAGATGGAAAAGTTGTGGACGTGAAAGTTGACATTCGTCACGGTTAGAGAGGTTTGCCGTTTTAAACTGGTTTGCAATGTTAACCCTGGTTTATTTCTTTGGCAGTCTTTTCCAACTTCACCTGTGTTGCCTTTGTGAGTGGAACCTCTTTTTCAGCTATTCATTTTCCTTTTCTTCAGTTTTAGTTCTGTCGTGTATTAGATTCAAACATCCAACCTCCCATGGGCTTACTGGACTTTGAACCCGGGGGTCTGAAACACTCAGCTGAACAATTTGAACCACTGCTTATTATTTGTATTATGGTGTAGAACTGGGTCACTGCTGAGTTTGAATATAAAACAAAGAAACACGACGGAAAAAAAAAAACGACTTCCACAAGTTTTAACAGTATCAGGAAATTTTATTTAATTATATGTATATAATTCTGTTTCTTTGTTAATCGTTTAATTCATAATACCCATAGAATATACAGACTATAACCCTCAATAACTCATATCTCTTTGACAATCTACTAATATCTTCTTTTAAAATAATTTCTTGTAAGATCTTGGAGGGGAATTAAAAAAAAAAAAAGCCTAAGTTTCAGAAAGAGTGAAAACACTGCCTATAGTCACGCCCATAACAGAAATAAGGAAGAAATAAAAACATTCTAAATATAAAAAAAAAATACAACTTTAACTCCCTTTTCTGTAAAAAAAAAAAAATAATGAAGAAATGAAAATACAACAACCCACCAATATAACAACAATAGCAATATAAGAACAGCCATTTAAAAAACAACAATATCTGGAAACAGGCCTTGTGACAGACGGGCCTTTAGACTTGTTGATACTGTGTGAATCTATGAGGGGGGGGGGCTGTTTAAGTGCAACGTTTCCCACGGATACACTCCTCAGGCGAAGAGAGGAAGTGTGTGAGAGAGTGTGATTTCAAAACATGGTCCTCTTCTTGGTTCATTCATTGGTTCTTGGTTCATTCCTGCAGTTATCTTCACTCAGATGTTCGGTCGGAGGGAAAAAACAAACAGAAAGAGCAAGCAGGGCCTGTTTGACCGGTGGACGACTTTACACAAGCAATGCACAGAAAATATCCGTGTGACTGTTCTTTGAGCGGGTGAAAAAAATAAAATAAAATAAAAAACAGTCGCACAGATGTAAAAGCAAACACCTGCGGGGGGGGGCCCAAGCTGTGAGGAGAAAATACACACTACCAACACACACTAGACAAAAAGAGCCTTGGCTTTATGTTACTGATAAGCAAAAATACAAACACTTTTACACTGATATAAATTACAGCAGACAGTCCATGCGCCTTAACACAAACACACACACACAGCAGGTGAAACTTAAAGCTGGATGAGCAGGATACAAGACAGAGAGGGAAGGAGGTGACCATCCAAAACAACCTTGAAGGAGTCAGAGCGTGGTTGCAAAGACAAAGTGCTGGCGTGCTGATTGAGTCATGTGATCGGCGCGAGTTTTCCTGCTCGTGTGACCATGTCCATGGTCAGAGACGAGAGGCGACGGAGGAAAGCGACGGCAGAGTCAGTGATATAGTCAGAGTCTTCCCCAATCCCACAATAGATACGCAGATATGAGCAAGTACGTAAACACAGACAGAGGAGGAGGAGGAAGGGGGGGGGGCAGCCCTTTTTTTCCCCTAATAGTAAAGCATGGTGAGAGTTGGGAGGGTCGAACTGCAAAAACGTGCGTCGCCACATGCACCATAAAGCCTCACAACGATCCCAGAGTGATGGCTATGGCTTCTGAAATAACAGCCCCGGGAGAGAGGGCGAGGCCAGTGAGCGCTCCAGATCTGGGTCTGTACACTGGTCCCAGTGCAACGAGCAAAAGATTAGTGCAGACGGAGCTGGTGGACCCGCGAGTAGTATGGTCACAGAGAGCAGGGAGCAGCACGGAAAAAGGACAGGAACGATGATGACACAGAAAGAGAAGGTGTGCACGCACACACACTTAAAGATACTCTCGGACACTGCATCACCTATATTAAAGAACACACATCCTGCATGTTAACAGGTGGCCAGGGAAACACACATACACACACACACAGAGGGAGGAGAGAAAAAAACAAGGAGAGAGAGAGAGAGAGAGAGAGAGAGAGAGAGAGGGGCAAATTGGGAAAAATACGGTACAACCAGGAAGTTACGATGGCCACTTGGCTGTGAGCAGGAGTAACTGTACATCTCTCATCCGTTTTGCTCTAGATTCACCAGTAACGTGCACAGTTTTCTCAGTAGTGGTGTAGTTCTCTGTCAATGGACACAACTAAGGAGAGTCCACAAAGCAAAGGCCAGTTACATTCAACACTAGCATCAACAGTCCTTTAACCGCAGCAGACATTCTGGCGCGTTGTAGCCGTAAACATTAATAATGAGGGCATTCCATTCAGATGAGCGTCTACTAGGGTCCTGTTACTGGGTGTATGTGTGCTAGAGTACTGGCATGATTGATTTTCTGGGTTGTTTGATGTCCCACTGAATCACCATTAACAAAAATCGATTTTCGTGTGTGCTTTTCCTCCTATAACGAGTCAAAACGCCTGCTGGGACAAAGGCAAGTGGGCCCAGATAGCCAATAAATAAAAAATGGCCGCCTTAACTCATGAAGATTAAGTCGTTCAGATTTGCTGATCCCCTTCCAACCACTCCCTCCATGAGACTCAAACAGGAGCACAGACCAAAAACAGCAATGCACAAAGGAAAGGCTCAAGTCAACCAGACCCCCATTTTCCAGACAAGGCTGTTGGTTCGAGACGCAGAGGGTGGAATGAGTCAGAGGGGCTGAGGAACGACAGAGGGCTGGATTTCACCAGTCAGTCGCTCTCTGTGAGTGTTACGGGAATGTAATTTAATATAGGAATGTAACACCGACACTGGATCAGCTGTACTTATGGGACAAGTGGTGTTACACGGAGAATACAGTAATGTTATACCAGTGTCTGAGTGGTGTGTCTGAAGTTTCTCAGGTTGACGCTGATCGTTAGAGTTGTGGTGTTTGGAGCCTCTGGTCTTTACAGTGTGTTGCGGAGGATGGGCTGTAAGAAACAACAGAATGTGTCGACGAACGCTCTGGAAAATAGGGCTTAGGCATCACAGTTGTAAAATCCGAAAGTACACTTGATCGTATTTTATGTATTTTATGCTCTTTGCTTCCATCATTATTTTTGTTTCAAAATAAAACGTAGAACCGCCTGAAAATAGATGCTCACATCAGTTTCTCTGCCCCTGATTCGAGTTGTAGGTCAAGAAATGCGGTTAAGGTAAAAACTGATATTTCTTAGTTGCTCCCCAGCCAAGTCCCTCACATCTCTCTGCCACTTTGGTAAATTCAGGAATGCATGCATTCATATCAACATCATACAGTTTTTTTTTTCTTCAAAGAAACAAAAAAAACCCCAACCTAAATTCAAAAAGAGAGACAACAAAGAAATCTTTAAACCTGCCAACATGCCGATAAAAACACTGAATGTTTGTCTCAAAATCAAGTGTTCAAAAATGACTTGCAAATAGAAACCCCAACACATACAGTACGAGTCTGAACGGTGTACAAACGAAAACTGCGACAAGCACACTTAAAAAAAAATAAACAAACAAAAAGGTTTTATATTTTTGTATATACATACTCACACCCGATTAGCCTCCCCGTTCTTTAGCCCTCGACTTATCCAAGTTGCGATTTACACAGAGCCGAGACGAGAGTTATGGTGTTGGTTAATAATAATAATAATAATAATACAGTAGTATGAGTTTATATGAGAGGGAGCGACAGAGAGGAAAGACAGATCAGCGACAGGTAAAGGAGAGATGAACAGACGGTACAGAAGAAGAGAAGAGAGGAGAGGAGCAGCAAGTAACCGCAGATGGGACAGGGTGAGGCGGGACGTCTGACCGGAAAACAAACATGGAGGTGAAAGGGGGGGAAGAGGCCAACATAGAAAAAGAGCTAAACCAATACGAGTACGACAGAACCCAACCACCCCACCCGGCCACAGAAGTTAAACTTAGCTCTCTCTTGCAGTAGAAATGGAAAGATAAGCAGTTAAATGTTCGTATTTTCTCATTTTTGTTGGTTCCTTGAAGTTTTTTTTTCCTCTTTGTTTTAGCATGTCGTTTGAAATCTTGTTCCGAGCCTCTGCGTGGCATTGTCACTGCGAGAAGGAGAGGAAAACTCTGAATTAACAAAAAAGCAAGTTCAGTTTTATAAACTTCAATTAAAAAAAAAAAAAAGTTGAGCCAAGAAGTCCATTGCAATGATTTGCTGCATGGAAACGTGGGTTAATGGACAGAATTCTTCTCTATTTTGGCAGTCTACACACTGGACCTTTTCGAGCACAACATACACTCAACTTCGAGGCGTTGCCCTATAAAGATGTTATCGTATATTGTGCAACAGTGACTTTGTATTGTGCAAGATTCAACACAGTGAGGTGAAGGAGTGTCTGTTTCTGTTTTGATCATGCGTGAAACATGTGATGATCAAGATCGTTTTTATTATTTATGTGCCTTTTGCGTTTACTGACCAGAGTAAAATAAAGCAACAAGTGAATGATCACCTGAAGCTGGACAATGTTTTATATTTACATGACACTGTCTCTCTGAACTGTGAGACAGCAAACTGGTTCAGTGGCTATTAAAGGTGCAGCTTTGAATGGCAGGTGTTCCACTGACATCTAGTGGCCTTGAACCAACCGATCACATCCGGTGTAAAGAAAACAAAGCAGACGCTGATGATGTTTTTGTACCTGTGTGTCTCAGGAGCCCTGGTAGGTTTCCTGGAAACGAGCCGTTTCCTCAAAGATCAGCTCCTTCAGCTTCTCCTTGGGAAGGTCATCCAGCTCCATGGTGAAAGTGAAGGGCTCCTCTGCTACTGGCTAGAAACACACACACACACACACATATATATATTAAAGTTGCACTGTTCTCTCTGACCAGCAGTCGCTTCGGCTGCCGCCACTGTTACGTTAAATCTGTTCTGCCTGAACACTGCAGAACAATAGACTGTAATTTAAACAATAGTAATTAACTATTACTATTATATAACTTCTGGGCAGATAAGATGCTTGAAACAATAGAGGAATTTTGTCAACACTTTTATTAGATGAGAGATTACGTAATTTATCCTGGAGCAAACCTAATACTAACTGCATTCGGAACACAGCTAAGAGGCTTCCCAGTGCAAAGCGGTACTGCTCACAATTAAAGCTTGGTTGGAAAGAAAAAAAAAAAACACGAAGATGAATGAATAAGCCCTCCCGCCACAAACATTTGTGCAAATCTCAATACTGGGCTGAGTCCAGCTCCGCTCCCCCCCGTGTGTTGTTGAAATTGCTCTTAAAGATGAATTCAGAAAGTCGCCGCTCCATAATGGCTTCGGGCTCTATGCATACCTCGTCTGTGGGATCGTAGTACTGCTCCAGGTAAGGGTGAGCCAGGGCCTCCTCAACGCTGATGCGCTTGATGGGATTAAAGGTCAACATGCGGTCCAGCAGATCCAGAGCTGCTTTAAGATGCAATGGGAGCTTTAGTTAGTTTATTCTCCAGGTTGTGCAGCCATGTTTCATTTCACAAGAACAAAACATTCCCATTGTTACCCTGTCCAGGAATATAATTTTAAAGGTGACTTTTAAATGCCTTTTTTCAACAAAGAGCTCAGTCGCACTTGACAAGCACCTTCAGCCTCCACCTGCTGCCTCAGATTATATTCTGCAGAGTTTGTTGTTTCCAATAAATATCAAGTACCTTTTGAGTCGACCCTCGGGTAGAGCTTTTCGAACGGGATCTTGGGTTTTTCCGCCAGGGACTGCAGGTAGTTCCTCGCCTTCATGTTGATTATGCAATTCAGATCTTCTTGAGATGGGGAGCCGAGGACGCCTGCAGAGAGAGGAGGGTCATCGACTCTCCTTTCGATATGGCTGCTTACAGGAAGACATACTTGTTACGTTGCCAAGAACTGTGTCTCACCCAGTATGTGGTTGAGCTGGTCCAAGTAGTGTTTCCCTGGGAAGATCGGCTTGTTGGACAACATCTCAGCCAGGATGCAGCCCACTGACCAAATGTCGATGGACTTCGAGTAGCCCTGAGACAGACACCGACAATCAACACACAGAGAAACGCACTCAAATCTCAGTCAACCCACATCTGGCACACACACGCACTGACCTTGGAGTTGAGCATGATTTCTGGAGCCCTGTACCAACGTGTGGCCACGTACTCGGTCAAGAAACCTGTGTGGTCGTGCTCAGGGTCGGCTATCCGCGCCAGGCCAAAGTCACAGATCTGAGGACACACAGAGGGTCAGAAACAAGTCTGCCAACTGGCAACACTGAAAGCAAAACAACCCACAAACTAAGAGAAAAACAAAGATTACTATTAGGGGTGTTAAAAAAAAAAAGTTCCTGTCTTTGTGCTTTCCTATTTTATTCCCCTTCCTTTAGACAGCTTATAAACTCGTTTGTATTTGATCAAATCACCAAATTGCAGGAAGCCCGGAGCCTGGCAGTGATCAGCTGAGAGCGAACACAGAGCACAGAGACGTAGAGAAATGAGGGCTTAAAGGGGGCTGTTGGCGGATATGTGAAATCAATTTAAGGATTGTGTTTCACAACCTCAATGAACATGCATATTAAGAACCAAAAGCAGCATAATGAGTGGCCGCTGTTTGAATTTTGTCTTGGGTCCCGGAGTGGAATTTTTCTGAAAGCTGCTTCAACGTGTGCCGCTTTTGTTTTTTACTCCTCCCACCTGATCAGCTAATCCGGGGATTGACGGTCAGCTGCCGAGAGTTCACGAGTGTACTCTAAAGGCCGAGCAACACGCCAAAGAGAACCGACTGCGATGGAGCCAACTGACCAGCACCAAACTCCACAGCAAGCTGCATTTCCCATGTTTAGTTAGTTTCAGGTTTTAAAAACCTTCCAGGTGATTAACTGTGCATCAGCTACCAACGCACCCTCTTTAAATGTACGCTGTGTGCTTCAGTTTGAATTAGTGGTTCTCAACATTCTTCAAAATGCAAGCGGAGTCGTTGCCAGCTGAAAAGAGGCCAGAGCCACGCCTCATTAGATGTATTCATCATCATGCATCCAGTGAGTCAGAACATTGAAATCAGTTTCCATGTTGTGGCAGATTGGTGATTATTGGCATGTTATAGAAAATAAATCCATGCTGTTAATTAAAAAAAAAGACTTTGATTCATATACATATAAGATAAGAGGGTCATTCATTTTTAACAGCATCCATATCAAACTTTAAAGTTTCTTCACATACTAAAACTAACCATGAAAATGTCTATTACAAGCGTGAAAGTCTGCATCGTATAAATAACACCAACAACATAGGTTCCTTGGCTGGGTCAATCCATCACCCATATCCAACATTCCTGAGATACTTTCCTGCTACTGGTACCAACGTTTAAAACGCCTTCTTGGCTGAGAGACACATGTAGTGTTCCGCAAGGTTACGTTAGGCATATCTGTGACTACATATTAACTGATTCACAGCAAATATTTAATAACAATAGTTAATTTCCAATATATAAATGTAATATGTGTGTGCAGACCTTGAGGTCGCAGGTGGTGTTGATGAGCAGGTTGGAGGGTTTGAGGTCACGGTGCAACACGTTGGCCGAGTGGATGTACTTGAGGCCTCGCAGGATCTGGTAGAGGAAGTAGCAGACGTGGTCGTTGCTCAGCTTCTGGGTCTTCAGCAGCTTGTACAGGTCCGTCTCCATCAGAGTCTGCACGATGTAGCTGGAGGGACGCTTGAGTCAAAGAGGACAACGGCACAGGAAAAAGCAACACTCCCAAATGTCTCCTCAGTTTTCTTTTCATTTCAGCAGTGGACATTTATGACTACACTCGAGCTGAGAGCTGCTGATTCATGTTATACTTTGTTTGAACATGTTTAAACATGCGGTTTCGGCAAGCAATGAGAAACATTGTCCTCTGAGCCTTGTGTGATGTAGCTTCCTGATTGGCCCCGTTTCAAGCTTCAGGGGACAATGATCATCTGTCAAGATTTTTGACTCATATCTTGTAGACGAATCTGAGGGTGTCAGATTTGCACTTGAAAAGATAGTGTTGCAACCACTTTGTTCCACTGAAAAACCTCAGAGGAGTCTCACACATGTGCTAATGTCCTCTAGCAATAGTGTGCAGCACTGTAATGACTGTGCCTTTCAGCCATGTTGTTGGCTTGACTGTAGGCTGATAACATTAAGTTTTGTCTTACTATTGCTGCACGGATCTGTGAGAATGAGTCTCAAAATAAAAGTCAGCAACAAAAAAGTGGGAGTGTCCGGGCGGATCAAAGAAGAAAAACAAATGAACGGCATCACCCGTTTCCTTTGCCTTTCGCTGAGGACAAAGCGACTTTTCACAAAATGCCACAGCAGCAGTCACAGTAATGCACTGACTGACCAGTCATGCTCCCAGTTGACCGCTAGCCGCTGTGCAAATGGTCGCTGCTTTCCATCCCAAATGACTGGGCAGTACATTACAGGTTAAATCAATACCAATTAATACTGAAAGGATCAATTCTGAATTTGACGGGGTTAACCTGGAGTTGACTGTGGTTGAACTGAGGTGCGTAACATAACAGGAAACATACTGCATTGTCATTCTCAAGTGCACCATGCTACAAAACACTGGCAAAAGTGTATTGTGCGAGTGCTGGGTTAATAACCGATTATTTGTTTGGTTGAACCTCACCAGACACAGCTGAATTCTAAACATCACACACTGCAAATGAAAAAAAACAAAGCTGTTGCAATTAAGTTTAAACCTCTGCGAATGTTGCCGCACATCGTTCTGTTACGGGTTGCTGAATCCAACATGAACAGATGTTTAAATGAACACTAAGAGTTTCTTAATCTTTTTGTTTTCTTTTAGTGTTGGACAATTATAGTTTCAAGCTAATGACTTCCAAAACGACTCTAAGCTATTCCAGCTGTTTGTTTTCATGTACTTTTGAGGTATAGGTGACATTTGCATTACTCAAACAACAAATGCGGTGATCTCATCCTGCGGAGAATGAAAGGATACACATCCCTCATGTTGTCAATGTGCCGTGCCCTGAGAATGTCGTTGATGCCGATGATATTCTCGTGGTGGAAACGCAGCAGGATCTTGATTTCCCTCAGTGTGCGTTGGCAGTATGTCTGGTGCTCGAAGGGGCTGATTTTCTTGATGGCAACGCGCTGGTTTGTCATGTTGTCCATGGCAGAGCTGAGCAGGGCGGAAAGCACAGAACGGGTCTCATATTACACACGCCGCAGTTAGTACCCAATGACTCTATCAGAAACAGGGATGGTGCTGCAGACAGTCTCCAGCATGACACACACGGCTGTTGTGCTGTGATTTGTTGTAAAGTTCAGTAGGTGCGGGATCAGTGTGGTGTAGGTGTAGAGTACAGGCGGTGCTGAGAGCAGCTGAGTGTGTGATGCGTTTCGGGGAATCATTGTATACACAGTTCAACCCTTCAAGCCCTTCCCTGATCCCCAGTCCCAGAGTGGTGGATTACAAACACAAAATGTCACAGCTCTGACTTCACAGGGCCACTCACCCTCAACCGGAAGAATAGTTACATCACACGTTGTACTACTGGAACAAGCCTTTTGTCTTATTGCCCAACCCACTGCAGACTGGGCTCTTATTCACTGACAGTGACATCAACAATCAAACACCCTTCGGGCATAAGTGAGGTTTTCACACCATTCCATTACATTATCTGTAGTTTTTGGTGTCATGGTCCCTCAGGAGGGAGTTGACTGTGTTTACAAACACTGAATGCTGCAAAGGTGGAATCACATGACCACCATGACACCAACACAAGCAGCCCTGTCCTGTCCCAGTTGGGGATGACAGAGATCGCGTGTGCGTACCATCCACACCATGCTGTCACATCTGATGGCTGCCCACAGTTCGGCCGACTTGGCGCTGGTACTCAAGTGCAACAGGGCCGTGCAAGGCGTCCTCGCAAAGCTGCAGATCACACACAGCGACAACACAAGGGAAGGCCTCGCTACAGCTGACGAATCCCACTTGCATCGGCTTTGCTGCAGGCTGAGTGTGTGTGTGTATGTGTGTGTGTGTGTGTGAGTGAGAGAGAGCTGAAGTACACGTGAATGTGAGTGGGAGACAAACACCAGGCGTGAAAAAAGGACTGCAGCGATAACCGACTTGGATTTGCGGTCAAACGCAGTCTGCAAAGTGCTCTGAGCTCAGGTTGCAAACTCCATTCTGCGCAATCACTCCCAATCTTGTTTCCTGTAAAGCTCGTAGCCACGCCTGTAGCTAGTCTGCTAACCTGCTAACCACAAGAGCTGGTACAGGTTCAACAATCAGCGCTACAGTCAGGCAGCGGTTTAAAACACAAACATGTCGATGCCCCCTCGTGTTTTCTGTGTATTTTCTTGTGGGGCACGGCGGATAAACCGTGCCGGGGAGCTGTATTTACCAACAGACAGCGGGACGTTAGCTAGCACGTCTTGACTCTACGGCAAGCGCAACTCACCACACCATTCCGTACGCCCCCTCCCCGATGTAAGACAGGTTCGTGTAGCGGGGACCCACGTCAAAAACCTGGCCCTTCACAGTCTCGGGGTCGGTCTTGGGCACCACAACTCCGTGCGCACAATCATGCGCAACAGTGTCAGCCGCCCCGACAACAGCGGAGCTGTTGGAGTCCGCGGCCCCGACCGCTGCGGTGCTGCTCGAATCCGCCATTCTCTCCTCTCTGAAGCGCTCCTGCTCTGTCCGAGTGTGTCACCGAGGCACCGCCGCCGCTCCCCGCGCCGTGCGAACGTCTTTCCGGGGCTGGGACCGTGCGGATGTCTGGACTGACGGGGCAGGGAATCGACCGCCGGGCCCTCTCCACTGCCGGACTGTAAATGGATTTGGTGCGCGAGCGCGGATTTGGCCTCGACACCGAGCGTAAAATGCGCGTGCCAAGCCGCGGTAATACAGATGCGTTTGATATGCCCGTCGAGGTTGACTGTGTTGGGCGGAGTCACGCCAGCTGGCTACAGATCCGCGCAGAGAGGCCCCGCCTACCCAGTAGCGCAGGCTGCAAAACAAACACGCAGGGTGGGCGTGTCCATGTGTGTTGCATGTTGTCTGTTTTGCCAAGAACAACAAGAACGAGAGAAATAGATTTAATGGTCACTTTGATTTGATTTTGTGGTAAAACACACTATTGTTTTAAAATGTATACATCCATTTAACATTACTAGAGTATTGTGCATATGACAGGTCCCCAATTTAGTAATGTATCTCTCTATACATACAATAGATACATACTATACTATTTACATAATAAAAATGAGAATATAATGAAGTAAATACATGCATTGTGCAGCTAATATTGTGATGCTGTATGAAGAGAACATGTTTTCCTTTTCAAATCACTAAATATATTAATAAAATGTACTCCAAAAATACATTATGTTTTTTTTACTTTTGCACACAATACACTGTCAGATAATATATAGTCATCAAAAAGGAAAATATTAATTTAAAAATAAATATACGGTGTATTTCACAAAGCATTGGTGTTGTGTTAAGTAAACGGTATTTATGTTAAAATAACCGATGTGTTTTACATAAATGAAAAAGACAGATTCACAAATGAATACTTGAAGGTGGTCACCATGGAAACCAGTGCGCCTGCTGGAACCGCACGCCCTCTGTGACGTCACCGCGCAGGACGGACGGTGCACTTCCTGGTTACGGTGCGCTGCGTGTTGTGGTTCGCCGACGTTCGAGTAAGTCTGAGGGAATGATTGATTTCCTTCAGCGGCGATACTGCATTTGTCGGCTCCGCCTAGCGCTCACGCTCCTCGGACTCCCGTACACCGTGTGCTCCTCGGGACAAAGGTATGGACACGTTCACGAGACTAGACTAGCTTGAAGCTAACGCTGCAAACGAAATTAGAGACGAGTCATGGGCTGTTTAAATCTAAGTTTCTGATCTCTGACACCATTTCAACAGATGAGATAAGCTACGAGGAGGTGGCCTTTGTAGTAAATCAAATTGAAAAACACACCAGTGTGAAAAATCAAATATAATTCAACAAATAATGGTTTGATGTTTCCTGAATCAATAACGTGAGCTGACAGATATTCCTGATGGCATGTGGAGTTTCAGTTCTTTCAGTCCTAACCCCATGTGTGTCTCGCATTTCTTCTCCTGCAGGTCTGCCATCGCCTGCTCAGCCTCACCTCCTTTCATCACCGGCCACAACCCCAGTCCGATCACGTCCAGTTTGTGTAACCGCTACATGACCAGCGTACGGACTATGCCGACGTCAGCTGCTCCTCATACACGGGCCAGATGTCCTCAGTATCCAGGATCCAACATCAAGCGCTTCTCGGTGCTCGATAACCAGGTGGACTGGAGTCAGAAGTGGCCGCAGTACAAACCAGTCAGCTACACTGACCCTACAGTGGCAAAGAAGCCAGTGTGGGCAGATCCTGATATCGGGTACATTGAGTGCACTTTGATTTATTGAATTGCATATCGTCCTTCCTTTTTTTTTTATCCTAAACCCCATCCTGGGATTGGTTTCATTTGAACCTGTATGTCGACCCTGCCATACATTCCCAACCTGTCCAGGGTGTGTGCCTCACCTCATGCCCATTGTCAGCCATCAGCAACACTCAAAGGATAAGTGGAACAGATAATGGAGGCATGGATAGATGCATTGCATGTATAAATAGTTATATATTTCCCCCTTGGCTTTTCACTGCGTAAAATCGTCTGCACTTCCAGTGAGTACTGATGTCTTTTTGTCTTGTTTTTGCAGCTCGTTCAGTCCAAATTTCAACGCTGTGGATGGATCTGTGGACAGGACGAGCTTTGAGGGCAGCTTCAAGGTTGAAAATGGAAAGCCGCTGTAAGTTGTGGAGCAAGAGATAGTGTTTTACTTGGGTTTTTCAATTTTTAAGCTTTGAGAGATCAGAGCCTAGAAGAAAGAAGATTTTTTTTATCTCTTTTGATCTGACTGCTAATGTGCAAAACACTTTGCCTGATGGTGGCTGCAGTCCAGCAGTGGTTGCAAAGAGCTGCTCTCTGGGATGTCGATTCTCCAGGGAGATTTCTTGTTGTGCAACACTTTCACAGCCCAGAAATATTTCATTACATTTTAATATTAACTGCTGTCACTTCAGTAAGCTTTAATGTGTCTTAACAAACATGTCAGGAAGACTGGCCAGCACTAAAGAGTCTTGTATTTTTATGAACTATCCATACCTTCATTTTCTGAAAATCTTCTAAAGATGTATAAGAGACAAATGAGCACTTTTCACTCATTCAGGAATCCTCGTGGACGCACAGGGTTGACTGGTAGAGGTCTGCTGGGACGATGGGGACCCAATCACGCTGCAGATCCTGTTGTCACCAGGTTGTTTTCTTAACTTTACACATCTGCGTTACAGATACTTGCCAACCACAGTTCAATAGATAAAGAAGCTTTTATGTCTCTCTCTGGCAGGTGGAAAGTTGATGCCAAAGGAGCAAAGATTCATCACCCAGTCACCAAAAAGCCCATCCTGCAGTTTGTGTCCATCAAGAGGAAGGACTGTGGGGAGTGGGCCATTCCTGGGGTTGGTGAATTCTAACCTCATTTTGTGTCACACACCTGCCAGGAATTCAAGTATAACAAATATAAATTCACTGCCAAAGCAAAGAGGGGGGTAGTTTGGGTCATGTGTTTGTGACTTGCTTGTGTGTGTGCCGTGTGCTCGTGTTGTAGGGGATGGTGGATGCCGGGGAGAAGGTCTCTCTCACGCTGCAGCGGGAATTTGCGGAGGAAGCTTTAAATTCTCTTTCGATGTCGGCGTCAGAGAAAGCGAAAATCTACGAGCGCATCACCAAACTCTTTAAATCAACAGGGTTTCTGGTGGGCAACTGACAAACACTCACATATTACAGCGCCCCATTATGTTGCCTCTATCAGGAAAACTAAACATGTTTTCTCCCCTTCAGGTCTATAGAGGGTATGTGGATGATCCTAGAAACACGGATAATGCTTGGATGGAGACAGTTGTGGTTAACTTCCATGATGACTCAGGTATCAGTACTTTTTGCTTTGAAAATTGAATTCATGTCACATCAGCTTCAGTGATCTGTGGCGATTGAGTGAGGTTCTGAGACATTTTCACTCTGGAGGCAACAAACTGCATTCTTGGAACTTTGAGATGTCTCTGTTACCGTAGGCAACAGTGTGAGCGAGCTGCCGCTGCAAGCCGGCGATGACGCAGGACAAGTCAAGTGGGCTGATGTGGACTCGTCCTCCTCTCTCTATGCAAGTCATTCCCATTTCCTGGAGCTGGTTGCCAAAGAGAGGAAATCCCACTGGTAACAGAACCGAGAGTGTTCTGACAAAACCATGAAGGAAACATAAACATGAGCTTCACTACTCTCAGAGTGCTGAGAGCGCTTTATGACTTGAATGCATGACACATAACCTCGCGTAACGCTCTCATTTTAACATTAAATGTACATTTAAGATAATGAAACCAAAATGAACACCTCACTGACAAGACATTATGAATTTTCTTTTGAAATAAAGAGACTGAAGGTGTTAAAGCCAAGATGATGCTCAGTGGCACACATCACCAAAAGACAACCTCCTTTTTTCCACTGGCACAAATTATTCTAATTTATTCACTGTTAACAAGAATCCCATTACGCCAAGTGAGAACAATCACAGTGAGCTGCCGAACATCACACACGCAACGTTAATCTAAGTGTGATAAGGGGGCAATCAGGAAGAGAAGTGTGTGGACTGATTTTGGTGTGTACGTGTGAATAGAAAATGAAGAAGATGCGCTGGAGCTCAGCCCGGCCCGGCAGAGCGCTGACGTCGACAGGCTGCTGCTCGAGGACAAACACGTTCTCTGGCGGTAACGGTCGGTGGAAGCAAAGGCCATTTCGCGTTCGACAGCCTGGTCTTTCCAAATGTTCGCGCGAGTATGTGGGACGTGGAGAATTACGCATCAAGTGGTTTGCATCTGTTAGGATTACTGGCACAAACACTTCTGTCGTCAATAGTCCGTCAACAACCAACAGCTGAGCTCATATTTGCTTCAGTAATTAGGGGCAGCTGCATACTCTTATGTTGCCTGCGTTTTAATAAAGCGTGTTTGTTTGCAGGCTGAATTAACAGATTTCAGAATACGTGGCTTAAATGTTGTGCGTGCTGTAAAGCTGCAGAGCATGGCCGTTAGGCACTTAGGGGAAATGGAAAAGATTGGGGCTTTAATTGGGTTTATCCAGCTGGAAACTCACAAGAAAAATGTCATTAAATTAGGGGCACAGCAGTTTCAGGAGGCACCACAAATCCTAAAAACTCTTGCGATTTAGTCTGCTCACTGATCAGGGCTGTAAAATCTGTCTGTACAACGTGAAATCCAACAGATTCATAGTATGAAACCATAAGCAGTGAGTGGGGAGACTGCTGTTGAAACAGGATGTTATATTGTAAAAACTGGGTGCACTAAAAGCATTTGTGTTGTCACTCTGATTAAAAAAATGGGTCGAAATGGATTGAAAATGAGCCTACAGATGTCTGCTCCCAAACTTTGCACTGAAATGTCTGTTTTTAATTCATTTGATTCACCTGAAATATGAAACCCCAATAAATTCTTGAATTGCTTTGGTTTATTGTTGAATTTTTAGTTACAGTTGTGTCAGCTTTATTTTCATTTTCATCCACTTAGACATAAACGTGTGTGTGTGCGCGTGTTCGTGACTATAATTGCTGAACTACATTACCCATAAGCACTTGCGTCAGCCTTAACTCTCCGAAGCTGACGACGTGGCCGCGCTGCGTCTGGATCCCGTGTTTCAACAGACCGGGCCGATTCAAATCGCACCGACCGGCTTTGTTCGCAGGGACCTCAGCTTCATGCTCGTGAGGAAACTCTGAGGGAAACTTTAACGCCACCACTGCAACGTAACAATGTCCGGGAAGATCAAGAACCGAAGTGCCGCCAACGCCGAGGCGCTGTCCGGAGCTGTGTCCTGCGACGAGCGCATCTTGAAGGATTGTCACCAGCTGTACGCGGACCCCGACAGCGGTGAGAGACACGGGGATTCAACCTGTTGTTCGCAGCATCCCCCGACCTCCAGCTGCGACACGTGTGATTCTGCAGCTAAGCTAAGCAACTAGCTAACTTGGTGGTCAGCTAGCTGAACGCCGGGTAGCCGGGAGCTAATCGTTAGCTAGCTAGTCAGCACTTGGCTGACGTGCTAGTTACTTCATCCACTGATGCGGCCGCTTTGAGTTAACCCGGATACGTTTTTGCCAGTTTATAAACACTACGTGTTCCAAAAAAATGAATGAATGAATGCTTTGAGCTACCCAGTCATTATATTCTAAATTAGTGTCAGTCTCACCCCTCATCGTGCTCTCTGTGTTGTGCAGGTTTGATCACAGTGGCTGAATCTGTTGGTGTGAAGTTGCTGCCACCCAGGAAGAAGATCACTGTGATGCTGATGGGAAACCACTCTGCTGGGAAAAGCTCCTTCATCAACTGGTAACTAAAACGTGTCTTCTTCATCATCGCCATCATATGGTCATCTGTGAGAGTGTGACACTGCATTGTTAATTGTTATTTTGCGTGCACATGCCATTTTCCTCTCGTTGTGAATGTGACCGATGTTCTCTCGTGTCAGGTATGTCGAGGAGCACATCCAGCGCACTGGAGTGGCCATTGAGACTCAAGGCTTCAGCTTTATCACAAGTGGACGGAAGAGAGAGTCTCTCACAGTGAGTGCAGCGGGAGCTTTGTCTGTCAATGTCATTGTCAATTGATGGAAGTTAACAAGACAAAACTAAATGAATTCAGCTCAGTGCAACTGATCTTTATTCTTCCTTCAGGGAAATGCCACCCTCCATCTTTATCCACACTTCAAACCTCTGCAAGAGTTCAAAGGTGAGATTTGCAGCTGCTGCCAAGCACTGAGACTGAAACTGACTTGAGTGATTTATGTCTCATTTTTTTTCCTGGTTTCTGTTTTCACATCTAGGTGTTTCAGAGTACCTGAGCACAGAGATCTGCACATCACGACAGAAACGGTTCAGCTTATTAACGTTTGTGGATTCGCCGGGGTTGGTGGACGGTGACATGAAGTATCCCTTTGATGTGGACGATGTTCTCCTTTGGCTGGGTGCGTTGATTAAGTTGGATCTAAAATTTCAGATAGTGTTCATTAGCAGTTCATTAGCACCTTTTTGTAAATGTAGACGTATAGAAATTAATGGTGATTCCCACTGTCCTTTTCAGGGGATCTCTGTGACCTGATTCTGGTCTTCTTTGACCCCATGGGTCAGGCTCTGTGCAAGCGCACGCTCAACATTGTGGAGTGTCTTAATGAGAAGCATGGCGACCGGCTGCGTTTTTACCTGAGCAAAGCTGACGAGGCTGGGGGAGAGTCAGACAGACAGGTATGCACACAGTATAGGAACAGAATTGACCCACAAACTCATTATTGGCGCATACATCCTCACTCTCTCCTCCTGACTCATTTCTTGTTCTCAGAGAGTAATGATGCAGATTGTCCAGGAGCTCTGTAAGCGACCGGGACTCAACAAATGTGGCTTTGACATGCCCACCATCTACATCCCCAATCCTAACAAGGTAAGGGCTACACTGTCAGTCAGTTTTACACGTTTGTACACCAGCTGATTCCCACTAGTCAGAAGTACAGGCTCACATTGAATTGTTCTGTTCTTCTCTTCTCAGCCAAGTCGCTGTGTGAACCAGATTGAGGAAGTGTGCCGTACTATCGAGAAAACAATCAACCAAACGGTCCAGAATACCCTCAACTCTCTGGAGAAGGACTGTGAGCTCATCAGCGAGGCCATCACTGACACAATCGCTAACGACAGGTAATGCACACAAAGGCTGAACGTTACAGAAACATAATATCATCATATAGATGCATGGACCTCAGCCGACCTCAGGGGCTGGCTGGGAATCTTCGGCACAAGATGGCAAAGATCTTGCTCTAGTCTGTGATACACAAACGGATGCATCAGTCCTCACTGCTCTCAGAGAATAACTGTGACCCTCTGCTGTCACAGGCAAACCTCTCTAGAGAACCGACGAGCTCGCTGTAAGAGCTGCTTCCTGACTCTGCTGGGCTTCAGCATCCCGATGGCTCTGATGGCTCTACTGGTGCTGGGCATCCTGTCCAAGGAGCTGCTGGATGTGGCTTTGGGTCAGGAGGGCACAGAGACACTGTCACTCTACCTGGTGAGTGTCCATTCAACCGGGAAATACACTGACAAAAACTCTTTAAAGTCATCAAGTGCAATTCCAACTTCTCTTATCATCCACAGAATCCCGTGGTGAGGATGTTTGAGTCTCTCTCCATGGAGCAGCAGCTGTACAGCTGTGGTGGACTGATCATTCTCTCCTTCCTCCTGCTCCTTATCGCACGCTTCTCTTTCAGGTAGGAGAGCCGGATTCCAGTTTCAAAATAAAGTGTCATATTTATTAGTATCACAAAGGTCAGGATTCTTATTGAAAATGCCTTCTTCATTTTATCACTCTTCTGCATTGGTATCACTTTCAGTTCCCAGTTCAGTTCCTTTGTGAAGTCTAAAACAAGTTTAGTTTTTAAAAGGAAGTAGCAACCCCCCCCCCCAGACACACTCTGAGAGCTTGAGTTTTTATTCATTGTGCAGCTGTATGTGATCATGGCTCCCTGTGGATTTGGAGCCTTTACTTTTCCCACCTCTGCATCTACTGTGTTTCTGTTAATAACAAACCTCTTACAAATTCTTGGTCTTTGAGGTGTTTCCCTTCAATTCTTTGCAGAACTCGACCAACTCTGTCGGGCAAACAGAAAAGGCAGCTGCAGGATAAGCTGGAGTATGTTCAGGAGGTGGTCAAGACCAAAAAGGTACAGAGACAATCTGACGTTCTGACTATGAATGGGTTATGTTGAGTTACTGTATGTTGTTAATTGTGTATCGTTTTGCTTTAGAAAAAACTCTATGAAGAATACCTCCGTCAAAGTGTCAGCGATCAGGACATGGATGTGTAAAAAGCCACGATGCACAAAGACTCGGCTCCCAACAGTGACCAAGATCTCACACCAACTTTTTAATTGATGTAAATTACAGCCAGAAGCACTTGGTACAACTACTTTGACTTCTGTAAAAACAACTTGATATTACCTCTGTAAACAAAACTACCTGCAAATAAGGTTCACTCTCACAGCGGGTGAAGTTTTTTACAGATAACTTATTTGTGGTAGGCATTTAAAAACGCGTCCTCTTTGACTGCTTCCCTCAAAGGAATTCAGGCTCACACCACTTTAACATATTTAAATAATTGCAAAGTATTTATATTTCTTTATCAGATAAAATGTATTTTGCTTAAATTGCATATAGCACTGGTCTACGTAGTTCACTTTGTATGTGTTGCTGTTTTTCCAAGACTTCCACCAGCATTTTCTAAAGTACTTTGTCTGCTTTGTGATATCATGAAGTTACAGTTTTAGTATTAATGCACAAATTTACATCTTACAGTTCTGTGTAATAATAAGAATATTCAATTATCCGCACAATGCCTGCAAGTGAAGAAATACAAGGTTATGAGACTGAAATCTAACAGTTTCAGTGACTAATTCAACTTTTTGTAATTTTTACTTACGTTCCTTTGTACCTGTGACTGTTTTAAATACGACTGATTAATAAAGAAAAGTACGTTCAATATTAAAGGTGATTTTTTTAAATGTTGAAATTAGGTTTTATATATATAAATTTCAAATGTATGTTCTTGTTAGAAGTGGTGATAAAGTGAATATTTGACAATTTCCAAAATATGTGATAATGGAATATGTAAGCTGCATAGGAAACAAAATTTGGTTTGAAATTAAGATAGTCAAAGTCTGACAATGTCATAAATTACATTCCAATAAATGATAATAGACACAAATATTTAAAAATGTGCAAAAATGAGCAATGTGAATAGCAATAAATATAATGACATCCTCAATATGACTGTCTCCGCCTAAGACAATAAACTAAATGTGTGAGACGTAATAAAATAAGTGACAGTAAAGTTGAATGTGGTTCGAACTGGGGTCGGGTGTCCTCCTGGGGTCAGCAGCCACCGCAGCACTGGTGGAGGACACAGGTCACATCAGTAAAAGCTCTGTAATTAACACATTATTCCCTTAGTTTATTAACCTGGAGACGGCGGAGAGCCAAACACATTCTGTCTGACTGCCGAGGACAGAGCTGGACAGAGGGGGACAGAGGGAGTGAGGCGTCAGGGAACAGGAAGGAGGTTGACGTGTTTCCGCAGCTCGCACCGGGGAAAGTTGTTTCCTGAAGCGGACTCAGTTCGGATCCTTTCCACGATAAAGCCCCGCTGTCCGCCCCGAAAACAGCCAGATGTCCGGGGCAGGTTTGCGAGACTGTGTGTCCGCCCGTGTCTGACCTGTCAGCCGGTTAGTGGAGGAGCTGTCAGAGGAGACGATGGACGCTGGACACCCAGGTAATTCACACACATGGACGCCCTCCTGCCTCAGACGAGCAGAACTTTCATTTAACACCGACTTTGCTTTCGCTCAGGCCCGGGGAGCAAACCACCTGTTAGCTTCGTTTACCATAGAGATGAGTGGGCGATGCTAGCCGCTAGCTAACGCTTAAACCCATGTAATCCTCCGCAGAGGGACTTGGAGTGTTCCCAGGATATTATTTAATCGCGGGAGTTCAGCTTGTCTCGCAAATACCACCAGTTTAATATGATACACACTCTACCTTAAACAGTGCAATAAGCTGTACTTATATTCAAGAAGAAATACTGTAATGAAGCAGTACTGTCATACTGTTGTTGATCAGCTGTTGTCTGTTACAATCTGTGGAAAATGTGTTTTTGTGCATAAAATATTTCACAGTCACTAAAATATTTCACAATACATTAAACATCTGAGACTTTTTCAAACTGTACAAACTGTACTAAGTTAAATATTAGTGTAGTATATGTCAATAAGTATTTTATGTAACAATACAGAAGAATTAAGAATTCTGTCAAGTGCTGTCATCCATTGTTCTTTGTCTTGAGATGCAGATTATTATCCGACAGCCTGACCTAAAGAAAAAAATAAGGTAATAATGTGAGAATACACTGGTCTTCCCAGAGGCGAGCCTACAGGCCCAGCTGGCCGAGTGCAGAGCTCAGGTCGAGCACTGGCAGGGAGTGGCAACGATCTGCGAGCTGAGCAAACAGGAGGAACTGGCAGAGCTGCAGAAACAATGTGATCAAGAGATCCAGTCGCTGCAGGAGGCTCTCAGAGGTCAGCGTGTGTGTGTTTGGCTCCTTGTGAGCAAAATTTAAGCTGTGCCATTTGACTCCAATCCGATGAATGTTGTCGTCATTCTCCTGTTGTGTTTGCAGAGACAGCAGCACAGTATGAGGCCAGGATAGCTGTCCTCCAGTCTCAGCCCGTGGAGTGGAGGAGAGCCAGCGGTCAGAACACGGTCAGTGTGTATTTTACTTTATTAAATTGTGTCCCAGAGTTCCAGGACTCACTCCCACCAATGTGTGTGTCTCTGCACCTGTCAGATGGCCGGAAGGAAAGGCAGGATGGATGCCGAAGTCTCCAGCAACGAGTCTGCGACGCCGATCCACAGCCGGATGGCCGAGGCTGAGGCGACGGCATTAATAGAAAGGACGCGCGGCCAGCCGGCGGACCTCGAAGCCGCGGCGGACGGCGAAGGAGCTCAGCTGACAACAGAGGGGTATTTTTCGCTGCGGAACTGCGACTCGGCCTCGCTGTCCTCCTTCTCCTTAGACACGCCATCCCTGCCAAGGAAACACCACACTCAGGAAGACACAGAGTCGCTGGTGTCCACAGGGACTCTGGTGCCTGAAGCCATTTACCTGCCGCCAGCTGGGCACCGGCTGGTTACGCACGGCGACTGGGACGCACTCAATGCTCAGGTATACTCGTCTTTATACTGACACACACTGGAATATAACATTCTTGATTTTTGACCACATGACATTAGTCAAGTCAAGCTTTCAGGCTCAAGTCCTGAACAGGGTGTTGTGTGTTTAACAGGTGTCGGAGCTGCGAGGGGAGGTGAGCCGGCTGCAGGTGGAGAAGGAGGAGCTGGATAGAGAACTGGACACGCAGACCAACAGCACGCACAAACAGGTGGGGAAACACAGATGTCCTCACGGAAAAAATGGAAGTGGACACGCACAGGCTCCCACACATGTCGATGTGTCTTTGTCCAGGTGACAACGCTCCAGGCTCAGGTTCAGACTTCAGAGGCCCTCCTCCTGGATTTGCAGAAATCTTTGAGCCAATCACAGAATGCCGTCCAGAGCCGGCTGGTGAGAGACATCATGCTGATGTGTGTATGTGTGTGTGTGTGTGTGTGTGCGTGCGAAAGTGCACAGTCACTTCCCTTGGAGCAAGTGTTGAAATGAGCACTGTCTCTTGCAGGCGGAGTTGTCCTTCTCTCAGAGGAAGATGTGCAACGAGCTGTCCAGACTGAAAGGAGAAGAGGTTGAGGATGAGGGACCAGAATCTTCACTCCAGCCAACACTACAGGTGCCGGCACTGCCACAGCCTCATGGTTCCAGAACTGACAGTTTCTTTATGTGTCACCCGTTCACTGTTGGACTCCCCTGCAGGGGGCACACTGTGAGGAGCGTCTGCGCATTGAGATTGTGAACTTGAGGGAGCAGCTGGACACTCGGACAGAGGAGAACGGTCTGTGGATCACATCTTTATTTAAGTGATGCTGCGCTGTCTGTCTCCACTGTGAGTCATTTTTTTACTCTGCCCCCTTCTCTCGTCCTCTCTGCTGCCCGGCTGCGTCTTCTGCCATCAGAGGTTTTAGAAGGTGAGCAAACAACTTGTGCTTTATTGTTTGTGTCAGAGTGAATCATTCTTGTGATTCCTGTATTTTCATTCACATTTACCCAGTTTGCTTTTTAACGGAGCACATGCTAGTTGAACTGGTCGAAGAGCCCCTGTGACGCTGATTGACGCTGCTGATTGGTGACTTCATTTGACGCAGACTTGTGTGTGATTGTGTGCGTGCAGTGCAGCTGTCCAGTTTGAAGACGGAGACGGAGAGGATTCAGGCTCAGAGGGACCAGCTGCAGGCCGAACTGTCGGCCTGCCGCACTGAGCTAGAAGCCCTACGGGTGGCGCTCTCTCACGTACAGAACACCAACAAGGCTCTCGGCAAAGATAAAGTAAACCCAAGTGTTGTTTTAAAAACTACTTATCTGCACTTGAAGTTTAATATTTAAGTTGTGGGGTTTTTAAGCAAAGCACCATTATTCAGAGTTAGAAAAGCTCGGAGGGAAATATTGTGATTATTAGAATGAAAGCTAAAGGCTACAGTTTATTGGATCATAATATCGAGGGGTTCTGAATTTGAATATGGTTTGATGTCTGTGTCAGGCGGCTCTGCACCAACAGTGTTTGGATCTGCGGAGTCAAGTGATCAGCTTGCGCTCGCAGCTCGACACCATCCAGACCGTACAGAGGGACTTTGTCCAGCTCTCCCAGTCGCTGCAGGTAGGAACGGCGGGGATCAGAGTCCTTCATCAGCTCCGGTACCTGCAGTATAACACTTGTATAATTGTCACGGAAAAATCAACTTTTATAAATTCCTGGGTGTCACCCGTCCCTCATCCTTCAGGTGAAGCTAGAGTTGGTTCGTCAGGCTGAGAGTCTGGAGCAAGTCAGGGAAATTCTGGAAGAGGGCGTCAGCGAAGCCGGTTCCTCGCCTGCTGACGCCTCGTGAGTTTTTTTGAAGGACGCAGTGGAACCAAAGACCAAATGAAGTATCTCTACAGGGACCAATAAAGGCCAACTTACCACATGAAACAGACCATGTGGTAGAGTGAGCGCTGGGGTCATCCCAGCCGCTGCTGCACAGTATCATGACACTGGAGATTCTCCTTTAAACAGAGACGTGTTTCTTTTTGTTTCACACACAATGGTTTCTGTGTCTGTGATTCGAACTGGTGCTTAGTGACCAAAATGATCCACGATGAATCCTTCTCTCAAGCTCTTTTCTTTCCATGTGGAGCGACATGTTTCTCACTGTGTAAATGTTCTCTGTTTATAAAACTGACATGACTCCAGCCAAACATGTAACAGTTAAACACTGAACCTGTTACTTATATGCAAACGACCCCACCAGCATTTTCCCATGCAAAAAAAAACAACTTTGCTTTGGACCTTTGTAGAGAGATGATGAAGACCTTTACAGTTACATTTATTAAATAAGTAATTCAAAATATACTCATGGAAGGTAACTGCATTTCAGATATGATTGTTCCAACATATTTATTATCATTTAAGCTGAGTATTGTTATATATTTCTGTTCTGTCGTACAGGCACAATATTGTTTAGACTTCAAACTGATGGAATTGGAAAATATGTAAACATCACATAAGAAATGTGAATGTTAGCATCTTGCCATTTTGAAATTTTATTAATTCTGAAAACTAACAACATGTCTCCACTGCACACAGGGCCATCTAATTTAGAAACAGGATCATTCAAAGACTAATATGCATTTTTGTTCAACTGGATATTTTAATAAACTAGGGTTGATTATACAGTGTAATTGAATAATTTAATCTCTTGCATGTCCTTTTTTTTAAATATAGCCTCACATGGAGTCCCAGGCTGAAAAAGATTTAAAACTCCTGAAGCTTGGATGAAAGAAAATGTTAACTTCATATACAGATCATGTAGTTTAGTGCAAAAACTGCAACAACAGAAAAGGCGACATGAATGTATTTACAGATATTCAGCGGTGTATTAACAAGCCACAGAGGAGCTTTGTTGAAGAAGGGGAGCACAAAGACAGATGTTGTTTCTTCATACAGATGTTGAGCGTTCCAGCCTCACAGTCGAGTCCAAACCGAACCGGAAACATCCAAGTGTGACACTTTCTTTAATACATATCTTTATTCTTTAAGAATAGAATCAACACAGAATAGTTTTAATAAGTTTAACCTATATATTAATTTCAGTACATACACAGAAAAAAATATCTTGCAGCTTTTTTTGGTGTGTTTTCTGCTGTATTCAAGGCCGCTGGATGTTTTCGTCACATCAGGCGACTGTGGGCAGGCTCCCTGTCAGTGGGAGCGCTCAGCCTCATCCCTCCATCCGCTGTGTCTCTGCTCCCTCTCTCTTTCTCTCTCTCTCTCTCTCTCTCTCTCTCTCTCTCTCTCTCTGCTTCAGACACTCTCTGATGAACTTCGCCTCTAGACTTTCCCTGTGGGGTTGGGAAACAGAGGCGTGTCACGTGTAAGGTAATGGCAGCGGGCTGAGCTCGAGTGAATGCTTCAATTGTTCCAAAGTGAAATGGAATCTATAAGCTTGACATTTTTGGAACCGTTCGCCAATCTGCTTTGTTTTCAAGAGTTAGATGAGAATGCCGCTGCCTGCGGTGAAGCTTGTTAGCTTTGGTTAGCGCAACCAAAACTTTACGTTTAAGCAGTAAAGTGCCACACATGTAGAAACATGCTGTTTAAACAGGGGTCTGCGTGCAGGATGTATTTCTATGTCTCTGCTGGAACCAGCAGCTTTCTGTTTCTGCTGGTTGCTTGGCAACTGCTAAGAGCACGATAGGATGTTTTAGGGGAAGAATAGGGACACATCTGGGAGAGAAAGTGGTTTACAGACATTTAAACACTAGCAAGGACATAATGTTTCAGTTTTCAGCCTTGTGAGATTGACCTGGGTGTGGTTTCATAAGGTGACGGTTTGAAATGTGGGATTGGTTCAAGTTTTAAATGAATTCAAAGGCACATATAACAGCAAATGCATAATCGAAGCAGGATGCATCGACTGACCGGCCTTGCTCTATTCTACAAATGATAAAAGCCAACCTCACAGTTCACACAGACTCTTATCAACAAATGTTCTATTTCCGCTGGCAGCTCATGACACCGGTCATCTGAACCGATCACAGTCTCATTAAGATCAGTTTTCAATGACAAAATGAAACACAAAAAATGTAAAAAGAAAGACTTGATTGATGACAGTGGTTCTCTGAAAGAATTAAAACTAAATTAAATTCCCAGCATGAGCCCTTTAAGCCGTGCACATGCAGAGAGTGGAAACCTTTAGCTCGTGTCAGGGGAATACCTTGTGTGGTTACAGGGGTATGGAGGAGGAGGGAGGGGGGGAGCAGGTTTAGGCTGGGTGGCCAGAGAGGGAAAGGTGAGAAAAGAGCATCCAGGGAGAAGAATATTAAATACATGAGAAACACAAGTTAAAGGAGAAAAAAAGTGGAAGGAGGTTGTCAAGTAGCAGGAATTAAAAAAAAAATCAGGTAGGAGAGGTTAAAATACATCAAACTGTGAGGTAAGGAGGATACTGTTCCAGCAGAATCAAATGAAGTGAATTATTCCTGAATAATATTTACTCAGAAGTGATTTACTGTGATTATGACTAGCCACATCCCTGAACATTGGTTTAAATGCTGGGAATTCTCTTGTCTAATTTAGTTTGATGCACCCGTGCGCTCAGCTTACCCTCCAGATATGTGCGAGCCACAAACTTGAGGAGCTCGTCGATGAGGATGACTGGGAAGGAGAGCTTCAGCACCATCAGCCACTGCTCCACGTTCAAGTGGGTGAGCTTGAAGATCATCTGTGGACGAGAGCAGCTCCGTGTTCACACTGACCAGCAAACGTCCTGCTTGGATCAGTTTCAGAAATCGTTTCACGGTGAAGGAAAGCTGAGTGAATACATTAATACCGATAGAATCACCTCAAGGAGGATGTGTTTTCATTTGCCTTGGGTTATCTGTGTGTTAGTTCACAGGATTATGCAAAAAAAAAAGAAAACCTCTTGGATTTACTGGTTTAGGTCAGAACAGCCATTTTGAAATGTGTTGTTCTTACACTTGTTGTCCTCCAGAGAGCAGTAAATGATATCATTTCTACTGAACCCTGATCCTCACTGTGTCACTCTTCAAGTCTATTAACAACTTAAAACCGAATGTAATCATTTGGAATTAACTTTTATCTACTTCATATCAGCCACAGAAGGGAGGGAAGCTGGGGCTGAAACTATGAGACAAAGCTTTCTGAGTTCACAGAGCTGGACTGCGTGTCACTCCATTAGTAATCTGAGTGGTGCATCAACAGTGAGACCGGGAGAGAGGACATGGAGGCCGTGTGTATGAGGGAAGAGCGGAAGGGGGGAGATGGATGTGGTGCAGGAGGCCAGACTCACGGGCAGGGGGTCGACGTAGATGATCATGAAGTGAAGGGACATGGAGAGGGTCATGGCACCCACCAGCCAGCAGTTGCTCCAGGGGGGCATGCGCATCAGGGACTGGTTCTCAGACAAGCTGGGGGAGGGAGGGAGGGAGGGAGGGAGGAAGGTTGGATGGGGGAGGCGCAGGGGTACGTTTATGCATGTGTGTTGAGGTGGACGCATGAAAATATACACGTGGAGAATAAAGTAAATATAGGAAGTAAAATGTCCTAAAGCTTGAATACAGTTGCTGCTTGTACGTACATGGTCATTTTACAGAATGAATCTTCATTTTCTATTCACAGGGCTCAGATGGAAGAGCCCGTGAGTCACTTTCGAGTGTTGACAGACCTGTTCAGGGCGTTGCACATCTCGATGGTGACCAGCACGGACAGAGCCATGGTCATCGGAGGAGAAGACTCGAACACTTCACAGCGGATCCCGTCAAAGTCCTCGTTCTCCTCGCTGCACTGCATGAAGTGTGACTGGCGACAGAGACACGGACCCTTCAACATCTGGCATCGTCTCTCAGAACCCTCAGTGTTTGTAAACAGGTACTGTAGTTTTCACATTATCTCTCTTGTTCAGTGCAGATGTTTGCAAGGCTGAAATACTCACCAGTTGGTGGAAGGTGACCAATGGGCCGTCTTCGCTGTACAGGAACCACCAGGCAGCTGCTGCAACAGTTGCAGCTCCGACGTAACCTGGGAGAGGAATAATCACGTCTTGAATCTAAACCACAAAGACTTTCTGATGATGTTGTTTGTGGTTAACATGTAGTTACCGCCGATGGCCATATATCTGAAGAAGAGCCACCCTGAGATGAGGGGCTCTTTGGGGGAGCGGGGGGCTTTGCCCATGATGTCCAGGTCAGGGGGGTTGAAGCCCAGGGCGGTGGCAGGCAGACCGTCAGTCACGAGGTTGACCCACAGCAGCTGGACTGGGATCAGGGCCTCGGGCAGACCCAGGGCGGCGGTCAAGAAGATGCTGAAGTGGAGGCCAAAATAGGTTTTCTTAGCTTGGACTCTGTTCCTCTTTTAGTCTCATGCAAAGACGGAAAAGTCGTGTGCAGCACTCACCAGACGACCTCGCCTACGTTGGAGGAGATGAGGTAGCGGATGAACTGCTTCATGTTGTTGTAAATGGCTCTGCCCTCCTCAACAGCAGACACAATGGAAGAGAAGTTGTCGTCAGCCAGGACCATCTCAGAGGCAGACTTGGCAACGGCAGTGCCAGAGCCCATGGCGATGCCAATCTCCGCTTTCTTCAAAGCAGGGGCATCATTCACTCCGTCACCAGTCTGAGTGACGGGCAGAGAGAGGAGTCAGTGGTCTGAGAAGAGTTTCACCTCAATAAAACTCAGTTTTCCTCCTCACCATGGCCGTAATCTCATCAAAGCCTTGCAGGAACTCAACAATCTTCGACTTGTGGGACGGTTCGACTCTGGCGAAGCAGCAGGCCTTCTGAACTGCCTTCTTCTGATCGTACAGAGCAAGGTCATCAAACTCACGGCCGGTGAAGGCCTTGCCAGTGACGTCCTCATCCTCGGTGAAGATGCCGATGCGACGGCAGATGGCCACGGCGGTGCCCTTGTTGTCACCTGCAGAGGCACAGAGACAAATTAGGATTCCGTTTTTTTCTTCACGCGTTCATTCTTTTGTGATTTAGTATCGTACACACACTGACCAGTGATCATGATGACACGGATCCCAGCCGCCCTGCACAGCTCGATGGAGCTCATGACCTCCTTACGAGGAGGGTCGAGCATGCCGACGCAGCCCACGAAGGTCAGGTCAGTCTGGGTAAATCAAGACAGCAAAAAACTGAGTGTCCTTTGGAGCGTCCAATGCGGAAAATGAATGAACGCCGAGCATCCGTCCTCCGTCACTCACCTCGTAGTCTGCAAACTTAGTGGAGTCCTCCAGGTTCATCTCCTCCCTCCTCATAGGAGAGTCACAGGTGGCGAGCGCCAAGCAGCGGAGGGTGTCGCGTCCCGTGCCCCACTCCTTAATGACGGCCAGGATGTTGTCTTTGACCGGCCCAGTCAGGGGTACGCGAGTGGTGCCCACTCGGACGTAGGCACAGCGGTCGATGACGCCCTCTGGAGCACCCTGGGGTCACGGGATGACAATCATTTGCTTTTGGTTCCTGTGATTTTATTTTCACCATAATCTCTAGCCCGTGTGAAGGCCGTCCTGTCACACACTCACTTTGACGAACATCTTGTTCCCCACAGGGGCTTTGGCGGACTTGGCGGGAGAGCAGTAGACTGACATGGACTTCCTGTCTCTGGAGAACTCCAGAGTGAACTCCTTCTTCATCAGCTGCTTGATCACCTGTGAGGGAACGAAGGAGAAGCAGGTGAGCTGCACACAAATGGTCTGGCATGCTTTATTTTGCTGAGATGTTTCCGTGCGGGGTCCCTGTGTGTGCACTTACGCCGCAGCAAGCGTTGGCCCTCTCCACCTTGGACAAGCCACGAACTTCAGTGTTGAACACGTTCATCTTCTCAACCAAGCAACACAGGGCTGTTTCAGTGGCTTCGCCCACTTTCTCAAAAATACCCTTGGACTGCATCGTAGGCCGGGAAAGAGACAGAGGGAGAGTGAGGACATTTTGAACTGGTTTATATGTGGGGGATTAATGTCGGACACAAACTATGCGCAGACCTCGTTGTAGTCCAGAGAGGAATCGTTGCACAGAGCGCAGATGGTGGCCAGCTCCACCAGTCCGTCGTACTGCCCACACTTCACAGACGAACCGTTCTTTGTGCTGTTTAGAATGTGACAGACTGTTTTCAAGACGTTGTTCTTCAAAGTTGCGTTATTGTTTGATGTGTTTCATACGTACACTTCTCCTTCAGGTGTGTACTTTGAGCCAGAGATGTCGAACTGACCGAGGGAAACGCTCTCACCCTCCACTTTGTCAATGATGAACATCTGCGTGGAGACATGACGCAGGATCAGATCGGCTCTGTTTCCAGGTATAACAGTGCATGTGCACGTGGCTGTGACGCTCATGAGCCTGAACCCACCTTGGTTACACACATCTGGTTGGTGGTGAGTGTGCCGGTCTTGTCAGAGCAGATGACTGAGGTGCAACCCAGGGTCTCCACGGAGGGCAGGCTTCGGACGATGGCGTTTTTCTTCGCCATACGGCGCGTTCCCAGAGCCAGGCAGGTGGTGATGACGGCGGGCAGGCCTGAGGGGAAAAAGAGAGGTGCACAGTGAAGGGGTGGTGTTCCGTGTCTGATCAACAGCACCTGGACTTTAGGGACTCTGGCATTTGGCAGGCTGACCCAGCACAGTCCTTAACACATTGGTTGGAGCTCTCCCAAACTTCTTTGTTCTCCAGAGAGATTTGTGAGGAGGGGGCGGGGGGTGTCTCAGATTCTTGGCAAAAATCAAACTCCGCCAACCGTGTGGAGAAGGTCTGGATAGCCTCCAACTCAGTGACATTATAGCAGCATCGGTGTTTGCCGATGATGTTGTTCTCTTGGCAGCACGAGGCCATTGGCACAGTTTTCAGCTGACTGCAGTGACAGCAACATCCAATCTGAGACTGGCCCGGAGGTAAAAAAACAATAAGCTCAACAAACTGGAATCCAAAGTGTCTTTGATCCACTCTGCCATTTAACCATGAAACTCTGTGGAGCTCCGTATTGAACCAAAGGCCCTGGTTTAAAGGGCCTGGGAGCTGCAGCGTCATGTAGACAAGCTGTTCACTACGAATCTTAGATATGATAATCTGCTAGGGCAGTTAATCCTCGTGGTTTACCTTCAGGAATGGCAGCCACAGCCAGAGCCACGGCAATCTTGAAATAGTAGATAGCGCCGCGGAACCAGGAGCCTCCATGGACGGGGTCGTTGAAATGGCCAATGTTGATTATCCAGACGGCCACGCAAATCAGGGAGATGACCTGGAGGACGGGCAGTCAGAGGGACGGATGAGATATATGTCGGCAATTCAATCTGAATCGCTGTAGCAGTGTTGTGTCCCACCTTTGAGAGCTGCTCGCCAAACTCATCCAGTTTCTGCTGCAGAGGGGTCTTCTCCTGCTCGGTGGCGGCCATCTGGTCACGGATCTTACCGATCTCAGTGGTCACGCCGGTTGCCACGGCAATACCAGTGGCCTTGCCAGCAGCGATGTTGGTGCCCTGCAGAGTTGTAAGAGCGTAGGAACCAGTCAGCGGGTTGGGTGGTATGAAAAACATCAAATATAGGCTGAAGTGATGGCAGAAAGAAAAAGAAGGACGCAAGGGGGAGACTCACAGAGAACAGCATGTTCTTCTTGTCCTGGTTGACAGCTCGGGGGTCTGGTACGGCATCAGTGTGTTTGATTACACTCACAGACTCACCTATAGGAAACACAGGTGTTGGATGGTGCTGACCAGACGGGAAAAAAGTGAAAATGTGAAAATCTGACCATTCGTCAAATAGCACCCACCAGTGAGAATGGACTGGTCCACGCGCAGGGTCGTAGATTTAATGGAGATGAGCCTAATGTCAGCTGGAACTTTGTCACCGACTAAAAACAGCCACACACAGAAATACACAGAAAGGTTACTCCTTCAAAATTCAGGCTCGATTTGGTGTTTCCACTTTGTGTGACTGGATTGTTTAGCAGCCTGTGAGTGTTAGGGCAGGATGGCAATACAGTTCATATGAGTCTGACTGCAGCATTACAGAAGGATGGAGGTATGGGGTGGGGGGGTAGAGTTGATTGACTGGTTTTAGCACTCTGGATGGATAGTGTTGTTGTTGAAAACCGATACCTCAGTCAGAGTCGGAGAGAGAGGGAGACCTTGGGGAGATCATGAAATGAAAAGAACAGGTGTACAACAAACAGAGGGAGAGGGTGAGACAGAGGAGCAAGTCGATATTAAGTGTATTTATACTCAAGCTTGTGTGTGTGTGTGTGTGTCTGTGTCGTATTTTTTTTTCTCCCACAGAAACTTTCTTCACTTCCCCTCCACCCCCTTTTCTCTGCGACTGCCTTAAAAGGGCCCGCGTTCACTGCTGAGGACATCGGTGTCTATGCATCTCCAGGCATGTGACGTAGCGCATGAGGGGCTGTTGTACGTTTTGCTTTTATCAGGAAATAAAATGTGCACAGAAGTGGCTCCATGTTTAAAAACTAAATATGCACATTTACCAGAATTTGCATGCATCGTGCACTGCATGAAGAAGTAGATGATATTTGACCTTCACATCAGTTCAGGCCTCACAGATGTGAGAGGGACTGTCAGCATCAGAGTCCCGCTCTTGTTTCAATCAGTTTGGATCAGAATGTAATTTTAACTGTTGCTGTAAATCTCACCGGAAACCTCCACCACATCCCCAGGAACGATCTCCCTGGCTTTGATCCTCTGCACGCTCTTCCTGTCCGCCCGGTAAACCTTCCCCATCTCGGGCTCGTACTCCTTCAGAGCCTCAATGGCACTTTCTGCGTTGCGCTCCTGTTGCAAAAACATGAAGCAAGCGCGTGATCCTCGTGGTACCGAGCAGCAAGAGATATCTGAAAACGCTCTTGTGGTTTAAATCAAAACAAATAAGGATGTTGAATCATTATTAATTTGTCGAAGACATCTGTAGATGGCACCTCGTGTGTTTGCACAGAGAGGGATAGTGTGTCAGAGCATCTGGCTGACGAACAGGTTGATCACAGATGTTGGGTTCAGTGTGTGATTTCCTCCAAGGCTGCCCTCCAACACCTCAGAGTGTAAAGCCTGACTTATGCCCACAGCCCTCCCCCCTCCATTCTTCCTGTACCCCTCCATGTGTGAATCCTTGTGCATAGTTTCCAAATGACTACTGCAGGGTCGATATGAACCCCCCCAAACACACACACACACACACTTGGCCTGTGGTAACCTGATACTCCTTCTGTATTTTTACTGTGGGATGCCCAGTGTGGACTGTCAAGAAGCTGGCCGCGTTTTGAGCCTTCAAGGCAGGATTGGTCCCAGGCCGCCCCCTCCTCCCCTCACCTCTTCCTACCACTTGCCCCACTGGCTTAACCTCTCACCTTTTCACCTCTCGCTGACGTCAGGCCACTCACTCTGGCTTCCCTTGAACTTAGACAATTCGGCCGCTGCTTTGATAGCAGTGAGCGTGTGCTCGGCACAAAGGACACGGGCTGGACGCGGCGGCGGGTTGTGATTTATAGTCGGGACTGTTGCTAAGTTAAGAGTCTATTTAGGTGTGTGTAAAAGACAGAATTCAAGAGCAGGTATGTGTCCTTGTGATTGCAATTGTACCCGTGTGCGTGCGTGCGCAAGCATGCCGGCTCACTGACCTGCCACACGCCGACAACAGCATTCGCAATGAGGATGAGGAGGATGACGAAAGGCTCGACGAAGGCGGTGACAGTCTCCTCGCCTTCTTCGAACCAAGCCAGGACCTAAGACAGACACAGAGAGACAGATGGATTATGTTTGTGATCTTTGGAAAGTTTGAGCACAGATGCTCTGTGTCCAACAGTCTGAGACCTTGATTTACAACGATGAAGCAAATCCTCACTCTTGAGAAAGATCCTGTTTGATTTTGGTGCAGATCAGGATCAGGTGGCTGGATCCAGAATCTTTTATTTTGAAGTGTCTTTAAGTCTGTTGTGCACTTGTTGCTGAGGGGACACTATTAGCTTTTTACCTCTGCTGGCCACAAAGAGGAGCTATTTTTGAGTTATGAACCACTGCTGGATCAAATGACATTTCACTTTGTCACTGTATCTTACGTTATCCAATGTGTTAAGTCTTCCCTCGACATGTGACTCTGTTTCTAACCCTGTAGTCCAACACGTGTGCCCCCCTGTGAGCGGGAGTCCCATGTTACTATCGCAGATCTGTTTCGGAAAGGCTCCGTGTTGACATTGACACAGATTAGTCCCAGGCCAGCGGAGCACAGAGCTAACCACGGAGAGAGGGGGGGGGCGGAGGTCAGGAGTCCTCACATCCCCAGTGTTCAGCTTTTAGCTCAGCATCATTATCTTTGGTGTTTTATTCATTTGTCTGCTCTTTAATCTCACATCTTCTCTCTCACTTATCTGAAAATAGGCTCTATTGCTCGGCCTCTCTGCTCTGTCTTCACCCTGCTTCTCCTCAAAGACACAATCGATCTACAGAAGGAGAGTCAGGGCCTGTCAGCACATCGCAGTGGTAGGACATTCCTGTGTATGAATAGGATGGCCGTGTGTTTGCAGCATTTAGTGCTCTCCCTTTTAGAAACCGTATACGACTCTGAATCTATTGCTCTCGTTTGTCATTGCAGCAAACAATGCCATTGTGCAACCCAATCCCTGACCCCCCTCCTCACCCTCCTCACCCTCCTCCCCGCCCCTCACTCTCTCCTGCAAGCCATCCCTTCGTTCCTTCCATCCCTGACCTTTGTCCAAGGATACAGTTTCTCATCCTGGCTTGAGACTTTCTTAAAATAATGCTCCTGTCGCGCACACATTCACACATTGACCACGCACGCGCGTGCACACACTCAACCGGCCTCTTGTCTTTCTTCTTTCTGTTTTGCTCTATGACACTCGCACATATTGGGAAGGCTACTGTTTGGAACAGTGCACACCCTTGCCCCTCACGCTCACCTGGATCATCTCAACCCAAACCTTCACCTAAATTAAATCTAATTCAGACCCCAACCCTAAAACAAGTCGTAACCCTCCAACAGAACCTTTGAAAACGTGAGAATCGGTCAACATGTCCTCACTCACAAAGACAAAGTACAAGTACACACTCACACACAGAGACGTCAGGCCTTCTAAGGCCATAGTGACAGCTGTGCGGGGAGGCCAGAGGGCAGCGATGGAGGATTAAGACAATGGGTCCAGTCTACCCTGCTCCACAAAACAGTTTTGGAGCGAGGGACGGGGGAGGAGGTGGGGGGAGAGGGATTCCTTGTGTAAATGAGAGTGAGGACACGAGTCCCAGTGTAATTCAATAACCCGGTGATGTACGCTCTGTCCGCCCGAGTGCATCAGTGTGCGCGCCATCGCCAAGGGGACAAGATGCAGCTCGTCAATGAGCACGCTCACCGTTAGATTATTGTCCCTTCACGCTATTTCCTGCTTCTTTATCAGATCTGATCCAGAGCTGTCCCTGAGGTAGAATCAGACATTAACCTTAAAATAACCAGTAGGCCTGGACGTAAACATCTGATTGGTGGAGCTTGATCTAAACGTCTCTGGAGCATGAGGGTGTAAAAAGTCCTGAGACCACCATTGCAGTCGGTGACGTCAGCTCGCTAAATGATGAGTTTATAAGAACTCCTTTTGTACTCGGTGAACATTACAAAAAACACGACATCATGTTCAGTGAAAAGTGAACACACTCACAAAAGAGATGCAGGCAGCCAGCAGCAAGATCCGGACCAACAGGTCCTCAAACTGTTCCACAACCAACTCCCAGATGGTCTTTCCTGATGACGGACAACAACATGAAATCAGGCACACCTGAAGTTTACTGCTCACTAAATATTCACATTCTGTCATAATCTGTGTGTGTGAGACTTTGCATGCAAGGCCAGTGAACAGGAAATGCATTGATTGCGATATGAAAAAGTGGCTTGTTTAGTCATATCTGAGCCCTGAAGGATGTGCATGGTGCACAGCTTTTTTTTTTTGTTGCTTGACCAAATGAATGCACATCCAGGTCTTGTGTGTGTTGAATTGACGGATTTCTTTTGAGCTGTGTGTGTGTCGCGTTAACACATTATTTCTGCACCTAAACTAAGAGGCCATCAGCAACAGGTGTCAAACAAATGACCGTGAGACTTGTCATCACAGGAAGCAGTTGGGTGTTAGGGGGAGTGGGGGGGGCAGCACAAAGTTAAATGACAATCAACAGGGACGTCACCATTTCTACTCGAAGGACAGAAAATAGAAAAACAGAGGTTTGAAAGTGGACTCACCCTCTTCAGCTGGCAGCTCTGTGGAGGAGGAGAGACACAGAATGTTATTGTGTGTTATTGAATGTAATTCACAAAGCAACACGCTCCGTTCATCTGCTTTTGTTTTTTAAGTGTTTGCACCCCACAGTCTCTCTCCATCCCTCTATGAATGTCCAGCCATCGGTCGCGCAGCATCCCTCCTGAGTGTGAATTATTTGCGTATGAGTAGCAGTTGGCAGCTGTCAGTTTGTGACACAAATATAGTGGCGTCAGTAACCGACCTCTGCGGCGACTCTTAATTACTCTTTCTGTTATTATAGCTCGCTGCCGCTCTGTCAACACCCGCCTGTCCACTGAGGTTGTCTGCACCAGAACCCGTCAGTGCACCCGGGCTCAGCATGCGGCGCTGAGACAATAATAAAAATACATTTACTTATGTGCTTCGCTGAAAGGACAGGGTCTGAAATATCCAACTCTACGTCCACTTACGGACATAACCAGTTCCATGAAACTAGTGGCTGTGTCTCCATCTCCTCACTTCTCCCTCCCCTCCTCTTCCTTCACCCCTCAGTGTCTCCATTTTTTATCTTGCTTAACCTCTGACACACACTCTTTCTGCCTCTACGCTTTTCCATCTCTCCTCCTCCACCGGTCTTTTCCTCCACCTCCATCCTGCAGCTCCTCAATCCCTTCATTCACTACTACTGCTCTCTCCAGAGCTCCGTCCGACTCTTCCTCCTCCCGATCATGCATCCGTTCCTTTTCTTTTCCCCCTCACCGTTGTAGCCATACTTGTCCAGGTTGTTCTTGACCTGCTCGGGGGACAGGCCTGTTTCTTCAGTGACGCCAAAGTGGGACAGAACGTCCTCTGACTCTTTGGTGTGTGCGTTGTCCATCCTTGCTGAAACGGAGAGGCTTCAGGACAGAGGGGGGAAGAAAAAAAACACAGAGACACTCACGTCAGTCTGAGCGGCCAGGCCGGCCTGAAACGGAGACTTCAAAACAACTGAAGCAAAGTTTACCCACCACTTTCTTAAAGCGTGGGACTGGGATTAAAAACTGGCAACCCCCTGCGTTCACACTTTCTTTCTCTCTTCCCCCCTCTCTCACTCTCTCTCTCTCTCTCTCTCTGGGCTGTTGCTCTCCTCCTGGAGCCCTGGACTGACAGAAAGTGCAACCCGGCAAACTGTCCTGAAAAGTTTTATACAGATGAAAAAGTTGCCTCATTGGTGCTTGCTCATCGTGCACTGACACCTCATTGGCTGAGGACATCACAAATAGGTGGGCAGGGATGGCCCTGTGGCAAAGAATAGGCAGGACAGGGGGAGGGAGGGAGGGAGAGGGGCAACAACTGCAGAGGGGTCCACTGCCCGGCACGCTGGAAATAAGATGTGCATAAGAGAACGTGCATGGTCAGGACAATTGCTTTCTGAATGAGAGGTCGGGACAGTTGCGCTCTGCCTGTGGACACGTGCACATCCAAGCATTTACTCAACGAGCTGGATAGAGGAAAAGGTCACCAGGGGTCAAGGACACGAGACATGTTTGTCTCAAGGGATGTTTGTGCTTTAGAATTCAAATCGACGTCACCAGATAATGAGATCAGTGTTTCTGGGTGAAGAAAAGTTTAGATTGTGTTGAGCTGTCAATCACCATAAAGCCTAAATGTAATCTACAGAAGGCCTGACTCCCGGATGTCCTCTGGGTTACTGCAGGAGCATGAACCTCCTGGGCTGTTGCTGGCAGATGTCCGGCTCTTGTATCTGAGTGAGAGAGTTGTGTGATTGTTCTCAGAAGACGGGAGATAAAAATCCGCCTGAGCTGAATATGATGCTGGAAGAGGAGAGGGGCTGGACTACTTGGTTTGACCTGTTGCTGGTGGATGGATGCCTCCAGGACGAACATTTTTTTTTTTTGTGTGTGTGTGCAGTGTGCCCCCACCCTGACCTGCCGTGCTGTTGTGGGTCCTGCTGCTGCAGTGCAAAGCTCAAGGTGGCTCACTGACATTTAGCTCAATCTCCCTTTGGGATCAGGTTACTGTGGCTCATTCTAAACACTGTGCTCTAATAAAGCCACAGCAGTGATAATGCTGCACCACCAGCACACACACACACACACATACACACACACACACACACACACACACACATGTTACAGTGCTCTTGCACATTTCTTGAAACACTAGTTTGGGATCATTACTCGGAAAGAAGAATCAGGAGTGTGTGTGTGATGCGTGACGAGTCCTTTGAGCGCCTGTGTTGGTGTCGAGAGTCGAATTCAATGCGTTGCTTCACCTCAGTGACTTCTCCTCCCGCAGTTAAAACAATCAGCCACACTTGGTTAACTTAATTCTGCCTTTGATTAAGTGGCTGCTTCTGATTAAAGCTGCCAGCCAGAGCGAGTTGCTAATAGGTCCCTGGAGGTTTTCAGTGCTCACACAGGTTTGGCGAGTCATGTTTTCCTGGGAGACCACGGAGAAGTCACATGTCCAAAGTCCAAAGGACCCTAAAAAAAAAATGATTATGTGCATAACGATTTGGAGCAGGGTAAGGGACAGGCATCAGGCATCTGGAGTGATGTAACGAGTGTGTGTGTGTGAGCGCTTGTTGGCAGGCAGCTCGGCGTGGGAGGTGGGAACATCAGGACTGCCCGTCTGTGGCCGTTCATCACGGCGATAGATACAGGAAGCACTTTGAGGGAGGAGGATGAGCGCCAAAAGTAGCAGTGGAGCAATCAGTAGTGTGTGTGTGTGTGTGTGTAGGTGGTGTGTACTCTGCATTGTATTCTTAGCTGAGGCAGGGCAGCTGGGGTTTGAAGTGCCTCACTGTAACTGTACCTATAGCAGCAGTTGTGCTCCTCTGGTATAAATAGTGCAGTGGGCATGTGCGCAGGCAGCTATGACACAATGGCAGAATTTCGATGTTCTTTCAGGGAGGTTTGAGAATGTGACACCCTGCAGGCGAGGACCCCCCCCCCCCCCCCCCCCCCCCCCCCCCCCCCCCCCCCCCCCCCCCGGCCCCCGGCAGGGGGGGCCCCCCCCCCCCCCCCCCCTTTCCCTCCCCCTCCCCCAGGTGCTGCACTGAGGCTTGAAGGTTGCATCAAAGTGAAGATGAGGTGGTAACCAGGTTGCTGGAGTCACACTTGCAGCCACCTGATGAATCTTTTACCCATTTTTCGCTCTGTGTTTGGTCTCGACCGACCCCTTGAGCAACTCAGCAGAGAAATGACGGGCAGGAAGTGTTTTCATCGCTGTTGGTTTTGGCTGCCAAGCTGGTTTAAATTCAACTCGGGCCCACTAAACCTGGGGCAACAATTCTCACTCACTTTCGCCGCAGATTATCAAAACAAATTTGAAATCAGTTTTTTTTTTTTTTTTTCCTGCAAACCCCAGGGCATGATTTCTGTCCTCTCCCTCCACCGGCTTCATCCCCTCACTGCCACCTGCCATGAGAATCTGTCCCTGGACGTAAATCAAGGCCAGGCGCTCTCTTAAGTAAGTGTGTCCCTGACCACATGAAGTGAGGACAAACGTCAGGCTCTCGTGTTGCTCTATTATGTCATTGAATCTTCCAACCGAGCAGCAACCCCCCCCCACCATTCCGATAAAGAGCCACTTCCTCCTCAGAAGATCTATTGGGGCTTTGCAGCGAGGAAGAGCCAACATATACTCACACTCACACGCTCTGCTGCAAAATACCGTGGAGTTAACTTGTTATTTTTCCAACATACAGATTCTTTAGGCAACTGTGTGGTTTTTTGTGGATTGGCTCAAAACAACAACAGAAAACTCTCTCAGGACAGAGGCTAACTCCAGGTGGGGAAGGGGCCTGATGTGATGGTCGCATCCTGCGAGTAGCTGATGTCCAATGGTTGTGATGAGAACACAACTCACAGAGTCTTTAAAAGACGTTAAATTGTCCGCACCTTATCGTTCATGTCTGTAAGCGGCCATTATTGTCTCATTATTCTCCTCCGTAAATAAAGAGCTGATTCCTGAGTGCACCTCGTAGTCCGGACTTCAGATCACAACAGTCAGAAAATGCTTATGCTAATGAGACAATGAGAGCATGTGCCCGTCGTGTGCCCCTCTGCCCTGCAGGGCATCTCTCACTGTCAGGTTAGTTGGAGGTGTTTGGCATTCTTGGAGCTTCGGAGTATATTTAACCCTGTGGCTCCCCCCTCGGATAGCCCCGCCATATACGGGCCTGAGTGGGAACAAGCTGGGAATGAGTGGGTGCACAGGGCTGGAGGAGCAGCGACGATGACAGGATGATGGATGAGTGATGGACTTTACTCCGAAGAAGTTCAGAGACGTGGAAGTTGCAGAGGACAGATGAGCTCAGAGACAATAATCACCCGCCGGCGGGTTTTTTTATTGAGCAGCTGCGACGGACTGTTTGTTTGTCCTCGTCATCTCTGTGAACGGTCCACACGAGGAAAAACATGCCTCGCTCTTCACAAACCGATGAGAAATAACGGAAAGGCGCTCCAGCTGCAGGTGCAACTGACTCGCACCGGGGTGGCGGCTTTTATTATAAAGCAGCGTAAACAACCTCGACCCCTTGAAAGCCTTTGGCAGACGTCAGGCTGCTTTCAGAGAAACAAGTGTAACACACACATGTGAGAGGATATAGAAATGTGACCTTGCAGACACAAGCGTCAACATTTCTGAGCATGTCACAGTATGTTCAAGTGTGTGTGTGTGAGACAGGCCGGCAGACAGACAGACAGTGAGACAGACAGACACAGTCTATGTTATGTGTCAGACAGGTGTGTGTGTTTGCGGGCATGCAAGTGTAAGAGTGTGTGTGTGTGTGTGTGTGACAGGTGTTTAGCTGGAATGGTGCTAAGCTTTAAGTGCTGTCCCAACCCAAGCCCTATTCCTGGGTTACACACACACACACACACACACTTAGAGGACAAGGCTTGAATAATTTGGTGTGTAGCTATCCAGCTGCCTTCCTGCATGCTGCTCTATCACAATTCAGTCTTATCTCCTGAACAGTAAAGGTTATGATCCAAGAAAACGCCATAATAGATCAAAACTGATGACATTAAATCGTATTTAAATCAGTCAGGCTGCACCAAATTGCACACACTCAATTAAATCAGCCGGTTTAATTTGCCAGATTTCTATCATCAAGATTCGTGAATTCATCTCTAATATAATAATAATGAAAATGCTGTTCTGCCCTTCCCTGACCCACACGCCACATTTTCCTGTTACATTTTGTGACAAATCATCCACTATAGCTTCAAATGAAGAGTGTGAAAACACAACCTCCTTTGCAGAGATGATAAAATGCCTCTGATGTCATTTGAAAAAAAAAATTAAATTTTGTGTTTCCTCTTTTTATTCCCCAATCACGAAACAGACAGTTAAGTTTATTGCTTGTAGATTTAAAACGTAATGATATAAATGCAGGACCTGAATATCTTAAAAATCAACGGCCCAGTGTCTTATTCTCGCCTATCCAAGGTGTCTGGGCTGAATCGCAGTTAATTTATTGTACATGCAGGTGAATCGCAGCAGGGCTGCATGGATGCTGACCCCGGGGCCCATAAATCACTGGCAGTATGTGTGGAGCTCCATTATCGCTCCAGAGCTGGAACCAAAAGAGCCCAGTGCTGAAAGAGGAGCCAAGTAAATAATATAACGCTGAGTCCATCACTGCCGCCCTGGAGCTATCCTCTGTGGGAGCCTGCGGTGGGCACGCACAGCCTTTTAGGAAATAAAACACAGCAGGAGATTACATGTCTTTGATTCTGTATTCAGTCTTCTTCTTTCACTAGAATCTTTTCATCTTATTGGAACTTTCTTCACAAATGATCCCAGATTTTACTGAAAGTGTTTTTTTTTTTCTCTCTCTGACCCTGCAGCATTTATACAACTTGTTTACGTTGTCTATAGGAGTCTGGAAAATGGGTGTAATTGACGGTGCTCGGGGTCGCAGCTACAAAGGGCCGCAAAAATAGTTAGCTGAACAGAAGGTCCCATTTCTCCAGAGCCAGTTGACAACACTTCCTATTAATAGTGAGGATTGTCCTTGGGTATTTTTAAAAAGGAGATGGCGTGTGTGTGTGTGTGTGCATGCGTGTGTGTGTGTGTGTGCATGAGGAAAGTAAGGCAGAAGGGGATGAAGCTTTCTCGGAGAAGAAAGATAGAAAAAAGCTCGTGTTACAGCGGCCTGCGCACCGTCAGCGGCCTCCCACCGCTTCTTTTACTTCCCCCTCCAAAATCTGCTCCTCCTCCGTCCTCCTCAATGCACTTGATGTCACTTATTCCATGTGTCTCTGTTTTTGTCTGTCATTTTCTCCACTGTGCCACACACACACACACACACACACACACACACACCCCTGCTCTATTCTTAGCAGGCTGTGGGGTTTGAAGGTAGAGTTGTGTCGACCCCTTGTCTCACCCCAGCTCCAGGCCTTACAAGGACCCCCTAGTGGACACGGTTGCCCGGCAACAGGCTGTGTTTGCGCCTAAGCTGTGAAGGTCCAGCGCACAACCTGCACCTGCCCTTCATCATCTTAATTATCAACGTCATCCCCCCCCCATCCTCCTTTACGGCATCACCGTCCTTATCGCGGTTCAGTGTGCTAATGCAGAAGAGAGGACAGACGCAACGTCGAGGTGTCAGAGAACTGATACGCCAGCTGTGAGGGGATGAAAAATGTCGCGCTTGCTTTTTCTAAAGACTGTGTACGTACGATAACAAGCACCACAGAGGTGATGCTAGTCCAAGTCCCCCGCTTGTGTGTAAGACACTATTATGGAACTTCGATTCCAAATTGCCTCCTCCTCCAAGGAGGTTTGTCTGCTGCTTTTCCACAAGTCTTGGACAGATGCAGTGTGAGTGCAGCCATGCAGTGGTAAAGTGCAGTGCAGTGGAGTTCAGTGGTGCAGTCCCACTCACGGTTACTATAACAACCCGCCTGCTCCTCATCCTTAAAACTTTGAAAGCGTTACTGAATCTCTACCAGGCCGTTCCATCTGGATGTGGCTGTAATTTGACAGCGATAATCATCATCCTCATTATTATTCTCGTCTTTCTCTGCCCAGCCACCATTTAACCCCCATTTACCTCTGATTTCCATCAGCGTCCCAAAGTCCAATTAGAGTAACCATCCTGCCGAGATGGAGAGGGAGCAGCGCAGAGTGTGACAGTGAAGTGTGATAATGACGGCCGGGCTGGAAGCGGCGGAAAGGTCGAGGTCATTAGTAAGAGGCAGCTGCTGGAGACACAGCAACATGTCAGAGGAGAGAGGAGAGAGGAGAGAGGAGGAGGAGGAGGAGGAGCGCGCACGATGCTCCGAGTCCTCGAATCCACACAGACTGAGAGCAAACACTGGCTCAAATACGGGCAACAACACAGAAAGCATCAGTAAATCAAGGCTCAAAATGGATGTAATGTTTTCCAGACTATTTAAAACTGACTGATACAAATCCAATAAATCACTTCTACCAAAAGGAAGAAAACTCAACTTTTTTGAATTGGCCACTTTGCTGATTTGAATTTGAAATGAGTGAAGCACATGGCTCAAACGCGAATGGAAACCTGTTGCACCTCAAATAGACATTGTCAGAAACAGGAGAGCGTTGCTGTGATTAAAAGGCGCTTACACAAGCTGCAGAGTAAAACAATACATTCCAATTCAATCAGTACATTCTAGTGAAGCGCAGACGTAGAAATCTGTGAGGGAGAACTTCTGCGATTCTTCTTATTAAGACGTTGGTAGAGAAGAATTTCTCGGTGAGCAATAAAAATAGACTGTAGTTCACATTTATTCAGAAGATGAAATGTCATGTGGAGGATGGGTGGTGGATTTAATGGAAGCAACACGGGATTAAAGTGAAATCTATGCCACAATGAAAAGAAAAATAAACATGATACATGATATATACATTATAGAATAGCCTACTTTCAAATGTAGTTCTTTCCAGTTTAAAGCCAGTAAATATTTCCCCGTAAAAAATTACAAATGTCTACTTCATGTTAGAGAGTGTAACTGTTGGTGGGTTTACAAAATATGCAATCTCTTATAAAAAAACAAAAAACAAAACATAATCAACGCTCATGATCACACGGTTCATCCCGAAAGTGGAAGTTGGAAGATTAAGCGATGAATGATTGTCTGCTTTTATCAAATGGGTCTGAACCTGCAGTTTATCTGAGAGAGGAGATGCTTTTATTTTTATTTGAATGTACAGGAGCTGGTCATTGAACCTAGCACGATGATGAACTCCTGGTTTCCACAGGCACGAGATCAGGGGTCAGAGGTCAGACAGCCACACAGACAGACAGAAAGAGGGGAAACATGTTCACAGGGCATAAATAGCAACATGCACACACATACACACTCTCACCGGGGTCCAGTCTTTCATTGTTAGTAGCAAAGATAATGTGTGGGTTATAATAACATGACGAGTAATAACAAGAATACTATACTTTACAGGATGGCTTGAATTTATCTGCTGCCAATAGTTACACTGCTCCTTTAATTTCTTTATAATAGAAACATTTAAAATCTTTTTAGGTATCGCTATGAGAAGAAGAATGTGTGTGTGTGTGTGTCGGGGGGTGTCAGGAGCCCTATAGGTTGCTGAAGAGTTCATTTTTCTTGGTCCAGTCCATGGGTGGCGCCCTCTTGCTGGAACGCTTCTGGTGGGCGAGCTCTTTGACCTGCTGCAGGGTCAGGTTGAGAGCGGGGATGGCATCGGTCATCAGACCCTGGAGGGTGAACCACGAGAGCGGCGTCAAACATCTCAAAGAACACGGCGCATCATTGATTGCACGTGGCTGCTGTGGCGTCTGTGCGTCTTCTGAGACCCTACCTCAGGTGGGGTGTTGGCGGGCGGGGTTGCGAGCGAGGTGTTGGAGGAAGCGCTGGACGGAGAGGGACTGATGGACAGCTTGGAGTCCCTCTCTGCCTCTTTGGGTCGTCTGCCGTTGGCCTGCGGACACAGACGCTCATCAGCATCGCAGCAACACGTGGGAGAGCTGGCACAGTGACGACTGGTCGTCCTGACTTGGTGCAGTAACAGATGTGTCCACCGAGAGGCAGGCTTGGATTTGATTTGGCTTTGTTGTTTGTTTCTCAAAAGTTAAAGTTAAAGCTTCCTCTAGACGTTTACAGTGACTTACAAATCTGTTCATTGAAGTCCATATAAAACTCAGCAATTTATTTATTCCCTGTGAAGCCGCAGTGAGGACTCAAGTTAAACTGTGGGAATCTTTCTGTCATGCATTTGTAGAATCCGTTAAAACCCTCGTTGAGAAACGCCCGGCAATTGCTCGTCAAACCGCTCGGCGGGTTTCCTGTTGTCTGTGTCCCGTGGAGCTGGTCGTGTCGCAGGATGAGGCCCTCGAGAAAAACCACATCTCTCACCTCACAGACGACCACGGCCCGACCTCTCACGTCCCTCCTCCCCTCTCAGTTCCTCAACCTCGTAACCAGCGTCTCGTTACGCAACAGTACAGAACGTGTAACTGCCTCGGTGCCCCTGGGCACAGCTACGGCCAGGCCTCGGTCTGGAGAAGGAGCATTTGTTTGGTGTTTGTGTCCTGGTGTCTTAGCACAAGTCTGGCATGATCAGATCTTATTAAGACTCATTTGCATACAAGTCCAGAGAACGAGACACTCAGGTAACATGAGAGACCCCGAGAAAGCATTCCTGTGAAGCCCCTGACGACTGAACCCAACGCACAATCTGTTGTTCTTGGAATCCACAAATGTTCTGGCATTTTGTTAAAATAAAAAAAAAAGACTCCAGCAGCCATTTAACTTAGCTTAGCATTTTCCGGAGGCGTTGCATAGCGATTACGCCCGAATGCGACATGAGAATGAGCAGGAAGCTGCTGTTCTGTTATCCTCAGCGTGATATATCAATCAGCTAGCCTGTATACTCTCTGTCCCTGGTCCCTTTAAATAAGTGAATGGAGTTGTAGCAGGGTGGGGTTTTTGGGTTTTTTTCTGCACCGTGTTCAGACAATCACAGGAAAGTGTTCTCAGTACGCGTCTGCGTGATTAATAACTCACTTCAGAAGCCTCGCACCTCTCCTCTCAAATCGCACATGGAGAGAAAAATGCAGCGAGCTACTTTCGAACGTGGCTTGACCTTGGCCTGTCGCATTCAAAGCAGGAGGCAGAACTATAACTGTCGCCCGCTCTGCCAGGAAGGAGCGGCTCCTTCGGTGAAGAGGGAAGTGGTCACCGTGGGAGACCCACAGCACACTTCAAAGCTCTAATCCCACGTGTGGCTTTGCTCTAAAGGCGATTTCCAAATCGAATCGTGACGCTGTGTCTCTCTTGCTTACCTTCTCCTCCACCCCTCCATTGATGACGGGCTCTGGCAGCGGACCTGTGGGCATGAAGACGACACAACAATCAGTCATACGATCCAAAAATAAAACTCTTTCTGTCCCCCCGGCGTCTTCCTGTCGCTCGCTGTGCCGCGATACCTGCAGCCCTGCACCATCAGAGCACAGAGCTCCACGCTGCTGGATCAAGAGTCTTCTCTGCAGCTCACCTTTCATCCCACCGACACCTGCTCTATTACATAGCGCAGGTACGAGCGCATCATCTATTATTCACGCCTCTATGAGACGCTAACCCCTCTGTGGTCCTCTGACTGTAACTCCCCTTCCTCCAGCTTCTCCCATGAAGCTTCAGGCCTTCTGCAGATCACGCATCTGCAGCCTGACCTCGGCAGAAACTCGCCGGCGTCCCTGTGAAGCCACGTTTTAACGCCAACCCTGGTCAGAGGTCTGGCACATCCCTTACCTTCCATCCCTGGTAGTGTGGAGCTCCTAAGAAAAGTGTTTAGAGATGGTAACAAACTACTACTGCAGAGGGCAGCTGCTCCTTCCGAGTTAATCTGAGAATCAGCTCCTCCTCTGGTCTTTGCAGTGTTTGAGTCAGTGTGTGTGTGTGTGTGTGAGACGTTGACTCTGATAGAAGCCACTCCAGGTCCTAACACAGCCTCAGCTCCAGTCTGAGAGGCCACTTGGAGTGAGCGCCTTGGAAACCAAACAAAAGTGCTGTGCATGTGTGTGTGTGTGTGTGTGTGTGTGTGTTGAAGACGGAGAGTTGGTGTAAGCAGGTGCCCTCTGAGTGGGCAGCATGTGAAGTGCAGGCAGTTACCTGGGCAACACGTCACTGGAATCTACACAGTTTTTCCCAGAAGTGAATTTTGATGCGAACCCTCATCACGCAGTGGCGCTCGAGAAATTTGACCTGAGCACAGGGGCACGAACCACCTGCCTCAGGATCAGGTCGCCTCTCAAAACCAATCACACCCTGTGCTGGAGCTCCCCCTGGGGGGCGGTGCTGGTTATACCCGGAGCTGTGTGATGTCAGAGGGCCCTCGGGCAAACCCCAGCAACACCAAGCACTTAATAGGATTCCCATGAGCTCATGAAGAAAACAAAAAGATCACACATTTTAATTAGTTGTGCGTCGCCAACTCCAACTAATGCTGTTTATCAGAGGAATCCCTTTGACTTGCTGTCACCATCTCCACCGGATGCTTCTGAAAGGTCTAGAACACGTCCAAAACCTACTAAACATTTTTTAAAATCACACTATTCAATCATCTTCTTTATCTTCGGTGTTTAAGTTCTTTGTCACAGAGATGTGACTTGAAACTCTCACGCGTTACAAACCCTCCCTCAGTCTGATCTGCCTGATCCCATCTATTTGTGTCTGAAAGATTAACTTTCTCTACGGGACATCATCGTGGGGTGCGGTGGGGGGGGGCAGGAAGTGGCTCAGTCTGTCTGTGTTTCTTGGCAGAGACAGAAAGCAGGATAAAAAAGGGAGAAAGCCTGGAAGAAATAACGGAGGAGCGGAGAGGGAGGCAGAGCCATCAAGCAGGACGGGCTTTTAATCTTCGCGAAGGTATAACAGACGCTTGCAAATGTGATGTGAAGCACTGAGGAATCCTCTGAGTGCAGCCGTGCGTCCTCTCACCGGTCAGGTGCTCCGCGGTGGGGGCGACTCTGCACCTCTTGAAAAAGTCGTCCGTGTCGGCGTCCACCACCAGCAGCCGGGTCTCGTTCCCGCCGGCTTTAATGGCGGCCACGACCTGTGAGTGCGTCTTCCCCTCCACCGACACGCCGTTCACCTGAGGACCAGAGGGGAAAATGGAGAGTGGAATTAGGGTTTTTAGACAAATGTGTCAAAGCCGACAATCGCCTTCGAAAAGGTCACTGTTTTTTTTTTGTTTTTTTTTGTCTTTGTTCCCACAGAGAAGTGAACAAGCTGTTCCATCACTGTCAGGAGTTCTTTCTCAACATTATCACTGCCAGAGGCTCCAGGGCAGGAAATCCTGTGTGTCCACACATAAATACACGCACGCATGTGCACATACGCTGACTTTCACACAGTAACTTGCAAAACAAACTTTCAGTGGTCGACTCTTTGCTCGTTCCTGGTGTTCCACCGACTCTGTGTGACTGCTACTTCCAGGTTTACGGCACATCAGCACGTCAGGTTGCTCCATCCCAGACCGGCTGAGTGGTGCAGGATAAAGTCTCCATGGGAAAGCATGTAAGAAATGTCTCGAAGGGTGTGTGTGTGTGTTTAGGTCATAGGGCGGACCGGCACATCTAAGACAGCCTCACAGAGGAAGCTGAACAATAGCCGCTGGGCCAGTAACAGTGGTAACAATGGTCCTCCGGTCCCCACAAAGCCTTGCTCCCCAGTGGGTGGCGTGGCTGTCTGGGGCCCTCTGGGGGCCTGAAACCCCCTCACAAGACTCTAACACAGACTTGAAACTTCTTTTTAATCCCTTTGCCCCCCCCCCATCTCTGATTCTTTGCCGCTCCCATTCAGATTTCAGCGGGGAGGGGTCCTTCAGGTAGGAAGTGAAAAGGAAGCGCGTGATGATGTACGATAACAACGTGACCCAGCAAATCTGCGAGGAGTGAGAGCTCAGACGTGCGATCTGTGTGGAATGGACAAAACTAAAATGGAATCCACACTGCCCAGATGTGGGCGGATCAGACCCCAGACCAGTTAGGAAGCAGATTATCCCAGTGACAGTCACAACCAAGTCCCCTGGTGGATTTAAGACCCCACACAGCGGGTGAGCGCCAGGCCACTGCATGTGGATTACTCCGATATTATGAATGTGTTATCACATAACAAGCCTTAACGTTATACAGTCTAGGTATGAGGTAATCCCATGTTTGAAATAAACATTAAATCACAGCACGTGTGACGCGTTCGATTTATCTGAATTCTTCTGAGACAGTAAACCCTCCCTCTCTCTCTCTCTCTCTCTCTCTCTCTCTTATGCACGCCACTCCATTCTTCTCTAAATGTATCCCAATGAAAAAAAAACCCAAGGCTGTCTAGAGAGGAAGTATGGCAGACTAATCAGGATATATCATTTGCATGGATATTTAAAAAAAATGAAATAACTTATTCAATAAGCAGCTACTTCTTATAGAGACTCTGGGCCTGACTTCCTGAAAACTGCTCTGGACGTAAATCACAGTTCATGGTTAAACGATAAAATGTTACTTGTTATAAAGGATCACATTTTAGCATGAATATTTCTGTTTTTAGTCCCTAATATCTTAATCTTTATCAGTTGGGCTACTTTAAAAATGTGCTGAGTACAAAATCGAACTCGAATCCCGTCTCTCTAGAACCAATTAGGTCTCACGTCATACCGTCCTACAGCGCTGTGGTGTGGTGTCTTCATGCTTCAGTGTTGACCTCATTAAAGTACCTGTACTATTCTGTCCTTCGCCAGCACGCCCGCCCTCTCCGCTGGAGAGTCTTCGTCCACCGCTCTGATGTACTGGCCCGGCCGCGCCCGCTCGCTGTGCAGGTTGAAGCCATACCCGTTGGAGCCTCGCTGGATCACGCACAGCCTCGGCCGCAGTTGGGTGCTCACCTCCTGAAAGACGGCACACAAGAGAAATCAGGTACGTTAATGTGATGGTTGGCACATTTTGAAGCTTTTTAAAAAATGACCCCCCCCACCATGTCAGTCTGCTCGGGGACAACGAGAGGCACAAAGACAACGGAGAGCTCCAGTGAGTCGTTAACCATGAATATGAAGCCGAGGTTGAACATGCAGGTGGCTGCTGCATGCTGGTGTGTGGTGCCGTGTGTTTTTAACCATTGTGAGTCAACTCAAGCTGCTGTTCGACTCCTCGAGAGTCTGACCGCTGCTCGCCAGGAAGGAACAGGGTCTTCGAGGCGTGTGATTGGAGGTTTGCGGAGAATTTGCAGCGGGGGGAGGGGCGGGCGTAGAGGAAGGGACTGGTTCCGGTGTGGTCCGTAGCTGTGCTCGCTCCAGGCTCCAGCGAGGACAATGGAAGCTGGGCGTTGACCTCTGACCACCTCCCCTCGCCCCAATCTGGGATGGCAGGAAGAGCTAGAGCCGCATTGTCATCCAGGAAAAAACTCCAGGTCGATCCCAGAGCCTCCCTTCCGCAGCGTGGATGAAGCAGTTGCTTTATTTAGCAGACGGAGCTAAAGGCGGTGTCGACATACAGGAGAGACCTGGAGACCTGGCTGGTCAGGATAATCTTTGTCAGCGCGGCCGACCTGGCGCTCCCTCCCCATCGGAGCGGCTGCTCGCCCGCCCTCTGTCAACTGAGCACTCGGAAGACAATGAACGCTGATAAATAATCGCGAGTGAGTCACTTTCTTCATGAAAAACTGTGGCAGGAGACCGATCGACTGCAGCCACTTCAAGGAATAAATAAACTGGACGTTATAATAACCGAGGCTGTCCGACTCACAGCCTGACAGCCAGCTTTGACTGATGGTCACTCCAGCGTCTTATGCAATTCCATTGTTCCGAGCTAAACGCCCCACCCAACCCTGCCAGGTCGGCCAAGAACTCACATCCTTCATAGGCTTCATTTTAAGATCGAACTTCACAACCCCAACTCTAAAACTGACATTATAAATATAAATTCCCCTCCACTGGCAGGATCCTTCCCATCTTCCAGCACTTCTGTGTCAAACTATTTTTTAGTAAAGTGATGGCTGCAGCAAGTGAGGAAAAAAACTTTTTAAATAATTTACGTTTACATGTAAGTGCTCAATGGAACACCTGATGGAGCACATGTTGAAAGATTTTGAGTGAAAGGTAGATGTCTTTCCTTCGTAGCTCTGTTGCTAGGCGACGGCTTCAAAGATTTAAGTTTTAGGAGAAAGGGATTTGGGGCAGAAATTGAATATAAAATAATCCTGGTGGTTTTTCTCATTGGCGTGTTTCATTTAAATGTAATAAAATAAAACTAGTTTGATTTACCAATGAATGAGCCCTTTATATTTTAGAACCAGTTTTTCACTGTTGTCCAAACTCCACAAACTAAAAACTTTTAATTTTTCATGATAACTGTAGAAATCACCCAGTTAAACACACTGAATCTTTTTCACCAACACCTGTCTCCATAGAGTTAACATTTGCTCATTTGATTATTATTTGAATTCAGATTTTTTGAGTTGTGTGTTTGTGTTGTTGCTGTGTGTTTCACTGATGATTTGCAGGTGTGGCTCGGCAGCTCATCAGGGAGAGTGGCAACAGGTGTGCGTGGCCAGGTCTCTGAGACAGGGCCGACTCACAGGGACAGAGAGCGGGTGAAGTGTGTTGCAGTGGAGTCAGTTTAAATCCACCCGTTGCACTGATATTCTGTTTTTGTGCGGCTGGACTGAGCTGTGCGGTCAGGAGTAACCCAGAGTCCAAACTTTGGTTTTGTCTTGAGTGCGGGTTCTGTTTTTCTTTCTGTGTAGCTCACCTGCTTTACCTTTGCAGATGGTATGGTCCAGGCAGGTGAGGCTATAAAGCAAAACGCCAGGCAGCAGTAGCGAGGGGAGAGGGAAGCTGGGGGCTTGTGGGGAGGCTGCAGAGCGCTTGTGTTCTATTTTCTGATGATTGTTTTGTCATAAAATGAGTGGAAATTCTTTCCACCTACTCCTCCTCCACCTTCAGTGCTGCTTGTTCTCCAGTGCCACGCACCACTCTCCACCTCTGTGTGGACAAACTGCTAACGCAATAATAAGACCGCACGTCTCATTTCCACATCAGTGACATAGACCGGGTCCTTCTAAGTATTCAGCCCCTGGATTTGCAGCTTTTAAATTCACTGTTCGGAAGGATTCACGTCTACGTGCTGAACACAGAAATCATAATGCGCTGTTAGGCGTCCCTGTGCTGGCAGAGAGGGTGAGGGAGGCTCTGGCACTGACAACAGAGGAGGGTCTGTGTCTGTAGAGGACAGGAGGGCTCAAGAATCTCCACGCGGGTCTAAAATCTGTGGAATCTGCTGAACGCACACAAGCCATGAGGAGGACCACTCCTTATAAAATGTGTGTGTGTGTCCCTGCTGTGTGCCACTTGTGGTCCTTGCCAACAGCAACGACCGATGTGTGAATACGTTGTCCCTGTTACGTCACGCTGGGAACATTCAGGGGACGCTCTGTAAATTACAGAGTGACTTCATGACTCCTCCACAGACGATCAGCTGAGGCTCGACAAACACAAATCTGTGTTCTCTAATTTGCAAGAACATAAGTACATAGTTGCTTCAGGCAGGCTTGGCCTTGGTCTGAGGAGGGTTTACACTTCTCACCAATACAGGCTGACATTTACTGACTGTGACGCAGATTAAAAAAAAATGAAGATCTAGTGAAATGGGGTTTGCGCTTCATCTGATTGTGCGAATCCTTCAGATTTAGTTTTGTGTCAGTCCAATGGTAGCAGGGCTCTAAAAATCCAGCCTTGTATTATCCTCTATCAGAAGTTCCATGGTTTTCTATTGTGTGAAAATCTCAGTGACACAAAGTTTCCCTGCGATGGGGGAAGTGTTGAACAGGAACTGTTGACACATCTTCCCTCTGCGCTCACTCAGCTTCCTGACGCGAGAGAGAAATCGATTCACAGAGAAAACGTAACCAAACAAATCGTGTATGTAAACACATCTAGATTTACAATGTTAGAGAAAACATACATTCACTGTTTGAAATCTAACCAGGTAACAACAAACAAGCAAATAACGTAGCTACATGGGAACCTGGAGTCAATAGAAATAGTCCAAGTGTTGTTATTGTTGTAAGTTGATCAGCCATCCAGACATCTGTCGACTGACTCTCTCAATTTGTTTTGGCCCTAGTGCAACATCAACACCACTAACGCCGTGGTTGTATGACTGGCATGACCTGTGTGTGTGTGTGTATCATGAGCTCATTGTTTATACTGGGTGAAAAGTCGGACTGTGATTCTTGGCCTTCAACTCCCTCTCTTGAGTTCTGAGTCAATAAGTGTTTACTTACACTGGTGTTAATGTTCAACCACCAGCAGCCTCCGTTACTGGCGCACCAGTAACACAACCTGGGGTGATACAAAGTGTAGTAACACTGGACGAGCCAAACAAAGCGAAAGCAGACCGAAAAGTAGAGTTTCATCAATTTCGCTGAACCAACTTCCCTCTTGTGTCTCTGCTGCTGTGAAACAGTTCATTAAGATTCACCATCGTTCAGGTCGTAGGAAGTACCAGAGTGGTTTCTTCCTCCTCTGCACAGATTCTGGAGGCTAGAAATAAGCAGTTGCACTGAATACTAATCAATCCAGAACAACACCAGGGTCCATTTTAAAATTCTCTAAAACACACTTCTCACTTCTTACTCACGCAGCTCCCTGCACCTGCGGCTTTCATTTTCTCTTCGTGGTTTCTAAGACGACAAGCATTTAATGGTTTCCAGTCCAGAGGCGGGTGCAGAGAGATAAGATCCCAAGGCCAAATTTCAACCAACTCTGTGAGCGAACATCTCCTAAAAGCACATGCTCTCACCAAAGATGGATTCTTGAATATCCTCCGAGCACGTCTTTACCAAACATCCTGGCAATCCCATTAATAGCTTCTGAGTTATTTCAGTCTGACTTAAACTGACAGACAGACTGATATTAACAGTGAGTGCTGCGCCGCTAGCGACCGCAGTTTATTAAACTTTATTAAATATCAGCATTTACGTCAACGTTGCCCCGACAGACCAGACAGGTTCATCATTTTTTTTTTGCTCCGGGCCAAAGCGACGGGTGAGGCACGTTGATCGATGCGCATCATCCGCGGCTCCTCTGGGAGAATTAAAGCAACAGTTTATCTCCCATAATAACCATCCATCATGTTTACCAGCCGCCCGCTGAGCCACTGGAGATCGGGGCTCTCCTGCTGATTCAGTCCGACAGAGGAGGGCTGTAGCTGCTGGCTGCGCCACGTCTGGAGCAGTCTGCATGGAAAAGTGTGTTTGTGTGTGTGTGTGCGGCTCTGCCAATCAGTTACTTCATATTTTCCCCCCCGTGCTTGGCCAGACAACGGATGTGTAACTACAGGCCTCAGTAAAGAAGGACACGAGGGCCGTGTGTTACCGAAGGGTTGTGTCACTCCTCCCCAGCTCCTGGTCTCTGACTCAACCCCTTTTTCTCTCACGTACTCGTGACAGAAAAAAGGTCACAAGCTGCAGAAACTCACCACGTAAACGCTTCGCTCACATTTCTCACCTTCGACGCAAACTGCTGCGTTTGACCGCTGATAACGTCCGGCTGAGACCTGTCACGCTCTGAGCAGCCGCTTGCAGATGTGTCATCTAAAGCAGCCCCTCTCTCTCTCTCTCCGCTAATAAGCGAGGGCAGCTCTCCCATGAGTTCGGCCTCTTTGATCAGCGTAACGAATAACCGCCAAAGTGACGTGCTGCCAGGCACCGAGGTTACTCAGTGACGTGACACGCCGTTGGCCCCTCGCTCCTTGTGATTGTCATGAGTAGCTTTTGATGGAGATTAACAGCCTCAAGCAAGGACTTACTAAATGTTAACCTGGTTTCCTTTCTAACCACAAGTTTTGGCCCGTTGAATGAACGGAGCGCACCACTCTGCCTGGCAGGCCGGGGGTGTTGGGTTTCAAGCCGGACCAGTGAACCAGCTGTGAGGCAGGCAGGGGAAGGAACAAAGCACGGCACTGTCCCCCACCCCTTCCATTTGAGGATGGGACAACCAGTTCTACAAAAGACTCCAAAGAAAGGTTCTGCCGAGGGTTCCCGTTACAATAGACTCTTTAGGAGAGTCGGCCTGAAATTTAAAAAAGCCATGTCACTCATCACGGCGGGAGCACAGATAGGAACTAATGTGTGGTCTTGATTACCAAACAGGTCTGTCCTTCCCTGGAGCTCACAGGTCGTGTCTCTGCTTTTTGAACTCATTAAACCATTAAATCCGCTGACGGGTAATTGCTGACCTGCTCACTAACTAATGAGTCAACAAGTTTTATCTCTTCCACCAGTCTTCCTGTCCCTGACCCTCCACCCTTACAGACCTGCGCCCTGCGTGAGGCTAGCGAGCAACCAGAACTGCATGGCCACGTGGCGTTCCTGGAGTTACCCCCTTAAACGAATCAGCTCCAAAAGACAATGGGTACACATCCCATCTTTCTACCAGATTTCTAGGAAATAAAATATTTTGGGTAGTCCTCCTAACAGACCAAAAAAAACCCTTTACATTGACTAGTAATGGTGGATGGCACCATGTCAGTAACAAATCAACAATGTACATTTTCTGCTGTTTCTTGGCCGTACCCTAAGAATGGCATCCACAGGGAGGGGAGGGGAACAGCAGGAGGGGGTGAGTCTATTTCAGGGTGAGCAGCGACTCATTTCCCCCTCCACCCCCTGGCTGGGCGCGGCCCTCCGTCTCATTGTCCGGCCAGGGTGGTGAACCTTCAGGAGAATGGGGAGGGAAATGCAATGCAGCATTGTGGAGCCTCCTTCCAGTATCCCACGAGACCCGATCATCAGCAGCCCCCCCCACACACACACACACACACACACAGGGTTCAGGTTCCATCCCTGACCTGGGCCACGCTGGCCCTGACCGTGCAGCCGGGACAGTGATGCTGTTGTCTGAACTGACGTCACCGGGTGAACCGACTTTGTGAGAGAGTCACTGAGTCGATTTGGAAAAGACGCCTCCAATGCCTGCGTCAGTTCTGTTCTTTCCCGCTTAATCAATAAAGGATTAAAGAGAACATTATGTTCTCTTGTGATGTGGTACGACTTTATCTCTTCCTCTCTTGAGCCTTGGCTGCCGTGCCTTCCAGCAGTTCCTCCTTTCGCCATTTTAAAGCTGACATTTAAAACGATGGCATGTACGAGCTTGTCTTTGAGCGAGCGGGCTGACACGAGGGGCGACCCAGAGGCCTCGGGCGTTCAAGAAACTGACCACGTAACTCCAGAGAGTAGAACCTTGCCCGTGGACCTTTGTTGTGTGCCCCCCCACCTCTTCTGCCTCTCCTCATTTCCTGCCGTCGCTGTACTGACCGCAGAGCAATAAGAAGTCATATACGCCCTAAAACCCTGTGTTCTGAATCCATCCCGCATACTCACAAACGGTGTGTTTACGCTTCAGAACAAGAAACACAGTACATAATGTAGATCACAGAGTTTTTTTTGTCAATGAACAATAAGGTCCCTCCCTAATTTCCTTGCCTTTCTGAACACTGAAACTAGTATAAACTGCGGTGTGATACTAGTGTTATCTTGAGCGATGTTTTAGCACCCTATTGTATCATGAGTTTCCCTCCCATAAGACACACAACAACATCGAGCGTGTCTAAAGGAGCCAGAGACTCTGGAATCTCACTCTGCAGCAAACAGGGGCAAACTGAATGTGAACGGAGAGAGAGGATCAACTTTAGAATGTGAGGATTTGTTCGTCATATATAATATTAGATCCGGGGTTTCAGATCTGGGAGTATAGGTCAGACGAAGCGAACAGAATAAGATCAATGTTTAATCTCTCATTGACTAATCCTTGCACCACTGAGTAACTGCCTGTGTGTAAAGGGCAGCACACATCACCCAGTCCAACCTCCCGGCTCATACGTGTTTTTTGTCTCGTACCCAAGCATTCGTAAGAAAGCGAGTTGCACTGAAACATTCACAAATGTTGAAAACACAATGAAGCACTCGACACCCTCCCACCTCCCTCCCCACCCTGTCTTGTCTAGTGGGCAATTTCCCTTGAAACACACAGCCCAGTGTCAACAAAGAGCAGAGAAGGGAAGGGTGACTCCCAAACTTTCACACACACACACACACACACACACACACACACGCTCACACAGAACAAATCCAAATGCAAAACGAATGCGAGAAAGGACAGGATGAATCATGGTGTGTATCCGATCCTGTCAGACCAACACACTGACACACACGCCATTACCCAAACACAGCCGGAACAATACCTGGCTTTGTCAAGATAGCTTCAATGACAACCAGCAACCTGTCAGCTGGGGATCGTGTTTACTCTGAACCATGACTCACAGTCTGCTGCCGGACTGACGCACTGTTACACTGATGTCTCCGATGCATGTTGTGCACTGAGTTTGTCCAGCCTTAACACTGGACCTCGAACTGCAGGATCGAGACCATGAGGCAGGGGCAGGGGCAGGGGCAGGGGGAGGAGGTGGGGTGGGCGGGGGGGGGGGGGGGGGGGGGGGGGGGGGGGGGGGGGGGGGGGGGGGGGGGGATCTTCCACCAACAACAATGACAGGAAATCAGCAAAAATGTCCTGGGGTCTGTGCACAGGCCAAGACTCCCACAGACACGGCAGCAGTCGGCCAGAAACACACCCCTGACCATCCTGGCTGGAATAACTGATGTAGGCGTGGTCACCTCTGCCGCCAATGCGTGACAAATAATCGCAGAGGGTTCGTCTAAAAACAGAAGGTCTCGTCCCTGAAGCCACGACACCAGATAGCAGCGAATGTGGGTTTGATAACGGTCGATTTGTAAACCCTCCAGAACTGGAGTCCACCCAGCAGAAGGAGCCCAGACAAGAGCGTCACTTTCACGTGATGTTGTCTCCATTTGTCCCATGAATTGCGGACAAGTATTCAAACCCTCGGCTGAATGTTTCCTGTGACTGTGACAACACATGGTTAAGTTCAGGGTTTGCTCTAGGCGACGCACGCTGACTTCACTGCGCTCTGGACAGCCCATAAAAACCAGTTAATGAGACCACTGTCAGTCCCGGACATTCAGGGAACAGTGTCGCGCAGCACAACACAGCAGTGGATGAAGGTGATTTGTTTCGGGCTAACACTGCCGACCCACGCTCGCTGCGTGAAGCCAAGCATGTGTGGTGAACGCAGTCCAAGCTTCGAGCTCTTTAATTACCAGGTTTTATGTGAGAGCGCAGATTAGAGGAGAGAAACGATAACCAACAGAGAGGATGGACTAAAAAAAAAAAAAAAAAAGTCGTCCCCTCTATCTCCATGCTGTAAAATCTCACACACTCTTAGAAAGACGTGCCTACGCACCAGATCTCATCTAGCCACAGTCAATTTCATCTGACACAAGCGCTCTTCCTCTCCTGTAATTAGTGTTTAAAGACTGCGGCTTATGTAAGCAGCCTCCTCACAAGGAGGACTCCCAAAAGCTTCTCACCCTCACACCCTCCCAATGAATCACTGCCTAAAACAACAAGCAAAAATACATTTCAGGGGTTTGGACGCAAAATTAATATTTGTTCTCGAGACGCTCCTTCATTTAATTAAAACTACTGAAAGAATATAGGTAATAAAATATGTAATAAACTACAGATATAAATAGATAGAAAAGTACAGACGTACATGAGGCTATATGCTTCCTAAATATGCCTAACAAAATATATGTTGCCTATTAAATTGACCTCTGAAATATGAAAAACCACCTCAGGTGTGCATTTCCAAAAGAAGGAAAAGGCACAAAAGCTAAGGAGCACTTCAGTGTGTGTGCATGTGTGTGTAGTAACATTTTACGGCCTGGTAAATGGAACAATGACCTTTGGAACCGATAATGTGTGTATTTTGCTCCACGTTGACGACAGCAGGACGTATTTTCTTTGCCAACTCCACGTTTTTGACCTTCATCGCTGCTCATCCATTTTCGCACCTCCTCCGTCTCACATTCGCCTACCTCCATCCTCACACCGGCATAGCCTCCACATGGATGGCGCACACACACTCGTACACATGCACACAACATCAGTGTGTCCATGGCGACATGGAGCCAGGCTCCTTGGTTTCCGGAGAGGGGCGTCGCTCTTCGATCCCTCTTTTGTGCGGCTTCAAAGACAAGGCCAGGCGGCAGTGTGACTGCTGAACTCACGCAGGGTTGTACACGAGTGTGTGTGTGTGTGCTGTGGGAGTTTTGCTTATGTGTGTGTGTTTGTGTGTCACATGCCCAGGCCACAGGACTCGGGCACAGGAATGCCGGACAGGATGTAGGGAGAGAATTCCAGAAGGACTGCTGCAGTCAATGCAAAAACACACCCTGAAGTGCCTCAGAGTGCAACGCAGAGCCACAGAGACTGTAAACCCCGTCCCTCGAGTCCAATTTACACTGTCACACACTCTACCGTGTCTTCTCCTGTCCCCAAGTAACTTCCTCAGCGTCTGAAATCCCAATTTTCCGCACACTGTACACGCTGTGGCCTTTATAGAAAAAAGAAAAATAAGAAAACAGGCTCGTCACTCAGCACAAGTCTGAACTCCTCTATGTTGTCTATGTGTGACAGACCGGGAGGCTGAGACGCAAACGCCAGCGTTGAACGCGCATTCGCCGTTGTTTGTCTCAGCGTTTGTTTCGCTCTGCGTTGCGTGCCAGCGCGCACCGTACTGCCACGGCTCCATTAGTCTGTCTGTGGAGAGTATCGAGGGTAAACACAGGAACAATCACTGGATATTCTGAAGACAAACACACACAACCTGGGAGCGCTCGAGTGCTGTGCACAAGTGTGGGACTTGGGAAAATCTTTTTTTTTTTTAAATACCATAACCATATAACTCCCATGAGGCCCTGCATGCCTTTAGATATGTGCACGCTGTCATTACGTGATGAAAAAAAGACTCAATGTCAGACACGCCGTCCTCGGTAAGGAGGCATTTCTGTTTTCCTCTGAACATTTGGGTTCATATGAGACTTCACTGGTTTTATGATCCTTCGCTTGTTAATGTTAAAAGTCTGAGAGAAGAAGAAGCTAACGGAAGGGTTCTTTGAGCTGATGCCAGCGGGGAAAACAAAATCTACATGAATCCAACAGAAAATAGAATATCAGTTCCTCCTGACTCATCGTCACTTTACATTCTATTTCAGCGTAGTGAGCTATCTGCCCCCCCCCCCCCCCCCCCCCCCCCCCCCCCCCTGCCCCGCTCAGTTTCGGGAAATCGCACGATCAAATAAGCTCAGCTCAGCAGCAGATACTTCCACCAGCCTCACATCATGCAGCACAACTTCATTTTTTGGGGTCACTGGGGTCATTTCCAACACAACATGTCTTTGGCACGATGGAGCCACAAATAGGACAGAGTGGCAGAGACAGATCCACAAAGGAGGATGAAACGAGGAGAATAAATCTCAGCTGGGTCTCCTCCACCTCTTTGTCTGTGCTCGCTGCTGCTCGTGCTCCTCTCCCGACCCTCCAGTAAAGTACCGAGGAGGGGGGCATCATTCCCCGGACACAAACAGCCCCGGGTGTAAACATCCAGGATGCAGCAGCAGCAGCGAGGGGCACAGATGTTCCAGACTGGAGAGACCCTCCGTCTCCTCGAGTGCGTTGTAAATGAACCCTCGGTGGTGAGGAGAGAGGAGCAGACGCGGCAACAAGTGGCCGCTGCGGAGTGAGGCTGCGCCCATAATGTTTCACAGACCACGATCAAAGGTTGAAAATCCCATTTTTATGGCAATCATTTGTGGAATGACACTAAACTATTTCCTGTTGTTTCATGTGGAGTGTCGGGCAACGTCAGACATCGCTGCAGCAACAGAATGACTTCAGTAACACCTCAGCAAGTACTCGCAGAGAAACAGCAAGGCCTCAGGACGACCTTTGCCATCTTGGGAGTCCATTTTTTTTTGGTTTATTCTTCATTTTAAAAGTTTTTAATGCTACTGAAAGAAACTTTTAAAACTTTTTCTGGGTTGGAGTGGGCATCCTACGTGCACCAGCAGTGTGCTTTGCCCTGTGTTGTCCTGACCCCGGAGCAGGGAGCCTGCCCTGGGCAGCATCAGCTGCAGAGAGGCGGCATGGTGTGGGTGCAGCTTCCACAGAGCGGCCATTCACCTCCAGAGTGACATGCATTCAGCAGCTGGTAATGTGAGTGTTTGAAAGCGGTTATTGTGCAGAAGAGTGTAAAGGAGGAGGAGGAGGAGGAGGAGAGGAAGTGAAGAGGAGGCAGGAAACTGGAACTTGGTCTCACCTTCTCAGAGCTGATGCTCAGCTTCCTCTCGACGTGCTCGTGGATTTCCCCGTTTGTCTTCGTGGACTCCCTGGGTGTCACCTCCTCTTTCTCCTCTTCCTCCTCCTGCTGCTGCTGCTCCTGCTTCTCCTCCTCCACCATCACCACCACCTCCTCCTCCTCTTCCTCCAGCTGGTCCCGTTTCTCCTCGTCGCCAACTGTCCCGACCGCCTCTTCCCCATCCTCCTCCTCCTCCTCCTCCTCCACCACCACCACCCCCTCCTCCTCCTCTTCATCGAGCGGCACCGGGACTCCCTCGGTCACATACTCCTTCAGACACTTCATGTTGTGCCTCTTCAGCAGCTGCTCCGTGTCCGGGTCCACCACGATCAGCTCCAGGCGGCCCGCGGTGGCTCGTATCCGGGACACGACCTGCTGGTGGGTCTCGGTCTCCACGTCCTCGCCGTTGACGAACACCAGGCGGTCCCCGGCGCGCAGCCCCGACGTCTCCGCCGGGCTGTCGGACTCCACCAAGCGGATGAACTGGCCCGTCTTGCCTTTCTCCCCGTGGAGGTGGAAGCCGTATCCGTTGTCCCCCTTGTCCAGCGCGCACAGCCGGGGGCGCAGGCACTGGCTCTTGCTCTGGCGCATGGTCGGCTTCGGTCGCCCGCTCTCGGATGCTGCTCGCCGAGGAGGGGGAGTGTGGGAGTGAGTGGTACCCCTTGGAAAAGACACCCAACTCCCTCAGCCCTCTGCAGGGAGATCAGTCCGTGGGAAGCTGCGGAGCTCCTCTTCTTCCTCCTCTTCTTCTCCTGCAGCCCACGAGGCACCCGTGTTCGGTCAGACCCTCGCACCGACCGGCACAGACTGATCACAGGAGGCCCCCGAGCTCACTCATCTGAGCTGGGAGCTGCTGTCAGTGTTTAAAAGTAGAGGAGCCACTCAGGAAGAGGGAGGTGCGTTCAGGGACCAGCCCTGCTCCTCCTGCTCCTCCTGCTGCCTGGTGCAAAGAGCCTGTGACCGGAGGAGCAAACACCAGCTCGCTAAATAACAGGATATAGATGGTCAGAGGGCAAGAAAATGTTAGAATAAAGAGGGAAATCACTTTTGAAACTGTTGTCATAAACTTTGTGCGGTGGCCCTGAAGTGCACATCACTGCTAAAAAAGACACTAACTAACACTGAAAACTCAGAAAACTCTAAAAAACAAAAACAGCAAGCCCACATTCGTTAGCCGTAGCTTTTCCCTCAGAAATGAATGCTCTTGTGTTTTGGGCTACTGGAAACAACTAATACAAATGTGTTTTTGACAGATGACACTCAGTTTGTAATGCCGGTGTCCACATCCTTATCTGCATTGGTCTTCTTTTCAAGTCAGTAGACTCAGATCCCTCTCTGGGCCACACACACACACACACACACACAGAATAGAACCGAATAGTTTGACAGGAAGCTGCTGAACCAAAGCTTTAGATGCAGGATTTGACTTCTGGGCTGAGAATGCTTCCAGACCTGATAAGAGGACAGTGACAGGAAACCTCAGCTCTCTGCAGCCTGGAGATTTCAAGCCCCCGGAGCTGCAGTGCGTTTGCCTCGTTCAGCAAAGAGTTCACCTGTTGGTGGGAGATCACCCGGACGAGTGGTCCATCTCAGAGTTAATGATGGAGGACGTGCCGGCTCCTCACTGTGTGTGAGAGTGGGAGAGGAGGCCGCTGCGTTCAGGTGCGCAAGCCCACGAGTGAATCACTTTAATGTCCTCACCAACAGGTTAACACGAACTCACTGCGCCCACAGTGATGACAAACACAACATGGTTACACGTGAGACACATCAACACGCATGCTGTTACCTGTCACTTTCCCTGTGTGACAAACTGGAGGATTAAAAGTGAAGCTGCTGCCACACAGTGGCTCATTAACCTCAGCACATCCTGTCACCCACGCCTCCTCCTGCTCCTCCTCTCCACCCTGATCTCAACACACACACAAAGACAGACACACACAACACAGACTTCAATAAAACAACACCACAGACATTACAAAATATACTTTTTATATATCTGAGTATATATATATATATATGATAACAAAGCACTTTGTCGTGGCACTTTGTGATCACCGTGATGCCTCAGACAAACATGACACTGAACAAGATCGACAAGCAAACATTCCAAATGAACACTTAGAGAGAATCGAGATGTGGCGTGTGAAAGAAAAACAGGTTCGCTGCAGCAACATCCATCACTGGAGAGGACACAACGGTGTTAGCGCGTGGCTGTGTGTGTGTGTGTGTGTGCGCTGCATGCTGAGGAATCCCTGTCTGAGGACATGACAGTAATAAAGTAATTTGAATCATGGAGCCTGGAGGGCTGATCCTCGGTGTCACTGACCTTTAATAGAACGTACAGACAGAGACATGTTGGCTTTGTTCTACCTAACAGCAGTACACATGTGAACAGACGGGATCAGTTGAGCTACAATCTGACTGTGAGACCGGGGCCCACTTCTCAAACACGCTGACAGAACCAAGGATGAGGACGTAAGGCCAAAAGAGGGGATTCAGTTCACAGTCTGGTTAAAACGGTGACGCAACAAACTGAGAGCTGTATGGCAAAAAATGCTATACCCACACCAACAGTCGTATTGATTGTTCATACAAAAAAAAAACAGCTGTTTATTAAGAGCAGAGTGATAATAATCTGTTTTCTCGTTGTCCCTGCAGATGAATATAGCATTTCAGATTGGAGCTCCTGACTTGTAACTGTCACCAAAAACACCACAGACATTTTTTTCTACGCATGACATTAAAAAGAGATTTGATTTCACATTTCAGATAAGGGATGGCGGCCGATCCAGATCCCCCCCCCTCCCCTCCCATCCCCTCCCCTCCGCTTAGAGCTCAGTGAAGAAGTCAAAGGCTTCTCACGTTCCGAGCTGAGATTGGCTTTTTGTGTGTGTGCAGACATTTTTACCTCGTCCCCCTCCCTCCCTCCCTCCCTGCCTGCTTGCCTGCCTCTCTCTCCCCTCAGTATGTCTCTCTCCCTCTGGTGATCAGCATCAGCTACATCCCGCTACAGCAGCCAGACTTCTGCTTCTGAGACTCGATGTAGTCGTGTATCTGGAACTTGGGCTCATTGGGCTGCTGTGTCGCTCTGTGCTTCAGCTCCCTGACGGATAGAGAGATAGAGAGAGAGAGGGGAGGTTAGATACAGAGGGGGTGGATGTGTGGGATTGAGGACAGACAGGGTGAGCGAATAAAGAAAATGAGAAGGCAAGAGAAATAAATCAAGCAACAGGGTGAGCGAGAGAAACGTCCCTCTCTGCTGAGATTTAATCAAAAAGCCTCTGGCATGAATCATTTCATCGAACTTGCACTTAAAATGCCCCGCGCACGAAGACGGCGGATCCCCACATCACTTCTCCTGCACCGCTCTAAAGGAACACGCTGGGCAAATGTAACAACCCCGCTCACGTTTCCTGCTGTTCAGTGAGAAAAGGTGTGTTTGCGAGCAACTCAGACAAAACAAGAAATCCCACAGTTCATTTTCGCATTCCACACGCAGCCTCAAATGTGCCGACAGGAACAAAGTAGCTGAAGAAGCATCAGGGGGGGTATTTACATGGACGTGGGGCTGTGAAAATTTATGTCACGCCAAAGAAAAGTATGAAATTAAAGAAAGAGCAGAGAAAATGACTCAAAAACATGTGTTCATCATTCCAGAGGATGAGCTCACTGCTTTGCTTTGGTTTGGCCTATTAATGATTACTACTATGGCTCACCCATCTGGTGACGTGGTGTTTACTTGAATCAATTATTAATTCTTTCCAGCATCTTGTAAGACCTTGACTAGAAGCTCAAATTAAAGAGTGGGACTGATTAACCCTGTGTTTGTCTTCTTCTTTCCTCCTGTTTGTTCTGTTTCACTCGCTCCACTTTGTTCACCAGCTGATCTGGAACTACCTGGAGCCTTCTGTTGTTTGTTGCCAGGCAGCCGATTGTGTACACGACTTACTTTGCTATGGCGAGAAAAGCCAGCTCCACGTTGACTCCCGTCTTCGCGCTGGTCTCCATGAAGGGCACGCCATACTCCTACGACAGAAAAAGCATCAGGGGAGGGAACTGAAGCGTCTGTCGCCGGCGACAAAAACCGCATGGAGCCGATCGGCTGAACTCTCCTTACCTTGGCCAGCTTCTCCCCTTCCTCCGTCTTCACGACCCTTTCTGCTGCCATGTCTGACTGTAAGCCAGCGGTGGGGAGAGGAGGCAAGTCAGAAAGGAGAAAAGGTGAAAGGTCACAGCGTCACCACGCCATTAGCGACAGTGATGCACCCGTTATCTGGCTGCCCCGCTGAGCCAGAGCTCCTTTGGACTGATGTGATGTCAGACAGTCCACCTCCAGCTCTCTCACAGACTGATGCCACCAGGCCTGCTGCTCTCGCAGCAAACGATCTGAGCTGCCGCGGCGTGACATCTCTGGCCCCGGAGCGCGGCGTGTCCTCTCTGGACCGCCAGAGGGAGCTTTTAGATATATTGGCAACGACTGCTGGTTGCAATGAGACATGAAAACTCATCTGTTCCTCACCAGCAGCGTTGAGAAGGAAATGGTTTCATGCGAGAGAAGCTCGAGGGGAGCCCATTGTTATTTGTGCGCGCGCTGTTTGTTCAATGTTATAATGATGAAGGAACACTGGGTTAGGGGGGTGTGGGGGTGGGTGGGGGCAGCATTCTGTAAATGGACCCACGCTACTGTCACTGCAGACAAATGTGCACATTAGAAATCAATGAAGACGCACGATCGCAATTGAGACAGAGTTTCAAGTTTGCACTCATGCATGTGCTGCACAGCGGAGGCATTTTCTGCCTTTTGAGCATTCTCATGTCTGTCTGACTGCGATAAGAGTGCCTCCAAATTGTGCTAAGGGACCACTTATCCTCCTGATCCTTTTATGTAATGCAAAAAAAAAAAAAAAAAAAAAAAAAAAAAAGGAAGCTTTGCTCACCTTGTTGCCGAGCAACATTATGACCACATCCTTCTGGGCATACTCGTGTATTTCTGTGAGCCAAGCCTTGAAAGTGTCAGAGATAGAGAGAGAAACATGAGAGGCAAAGGTTCATCAACTAAACACATACCACCACTCCAAGTCTGCGTCCTCCCCTCTCTGTTCTCTGTAATAATATCACCATCATCCAATCAATTACGGCGGGACTCAGTCGCTCTCATCCTTGAACACTTTTATTGCTTTTCATCACTGAAAACTGGGAACTGTGCAAGCGAGCGAGCAATATTATCGTGTCATTTCCAGAGAAGGCTGTGAGGAAACGTCGGAGGCCCTGGCGGTACTTTGCATGTAAATAGACAGCGGAGAGGAGCTTTAGGCTTGAGAGGGTTTAGAAGCAGGAAGTCAGAATGAAGACAGGCCAGGAAGAAAGAGAGAGAGAGAGAAGAAGAAAGTAACGAGACAGTCTTACCCTGATGTTGTCAAACGACGACTTGCTGGTGATATCGTAGAGCAGAAGCAGAGCTGCACAAGGGGACAGAGCAGTCGATCAGTTATTATTACGGCGCTGCTCACTGTGTTATGCAACACACAGACGCCTACACGTGCTAATAAAAATATTCACAATATCTCGGCCAGGTTGAACTCCCCCAACCACCACCCACACGCACAAATAACGAGGCACTGGAATATCACGAGCAAAGGTTACCCTGGGCGTCTCTGTAGTAGGCGTGCGTTACACTGCGGAATCTCTCTTGGCCGGCTGTATCCCAGATCTGCAGGAAGAAGCACACGATGACACAAGCTACCGTGGGAAAACTGGGCCGTCCCCGCCTGTCCTCACCTCAACCACTGGATTTGACTGTTTACCATTGTTGTTGTTGTTCTTTCTTTACTAGACCGACCTTAAGCTCAGAGGAGATCTTTAGGTTGATCACACGGCTCATACGACTTAAAGTTCTGGGTAAAACCCAATGTTGAATACACTGGTTCGGAGAGTATTTCTCATTTGTTGGGCTGCAATCTCCCATCGAGTGTAAAGCTGCTCGCTCTCACCTGCAGTTTGACTTTGAGGTTGTCGACATCCACCACTTTATTCTGCAGGAAGGAGAAGAGGGGGCGTGAGTGACTGTTAAATCACACAGACTGGAGTGATCTGAAGACGGCACAGGAATGAGTGGCGCTCCGAGACTCGGCGTGCGGCAACAGAAACAAAACGGCTAAAAGTGTCTGTGAATGCAGGCGGGGAAAGTAATTTACAACACCCACGTAACAACAAGGTCCCAGGATTAGACTTAATTACACAACAGTGAGAAAGACGACTGGCAGCATAACAATGGACGCCCCCGTTAATTTCCTTCAGCCCTGGAATGGTACCCCCGGATTTCCTGTAAAGCTAAGATTGGCCTAAAATTGTTTAGAAATGCCAGATATAAAAAGAATAACTGTGGTGGGAAAAAAACCCCAGTGGGAATTTAGAGTGGAGTGGAAGTAAAGGTTAGGATAGCATGCAGTATTTTGACACGCAGGCTCAGTCATGCAAATGGGAAATACAGGTTCTTCCATGCTCTCTTTCACAGGGAGTATCACAATCACAGCTGAGGGGAGAGGCCGAGAAGAAGGAAGTACATGGAGCAAATGCCGCACTTCCTGGATGACTTCATGACTTCAAATCGGCGACAGGTCATCGCAATCGGTCCCTGCCTTTCTTGTGAATGAGCAACAGCACATTCCAGAAACGCACGGGGGAAACAAAGAGACCTCGGTGGCGTGCGCAAAGCCGTCGCTGGCGAGCTACAGCCGCCACCTGCTGAATCCCCGGCAGAATGGACATGGTTCAACCTCTGCATTAGTTGCCATGGGTTTCCATCCCCCCCCCCCACTCCCGTCCAATTATGACGTGAGAGGAGCTGAGTAACGAGGAAGCATGCCGAAAATAGAGCGGCCGCGTAGAAGGCTGCCGCAACAGCAGCGTCTGTGAGCAGAGGACGCCCTCAGCCAGTTCTGAGCAGCTTTTGCCGCCGTTCACACTCAAGGAGGTGAACAAGAGGTAATTGCTCACACGATCTGAATAAATACGCATTTAATCCAGCACATTCATCAAACGAATGCACACGTAAATCAACCGCTTCCGTAGCAGTTCACGAGCGGACCCTGAGCCCGGCACCTGTTGCTTTGGCTTTAATGGCCGGAGAAGGGAACGCCAGTCAGACATCCAGCGTGCTGCCTTGTGTCTCCGGCCATCCTCCAAAGTTGACAAATCTGTTGGGCTAATGCAACAAAATGTCCTCTTCAAACCGATCGACTTGCTGCTAATGGGAGAGTGTCGCCTTAATTGGGAAAGGGAAAGGGTTTGTGGGGAAGGGGTGAGGGGACAGACCACACTGCCTGTTTTCCATGGGCAGCCCCACTGGAGGAAAATATATTGTAGAAATTGGCTCGACATTCAGCAGCAGCAGCAACAGCAGCGTGTGTGTGTGTGTGTGTGTGTAGGTAAGAGCTTGTCTGTCAGCACTGTGACTCCTCCACGTTCGAGTTGAGCCTCAGCCAATCTGTCCAGGAGACGGGGACGTGGGCAGGCATCTGCCGAGCCATTTATGAAGCTGTCCACACTGCGCTCGCAGCACAAGTGGTCTGTGAACTTGCCTGCTTGCTGAGAGGATTTGTACATTTGGTGCTAGCGTCGCCGGAGGATGAAGTGCTCAGTATGGACGTGAGGTGATAATTGGTCTGATGTCACTCAAATGAGCAGACCCCCCTTCCCCCCCCCCACCCCCTTGTTGCTTTGTAAACATCAGTAGGTTGCTTTTCAGATTTCAGTCCTTTCTCGAGAGCGCAACAAGAATATGAAATGAAGAGCTGACAGTGGAATGATGAACACTGTTATGAATGATTCTGTGAGTCCTGGGGCTGCAGCATCTCTCTCACCCTAAAATCTATTCCAACGGTGGCTATAAAGTTGCCTCCGAGAAATGCTCCATCTTTAAAGCGGACCAAGATGCACGTCTTCCCCACAGCAGAGTCTCCGAGCAGCATCACCTAAAGCAGAGCCACCGGCAGAGAGAGGGACAACAGGTTACAGCCGGGAGACGACACGAGCTGCATAAATGACTTTGCAATAAAAAGGGGAACAAGGAATATTTCACAACGATGTGCGAATCATCATCAAAAAACCCGGTTTTGCTTAACGTGGCGGTCATGACCGCTGCTTTAGTACAGATGGTGTTGTGATCCATTGTTGACTGGGCTGCCACCAACATGTGACACGCTGTCAGTTGACTGGAGAAAGGGGTGGGGGGGGGGGGGCAGGTTAAGATTATTGCAGCCAACTCTGTAATTTTCATCCTCCTCAAACAAAAGTTATGGACATAATAACAGCCACCCAGCCCATGGGCAGAGACCGGCTCCAACCTGCCCCTATGACAGTGAACCAGAAACGGCACAACACAATCAAACTGGATTTTCAAGTTCTGCCTTTTGTCTCTGGGCCTTTATGAAAGACAATTCAAGTGTGGCTTTTTATAATTGAGATGTCATGGGAGGATTTGGAAAGGGAGCAACAAGTACCTACACCCTCAGCAAATATTTACATGAGGGAGGGCGGACATGGCAACCTCAAGAGATTTACAGAGTCTGTGACACGTATCACATTAAACCTGCAGGTGGATGGGGGGGGGTCTAATGGTCTAATCAGCTGTTAGTTGTTTCTTTGTGCACATCATCCTCCAGATGTGAGGATTGTTAGTGCAGCTGCTGCAGTTCCACCCGCCGGTCTGTGCGTAAAACCCCAATCAATCCAAAAAGGATCGAAACCAACACACACTACTGCAAGAAGAAGAAGAAGAAGAAGAGGCAAATACACACCTTGAAGGCAATGTCATAATACTCGTTAATAGAGGCGCATCTCTCCAGCACATATTTTGACGTCCCGTTTTTGGTCTGCTTGTCCGTCAACGATGTCTTCCTCGTGGACATCGCAATTCAACCCCAAGAAAAGAAAAGAAAAGTGCGGGGCTGCGCGGAGCCAAAGCCACAACCTGCTATCCTCCGAGATGTGTCCAAGAAAGACGCGCACGGTGCGTGTGATGGGGGGGGGGGTCTCAGTCTCCGCCAGCCTCCAGCCCCGCTGCTGCTGCTGCTGCTCGCATACTGCGTGTGCCCGCGAAGAGGAGACGAGAGAAACAAACACACCTTAACGTGACACTGTCCAAAAAAAAAAAAAAAAGAAAAAGAAAAAGACGGAAGCTGCGATCGAAACTTGAGGAAACAATCAGAGAAGACGCCTGCGCCTCCGCGTCAACACGCAGCAGCAGCAGCAGCCGTGGGGCCCCGCACCCGGCGGGGGGGGGGGGGGGGGGGGGGGGGGCGGGTGACACACAGGCGCAAACATTTCTGTGCATCCTGACGTGGGCAGAGGATGAGCTGCGTGCACGAGAGGACAGCTCCAGCGTCACTGGTGTTATTCCTGAATGAGTTAAAAACAACCGGCCTGTCAGTCAAGGCTACAGGCCCCGGGGGGGGGGGGGGGGGGGGGGGGGTGGGGGGGGGGGGTTGGTGTGTTGGGGGGTGACTCATCCTCCACAGGTGGTGCTGGATCATCGGAAGGGTCAGAGCAAAGGGCACCGAGCCACGCAGGCTCACCTGCGACCTGCGTGGGGCTTCAGAATGCTCCACACGCACTCGGTTTCCATGCGCGTAAAAAGGGGGTTTGCGTGGTTTTCCTCATCCCAAAGCTCCCCCCTTCCCCCCAAGCATGAGAATATACCGTGATAATGGGATTATTAAAGTGCTCCTTTGCCTTCAGGTCCTGATTGACTCCTCCTGCAGCACGTGAGGTGAATCAGGTCAGGTACAACGGGTCGTACCCACCAGATATTTAATTAGCGTGTGACAACCTTTCCAAAATGGTTTCAGTTCAGACTCTTGGTTCCTACAGCATTTGTCTCCCCCTTGTGTTTGAGTCAAGAGGAAGAGCCGTCTCTCCTCTCCTCTCTCTCTCTCTTCTGAGACTGATAACAACACAAGGCCAGAACCAGGGACCAGCCTTGTTACATAAGTGACCAGCAATCTCTGGGCCGGACGCGTGACCTCACGAGTGTGCGACGCAGGCCGCAGGCCACATCTCACCCCGCCGCTGACGCGGGCGCAGCGCTGGACCGTTTATTTGTGCGCGCGGCCCTCTGGACGCCGGCTGGATCTGGGTCATGTGCGAGTTAAAGAGAGGCACGACAAGGTGAGTCAGTTCAACATTTCAGATGATATCAAGGGAAGCATCAGTCACAAACACACAGCAGGCTGACTCTGGGTTCCTGCATCTGCATACCCTCCCGCTGCACTCACTGCTTCATTACTCGCTGCAGAGAGCAGCGAGGAGAGAAAGAGCCTCTAAAACGTCTCACAGGTGAAAATTTATTCCGACGCAGGATGGAATTTTACCTTTGTGTGCATTTACGCTACTTAACATTAATCACCCGTGCGGAGCTCTGTCGAGGATGAAGGCTGGTGCAGAAGTTTCCCAGAGTGGATTTGCCGTCTGACACCCTCTGGTTCTCCTGCAGGGGTTCTGAACCTTGACTCACGCTCCACCGACAAACCCGAGCTAATTCCAAATGGCAGAGCCGATTTTATACTTTTCCCCCCTCCAGATTTCCGGCTCCTCTGTGCCGCTCAGACGGCGATGACAGAGCCGGGGCGTCTCCGTGCGTCCCCCGTGCACGTGTCACATGTCGCAGAGCGGCGGCATCAGCCTCCTTTAAAACAGCTTTGTCACAAACATCCGGCAGCAAACAGCCTGTCGCCATGACATTCATTAGTACTGCTCTCTCCACAGTAATTGAATCAGAGGCATCACTAAATATCATAATGTGCTCTCAAGCACCCCTCACACACACACACACTGGGTGTTAAGGATCATAATACATGCAGTGAGAAGATGCACCAGCCCACACTGGAGATGATGACCACCACTGATTCATGCCGACCTTCAGTGACTCACTGAGGGAGTCAAACCCTCCGCAGCAGAGAGGATCAGCCCTTCTGTTACATGTCACAACTTCAGTGGTGTGTGTCTGCGGCGTGTGGAGTGTGGAGGAATGGAAAAACATGCGTGGGGACAGCAGGGCCCGGACTCACTGTGAAGCCAATGCCGACGGTGGCGGCGAAGGAGCCTGGGAGGAACTTGCCCTGGTCGTACTGAACCAGCAGCGACGTCTTGCCCACTCCACTGTCTCCCACGAGGATCGTCTGCAGAGAGGGAGAGAGAGAGAGAGAGACACCGAGTAACGGAGAGGCGACGGCCTGAATCCAGGCTCATCGCCCGAGGCGCACGTTGCAGGTTCCTGTAGCTGTTCACCTGCTGCTCAGTGCACGGTTCCGTGCTCCCTGATGTGTGTGGGGATCCAAAACTCTCAGCCGGACTGTGTCAGAGACGGCTGCTTGCTCTCATCACGCCCCCCCCCCCAAAATAGTTTTATAAAATCAACTGGTTGTACCCGCATGTCTCTTTTTAAAAAGCAGAAGTGGTTTTATTCGTAATTTCTGTAATTTGACAGTTTGTTCCAGATGACAAATCAAACCATGCACTGTGCTGGATGTCGGAATCATTCGGCCCTGTCGCCATGGTTATTGTCTCATTGGGAGCTGGTGGTCCAGCCTGGAGCTTCCTGGCAGCAGATGCTTGCCTCTTTTATTGAAATTTATCACTCTCCCTCCTCCTCCTCCTCCTCCTCCAGCTGTTTGCCTCTTATCTGCAGTTTCAAAGTGCCCACATACGGTGCAGGCTCATCCCATGCAAACAGCGCTCAGCAACCCCCAAATAACCGTCACTTTAATCGCTGACATCCATTAAAGACATACGCTTAACACAGTTTGAGGTATTGAGCTTCATAAATCTAGAGCATTTAAACCGTGACCTTTCTTAACATCAATCATTTGCCCGGGATGCTGCGGTTGATTACAGGCAGCAGCTCCGTGGATGACTCACTGAGCGGAGGGGAACTTGTGCAGTGTTTCGCTGTGTAATCAACATATTACTATTTCATGCCTCCTTCATCAAATGTTGATGTCGCATGTGAGACTGCTCGCAGGACCAAAGCTGCCGGAGCAGAGAGCAGCGGCGTGGGGGTAGTTTATCTCCAGGAAGCACACCTGTGACACTGTGTGTGTGTGTGTGTGTGTGAGGGACAGAGATGCTGAATGTGTCCCCATGGCAACGTGAGATTTCTCTGTGTTGTTTGGGTTCATCGTCAGCCCCAGAGATCCGTCATAATGAGATAATGATCAAGAAACTGCAGAGAGGAAACCCAACACTGTCATACACGTGTTCAATAAATCCCCTCATTATCTTTACTTCTCATCGTTTGAGGGGCGCCGGAGCCAGTCACGGCAAGGGGCGGGGAACGTGGACAGGGGAGAACTCGATTAAATTAAAAAAGGATTCTCACAGAGTTTTGTTTGAGGATTAATCTCAGAAAAGAATATACGCATATTCCTATTTTTGTAGTTCCCCACTGGGGAGGCTTCTCATACACAGCATGTGTAGGTTTATTGGTTGTTTAAATAACCGAGGACAGTTTCTGCCTTCGAGAGGATGGAGCCGTCTCTGCCCAGGGTTCTGTGGAGTTCTTGGCTGACTGTTACTTGGCGGGAGCAAAAAAATAAACCACGAGTTTAATTGCTGAGGAAGCAAGAGCCAGTTCTGGGCTCACTCACAAACACAGAGCAAAAGCTATTTAAAAAGTAATGAACAGTTTTCTGAGGGTGTTGAAATTCATGCAGGGATCAGAAGAGGAAAAGTGAAACTGAATTATTAAAACCACCACCATAAAAAAGATTACAGGTCCAGTGTAGAAAGATAACTCTCAAAGTAGTGCAAAAACATCACCTTGTGCACGAGGTCCTCATTGTAAGGGAAGCTTGTGGGTGTGTGTCCGTCCTCTGCGTCCGTGTCCACCGCAGATGACCCATACGCGCTGTCCGAGGAAACCATCCCCACCTCCTGCCGCGGCGGCACACTGGTGTCATCCATCTCGCCGATTCTTCCTGTCTCGACTTTCTGCAGAGGCAAAGGTCAGAACTTCTTCTCCTCCTGTTTTTTTTGGACAGTTAAGCTTGTCCCGCTCCGTCACTGATCCCCTGTTTATGTGCTCAACCAAGAGACATCCAGGATGAGAACTAACCTGACTTAATATTTATATGGAAGAGTTCCGGTTGGAGACCACCACTGGGCTGTAACGTACAGTATTTATGAAGGAGAAGCATGTTGAGAGTTCGTAACAAGGAAGACGCATAAACATGTCCAACCTCCTGCTTTTAACTGAATGACATTTGACAAGTCAACAGGAAACGAGAGAACAAGAAGAACAAACCTTCTTATAAATGCTTCTTTATTGAGTCATCATTCAGGACGTCTATCCTATGAGCTTGTCCAGAGGCGTACAGCGACAAAGTTCCACAGTCAGATAAGAACCGCGGCGCCAACCGTGACTCACCAGCCACTGGACCTCTGCTCTTCATCACAGAGATGGAAACCTTCTCCTCCTCCTCCTCCAAACAAAAAAAATGAATGAAAATAACACAGGTCTGCATCAGACGCCATTGAACACACGGACCGTCAAATACAACACAAGTAGTCAGCAGTTTTTAATGGTTTAACAGAGGACAGACGATTCCTCTCAAAAACGTGTAGAAAAATAAAATCTGCTACACCGATGACTTTGTTCGCTCGTCTCAAAAAGGAAGTGGGGTTTCACCGAAGCGGCGGTGCTGTGCAAGGTAAACAAGGTCACTTTAAAATTCATGGTGGCCGACTACCGTTAATGCAAACTAAGACAGCGACGGGGGGGGGGCTTCACTCTCCTCTGGAAAGGCCTTAATTGCACATCTCTGGAAACTACTCTCCCGTATAAACCATTCATCTCCTCAGCTAAGGCAGCTTAGATTCTCTTTATCGCACTACAATAAAAAAAAAATTTAAAACATACAGTGTACCGTTTACCATTGTTTGTCGAAATGAAATGGGAACAAAGAACCAGTGAGGTAAACAGAGCACACGAGTGGCAATACTGCAGAGGTGTGATGTAAAAACCAGGACTGTGGTTTGAAAATGCTAAATGGAAAGTTTGGACATGTTGGGGAATACGAAGCCGACGCCCAGCTTTTTATTTAATGCAGCCACTTCACCTGTGGCCCCGTTACTGCAGCCGTCCAGGCACTTGCTTTGACCACAAAAACAACGCAGAGTGGCTTTTCTTTTTTGCAAAGACGGACATCAGAAACACTTGAACAGTACATTTCTGTGAATTAACTAAAATAAAACACGAAAAAAATTGAAATGTTAAAAAAAAAAAAAAACATACGTCACAGTAAACAGACCTAAAAATAAAAAAAGGCTCCAAACCTCAGACATGCTCTCTGTCAGTTTCCTTTCTGTTCCGTCTGCTCCTTGCGCTGTAACTGAGTGACCTCTGTCTGGCGCCATAGTCTTACAGTAAAGTGCACTTCATCTGCTCCACATCCTTACACAGAAAATGCTTCAAAATAAGCACAATAATATGATTCAGAGGTTTCTGCTCTCCCTTGAAATGAAGATCGAGGTTTGACGACGGCTTTCCGATTCTCTTGAGGAAAACTGAAACCCGTGTGCAACAACAACACGTCCGGCATCCATGCGACCGCTCAGCAAGCAACGACATAAGTCTACGCTTGCCATCTTCTATATGTGCAAATATCCAGCAGTCATGTCCTCCGCTTTCTCTACTGTGTCACTAACAATGTCCCGACTCCTCAGTGCAGAAAGTTCTCTCGTGGTTGTTTATGTGCCCCTGAGCTCTGAGCCGACCTTGGGGACGATATCCGGCTCACGCTGATCTCCCTAGTGTGGGCCCAGCTCTCCCTCGTTCTTCCTGCGTATGTGTTACAGTCTACAGTCTCTTCCCTCTCGGGGCTACCTGATACGCCCGTCATTTTTGACAGGGCCCAGTTCAGACTTGGGGTCCGGGGACAGGGAGCTCCAGGAGGTTTTGGAGCAAGGTCCCAATGCTGGGCAGGAGGAAGTCTGCGTGGTGCACAGGTTGCTCATAACCCAGAAGGTCCTCACACCACTGTCCACCCACTCTTCAAGGGGCAGACCCACGAGCTGGGCTCTGCGCTGGGCCTCCCTCATGGCAGGCTCCTGGGGAGGCAGCTTCAGCATGGAGCTCAGCTGCTGGAAGCTCTGCTCCAGGTACATGTTCCCAGGAGGGCCCGCGTGGAGCCAGCTGTCCTCGTCTGGACGGGGCGTTCGCATTCACAGGCAACAAGAAAATGAAGAAGGGGAGACCCATCACAAAACTCATATCAATGAACATCAGGAATATTGTGATTGTTATTCTGTCAAACTCACCTTTGCGTAGTGGCTCCTTATCTTTGAAGGTTAGCGGCATCACAAGGAAGCGAACTTCAGCCACGCGCTGCCATTGCTTTAACACCCGCACTGTCCAGGCCCCGGGCCGCAGGGGGCGCTGCAGCGGCGGTTTATACTGGGTGTACTCCGCATCCACGTCCACTGAGATGTCGTACGACGCTGCCACCACCAGAGCCGGGTCCAGCCACACAATGGTGGCCGTGAGGTTGGGGCCGCGGGCCCAATTCTGGACTGCCAGCGGTTCGTCCAGAGGCCCGATGATCCCACCGAAGTTACGGAAGATTCTTTCTTTTGGATCCCACCCTGTGCCGATCTGTCAGGGAGAAAGAAAGAAAGATTCAGTCACCAGAGTCCTGTGATAAGCCTTTGTGATGTGGCCAGACAAAGAGAAACATTTACAACTCCATTTTGAATGCCTGAGGACAAGGTGAACGATTATGTTAGAACTTTCCGCACTCACCGTCCTCCCAGAATTAATCTTTAAACCTAATTAATCTTCAAAGTTCAGCTGTGGTCAGATCAGGCCCTGATCATATCACCGCAGTCTTAACACATCAGGGAGAGAATCTTTCTGCGCTGCAGTTTTCTAAAGGTGCCTTCATCTTTAAAGCTCCATTTTATTTTAAGAACAAGCATCCATCATGACTCACGCTCAACGTAAGAGCTCCCACCCCAGAGGGCACTTACCTCCAGATTCTTCAGCCTCTCAAAGTCTTTAAGGTTCTTCTCCAGTACGAACGAGGCCTGCGGCACTGCCCACATCTCCAGCGTCTCCCTGACCTTCGACCCCACAGCCTGAGCTTCCTGACGCACCAGGTACCCTTGGAAACGGTCGTCATAGAAGTACAAGTGTACCGACAGAGGGTGGGCTACTGGTTCGAACCTAACGTGAGGGAAAAAATAAACCATGAATGGCATGTCAAAGTAGTGTATGTTTGACAGAGGAACATGAGGCAAACTGTACCTGCAGGACTCCACATTGCTCTGAGCCGTCGCCAAATTCTTCAGACCCAGGCGGAAGAAAGAAGTGTAAGCAGTGAGAGCCACGTCACTGAGAGAGCCGACGCTGTCCGACTGCTCGAACACGCTCTCCCAGTACGCCTTGATGGCAACGGTGCCCGGAGCGTACTGGCCGTAGAGGTGAGTGTCCAGGATGTCTATGGCCTCCTGGTTCACAGTCGACTCAAATTTACGGGCAAAGAACGTGGGACGGGTCAGTTGCTGTTGAAGAGGGAGAGGGGGGGGGGGAAATAGAAGTGAACCAAACTGGAGTCAAAATAAAGCTGTGAGAAAGTGGAGGCAGGGGAGTCGTCGGTCTGTGCGGCGCTCTGGCTCTCTGACCTGTATCCGGATGAGGTCTTGCGGTTTGAAATCGTTGGGAGAGCAGCCGCACCAGTCCACGATGTGCTTGTACTGACACTTACAGCCAAGCTTACGATTCCAGTTGGTGACCCGCAGGTTGTTGTCCACCAGGGTGTCACACATGTGACTGTTGCCCAGCACCGTGTGGAAGAAAGACTGGAGAGAAAGGGCTGGGGTCAATAAACATTACAACAAAGTGACCGGGACCAAAGATGCACAGCAGCGGTTTCTAACACATCTTCTGCAGTCATGCATGTACAGCATTGAACCACGCAGTCACCACCCTGTCAGATAAATGCCAATAAATCCTGCTCTGGTTTTAAATTCTCTCTGCTAAACGCAGACGACCGGAGGCTCACTTACCTCAGCGGGGAGCAGGGCGTAGGAATAGAACTGCTTCAGCCCTGTAACCAGGTCATCCTGGGAGTTGATGACGTACTCCACAAAGCGGCGGGTGAGCGCAAACCAATCAGAGCCCCCGGAGACCTCCAGGCCTTCGGGGATGCTGCGCTCCCCAAGGCGCCACATGTGGTTATCACATTCGTGGAAGAGACGGTCCAGGCCCTGCTTTTTAATGAAGCTGGAGGAAAAGAACACGGTGGAACATATTGAAAGATCCTTTATCAAGTGTTTTGTGATTTCGTAGTACGAGGTGTCAGAGAAGGATGTTTCTACGGGGTTGTGTTAACGCTGCTGTCCTCACCGTGCATTCTCTCTCCCGTGTGACTTGAGGAAGTTTTTGTCTCGGTGCTGTGACAGGAAAGCTACCAGTTCATCGTTGGTCCTGCAGGAGGGACGTGAAGGAGAACACCGAACATATTTAACATTCGAACAACCTGATGTCTTTGCATTACGGAGGTTATCTTAATCTTGTTACCGCACATGACCACGTGACCAACCTGGTGGGGAAGTCTGTGGCGCTGAGATTGATGAAAAAATCCCATTTCCAGTCCAGCATGGAGAGCAGGTCCTGCATGCTGCGCAGGTAAGCCTTCAGGAGGCTGGCACCTCCCCAGATGGTGATCATCCTCCAGGGTGTGGCTCGCACATTCGGGAACTGCTGGGCGATCTGCAGGACCTCTCGGTGCATGTAGCCGGACCGCTGGAGGATTTAAACGCAAAAAGGTCAAACAGTGAGACGAGTTGCGCTTCTGCATCAGAAATGAAATCCAGTTTTCGCTGGGTAACAGTTGCCACAGATCTGCAGCAGCCGCTGTGCCAGCACTACCACACAAAGCTGGCTCACACTGAAAGGGAAGGAAAAGCCACGTGGTGCTTTCTGCAGCACGGAGCAATCCAAATAAGCCACATTTTGCCTTGTGGTAGATGGACTACTTATTCCTTATTAAGTGGCTATAGGTGACAGTGAACAAAGGCTGAGGGGAGAGTCTGGAGGGAACTGCAGAGGAGGGATTAGACATTAGCAGGGAAAAGAGGATGAGAAAGTCAAAGAGCTGACAGGTATTCAAGCTTTCAGCATTTCAAGTGGTGAAAGATAATGAGCACGCGTGACCACGTGGGTTCGAAGTTAATAAAGATTCTGAAGCATTAAATAAGCAGGTAGAGAGAAAAAGAGCCTGTTGTCTGCGACCGACTTGTTGGCGAGTGTGTGACCTGATTGTGTTCAGAAAGGAGAGCGACAGAGTGATTGCGTACAGCAGGAACAAGAAAGATGGATGGATAGTGAAGTCCTGAATGGATCGAGTCCAGTGAATGACCTGCGTTAGAGCCTCAGCTCTCAACAGGCGTCTGCCTCGGAGACGTCTCGACGCGGTCTGGCCTGCGCGGTGTCTCTGATCGTGTCTGTGCTGGGACTGTCCTACTGACTCCTCATTCATCAGTGCCTCCGGTGATTCTCTGCACCGTCCCTTGGCAGAGGAACAGGTTGGACTCCGTAACCTTTTCCGGCTGCACAGGTGCACTAACAACAGGCGCCCGTACCTTTGCTGTCCGCGCTCCACACACACCGGAGGTCCCAGACTCACCTTCACCAGCCTCACATTTGTCTTCCACCTTCCAGCCGCACCTGACAGCAGACCTTTCCTCCACTAAATCCAGCCCCTAAGAATAACCACGCTTCACTCTATCCGGGCTAATCCCCTTTACCATACTGATAGGCCCGTGGGATAAATTTAACCTCCATAATGCAGGAAGACCTAACCGGTTAGAGCTTGGTCAGAGGCTCAGTGTAGCAGGGGAACAATGTTCGGCTTTAGCGTGAACAAACAATTCTGTATAGGACGCCGCACGCGCACATTGCAGCGGATGCACAATAGTGAATGAACTGGGATTACCTTGTCGACATGGATGTAGTAGTAGTGGTCACGGTGGTATATGGCCTTGATGAGACGCTTGAGCTGCCGTACGGCTCGGCCGTGGACCATCAGAACAAAAGCCACCCTGATGGGGTTCTCCACTTTGGCCAGGCTGTTGTCGAGCTCCCCCACGGACTGAACTGGATTTAATATACCTGAACAAAGAGGATGGAGGAATTGAGGATAGAGGAGTTGCTGTTCAATGTTCACAGTGGGCTGTGTAATGGGTTTACGTCTATTTCAAAAAAGGCATTAAAATATTGTCTTTGGCTTGTTTTTAGATTCCCTGAAAAAAAGCTTCCCACGCGCACATGCTGCCAAGTGTGTTCTCTGGAACGCACAATTAACCCACAGGCGTGGGCTGAGCGGCCTGCTCAAATACAACCTTAAACTATAAAATCCTTCTGACTCAGAAACGTACACCCATAACCGCAGAGTTAGGATTTGTTGAGGTATCATTTCATTCATTTAGAATTGTAAACCTCAGTAAATGAAAATTAGACCAACGTTCTAACAGCTTCTCACCGAGCTGGGGGCAGAACTGAGGGAGTGCGTTTGGCATGAGCAGACCAGCCTGATGCTGGCACACGATGTTGGCGATCTCCTGTCGGCACTGCTGCGACCCAGCGCGATGGAGGGCGGAGAGGGCGTCCTTGCCTGGGATGTCACACTTAGGCACAAAGTCACTGCTGGAGGCTTGGTGCGCGCCATCCACGCTGCCCGGCTCCCCTGGTATGGCGGCGGCCACCGCAGCGGGTAGCTTAGCCGCCCCATCCGTACCTCCTTTGGTCTCGCTAAAGTTGCGGCTGCTTGACAGGTCTGGGGGGACGAGGCCGCCCATCCCGGCGCCCGTCATCCCTCGCTCCTGGAGAGACTTCTGCCTGATGCCGGGCTTGCCTCCTTGACGGCCGGTTCCTCTCCTCAGCGCACTGGCTGCTGTGCCCCCAGTTCTCTCCAGCCTGGCGCTCCATCTGCCCTTGTTCCTCGCTGACAGAGAGTTTTGTTTCTCCCAATTCACAGGGTCTCTCTTGGGGTCCTGGCTGTTGTGGTCAGGCAGCTTAGACCGCCGTGTTTTCTTCTAAGGAAAGAGAGAGAGAGAGAGAGAGAGAGAGAGAGGGCAGGGCAGAGTGAAGGAGAGAGGAGGGGAGCCATTAAATAAATATATGATTCTGTTTTCATTCCATAAGATCATCTTGGACAAACAGCACTGAGAGGGGGCGTTGATTCAGAATCCAAGAATGACATAAGGAAAACTAAGACCTACAATGACACCACGGCAGACAGAGTCCCGGAGGGAAGGATGTGTTTACTTGGTTTTGTTTTTTATCCCAATTTCTCTGATCTGGGTTATTTTTAGCTGAGCCTCCTCCTTTTTGTGAGGCTAATCTGCAAAAAGCAAAGCTGTGGATACACACACACACACACTCACAAAGATGCATAATGAAACCAGCAAATCACTGCAGAAACCTCGACAAACCTGTGTCTGCATCAGTGGACGGTGTGTGTGTTCATACATACATTACAGGTGGTGACAGAGCATCCTCGTGTCAGTCCAGATCTTTATTATGTGCATCTGCATTGTGCAGGTGAATATAATGTCTTTATATTTAAGCCATATTAATCTCATTTGAGTTATCTGGTCGAGTGGTCAGGATGTTCTTTCTGATAGATTAAACCGAATGTTACTTCTCCATTTCTACTTTTGTATTTCCCTGAGCCAAGCAACCAGTTTGGCTTCAAAGCGAGAGCAGGGAGAGAATCAGTCTCAGTGGAGTACAAATCACACCTCCAAAAATGGAAGGCAAAAAAAAAAGAGAAAAAAACGGGACACAGACCATTTTAAAAATACTCCAGTCAAACCACGTTGTGCCTTGGCACAGCAGATTACTGGAACACACAAAAAGCGAAAAAGAGAAAAGCGAGTGAGAGCTTGTGTCAGGCGTCAGGCTCGCTCGCCTCATGCCGCTGGAACGCCGACAGCCCAGAGACGGTGGGAACAGAGGAGGGGCCGGGGCCAGAAAATGCACTGCCACTGAACCTGCTGCCAACTGATACAGCACAGTCAGATACCCTGAAACTCAGGTCAGTGCAGACGGTGGAGCCCAGATACAGTTTAGCCATTACAGGAGCCTCTTTACCTGTAATAAGTTTGCTGAAACCTGACCTTAAGCTGACCTCCAAAATACCTGTGTTACTTTACCTTGGGTGGTCGATTAAGAGAAACCTGCCCAACCCATTTAGATTCATGCCAAAGAAAACAACTGTGTGCATTTTTCTTTACATCAAGAAAAAGAATACTTGCTTTCGTTTGTTTTCACACATAAGATAAGCACCAGCGGGAGGCGACGCCTTTCCTTATCACTCCATTTCCACAGGTTTTAATTAACACCATCATGCCAAAAATGTATTGATTCAAAAGAAAGCCACAGTGCCTCTTTACTTTCCAATTACAGTCTCGAGGAACCATATCACAGTCACCATCTGCTGAAGCGAGAAGCAGCAGCAGCCGCTCGTCACTGCAGGAAAGTGTGGGGAAAGCAGAGGATGATACTACAATGACAGAGTTGTCATGTTCTCTCCTCAAAATCCTTTCTCTCTCTCACACAGGGGCTTTATGTGAATGCATGGCAAGCCACTGATTAGAGCAGATGTGAGCTGCTCACAGAGGAATGCAGCCACACTCACTCAGGCTTGGTCAGAGGGGAAATATTGATTTTTTCATTTTAAATTCTGATAGCAGCTGTCAAATATCCAAGGATCTCTTGCACTGCTATTTGAACACATTTCTGCAAACATTGTTTTCGTGTGACGATGACATGAAGTGGCAGTGTTCCCCAAGCCTGAATTCACAGGAGAATGAATGAGACACATTTCTGCAGATTCTCTGTGAAGCTCTGATCTGACGTCACGTCCAAATCCAGGGAACAGCCTTTCCTCCGTGAAATCTTTATCTGATTTTTAGACCTATCTCAGCGACAGTTAACCAAAAAACCCCTTCGGACATTTTTCTGCATCTTTCCTGAGACGTGTTTAAACGTGCACCTGATGCAGCAGCAGAGAGCCTGGAGCCTCAAGAAGCAAACAGGTGGTAGAGGTTCAAATGAACAGTGCTCCTGCAGAGGAACGTGTCACGGTTCCTGTTTTTGTCACAATAAGTGTGTGCAAAGGAACTTGATTACTTCATACAGGCTGGTGGAATTCATTCACTTCAACTTGTGGTGGCAAACTGTCACGAACCGGGGACTACACCACTGACTTTAACGAGAATCCATGTCCCCAACATAGCCTCAGTAACATCCTACCCAACAGACACGCATGGAAAATGTCTGTGTCTTGGTAAACTCTCCAGACATCATACTGGTGGGCTCACTCTGACATTCTCTGGAGGCTTGAACCCCTGAGAATGTCCTGAATGGCGCACACACAGTTCCTGTGGATAATTTCAGGAGGAGATCTAGAGATCAGTGCATGACTGAGAGTAGCTCATGTTGAAAGGTATCTCATACCAACTCCATGCTTATCACATCATGACAGCGAGGCAGCTCGCTTCCCACTTCAGGTTTCAGCTTGCATTCCTGTGTCCCCTCATCCCACACACACACAGGCTGATCACAAATGGCCTCACAGTAAGAGTGAGGACGCAGACACGGCCTCCAGGTAGCTCGCTCCAGGTGTTCCAAAGACACAGATTAGTTTCTCACAGAGGAGGCAACTCTCTACTTAAGGTAAACCTTAATCTTCCTCTCTGGGTGAGGAGGGTGAGGGTCATGGAGGCAGGACAGCGTGTAGATGAGTAATAACCACTCACTGTGTGTGAAGGGGTAATAACAGAATGTGACTCTCACACAAAGTTGCATCACTTCACAAAGAGCTGCTGCTCCTCCTCATCTTCATCTTCATCTTCTCTGGAGTCTGTTTACTCTGTGAGACCGGCCAACAGCAGCCTTCGGACCGCAGTGACATGAGATGTAAACACAGACACTATCTGAGCCGTCGGTGCTGCTAATCTCGGTTATTAACGCGTTTGATACCGTGGTCAGTGACAGACAGAGACAGACAGAGAGACACGCATACAGGACACGACACGACACGTCCGGTTGTAGTAAAACGTTCCTCTGCGCCCCCATCCCCAGCAGCCCGCTAACGCAGCTAGCCTCGGTTAGCCTCACTGTACCATAACACACGGATGAGCGGAGCTAAGCTAAGCGCTAACGGCGACCCCAGCCGCTGCCGTGCCCCGGAAAAATAACCGGTCCCCTTTCCCCTTTGGTCGGGGGAAGACAGTCTCTCACCTCCGCCTCGCCCTCCTCCAGGCTCCGCAGACTCCATACGACCAGCCCCTGGACCAGGAGGATGGTTAACGCGGCGGCGATCGCGAGTTTGTATCGTCGGAGCAGTTTCTGCACCCGAGCGCTGGCCACCATCTTTACCACCGCCGCGCCACCGGGAGCGCGGCCACGGCGCATTCTGAGCTGCGCGGGCACGCGGCTGCGCTCGCTATCAGCAGGTTGGTCAAAGTTTGGAAAGTTGAGAGAGAGAGAGAGAGAGAGAGAGGTTGATAGATAGATAGATAGATAGATAATACAAGATTATGTAAACAAACATTTCTATTCCTCAGTAATTGAGTGTTCTTTACTGATTCTTCAGCACTCCTGTGATGCAGACCCGGGTCAACCGTGCAGTGACCCGCTAGGAGGCCTGATTGTCAGGACACTATTGACCTTTGCCCCTCCAGTCCCCAAGAAACCAAGCAGTGCATTACAGAAACAATCAATCGACAAGTTAATTAAGGAAACAACTTCAGTTGGATTAGAATATTCAAGTGAAAGTAATTGACTGCACTTCTCCTAAGTGGAAATAGCACAATGTGTCCTTTGTGTGCTCACATGTTCAGAATAGTTTGGGGTTGACTTCCTTGTCTTCAGAGATAACAACAGCAGATCAGCTTTCTCCCTGCTGCCTTCGCTCCATCATATAATCCATCATTTTCTGGTGAGCCTTATTGGCCAGCGTGTATATGGTTGATATTGAAGAGCTCTGTGCTGCTGCCTGTTTAATGTGCATTAAAATGACAGGCTGCATACATTGTCTGCCAGACTATTTCAATTAGATCATTCCATACCTGATGTGGAGCATCCTGAGCTTATTGGACTTTTAAATTAATATTTGATAGTTCAGTATCCAGGTGGAGGTAATGGTCAACACAGATGGTATAATAAAAAAAGAAAACATGTAAAGAAAACATGCCAATAGTGAATAGATGTAAGCAGTTATATCTTCTTACAGGCTCTTATTTGTCGTGTATTTGTCTTTTGCTTGTAGGGTTTTAAAGTTCACTCCACCTCCTGAAAATGCACACAAAAGACCAAATCTGAAATGTTGGAGCTTTAATAAGATAATTTATGTGTGCCCTGTGGCAAGACGTGTTTTCCATAGTTCTCCTTCATGAATACTAATGCAACATTTTGGCTCTTTGTTTGTATAGAAATGATCTCAGGACGGGTTCCCCTCTGTCTCCGGAGTAACGGGTCTCCGGCTCAGGCATCCAGTGTGTTAACCTCCTGGTCTGGATGTGCTAAATCACTCGGCGGAAGAACCAGCAGCCGTCTGCGGCGGATTGTGCGTAATTTAATAAGGAATGCCGGCTATGTTGAAAAAGAAATACGCACGGTTGTGAAGCCGTACGCGATTTTTGGAGCCTATTTCCATGTCGGACCTGTGTTTTTATTCAAGAACAATTACATTCCCAGTCAATTATTCATGGAGTTGAAAGTCTGCTGGCACTCAAGTGTCTGCTGATGGTGCCGGAGCGCACAGACACAACTCCAGCGACGTCACGCAGTTTGGAGAGGGGGCGTCGGTGTCAGCGCTCGAGCACATATACCCTGTGCCATGTTTACCCGGAGCACTGAGTTGGAGGTCGGACCTGCGGAGCGCACGAGGAGCGCGTGAGGACTCGTTTCTGCGCAGAGCAGGGGAGGCGACAATGACGTGGAGCTGCGGAGCTGTGGGCTCCGGCCCTTCTGTCTGATGTAGTTTAGTTGTGTTTAAAGAAGATGAGAGCCTTTGTGTTGAGGCTGATTAGCTCAGGAGGATTTCTAAAGGGATCAATCACTGGTTTCACAGAAGAAATGTCCACAACTGCAAGTCCAACCATCCCCTCCTCACAGCTGACATCAGATCAGCTCACTGTGTTGGCCGCGTCCTGTAAGTAAACTCTATACAGTGTCTCGCTAATCAAAGGGGATTGTGCTAATCATTTAAAATGTGTTGGAGTGGCTTCGTCCTATTTGCTTGTTGGGTGGCTCACTCTCTGAATGGCCATGTTGCAGCAGTGTGATAGATGATGTTCATTCTCCAAACGGTGACAGAAGGGTTTGATTGCCACATGGCACTCAACCTTATCGTTGTCTTTTACTTTCAAATTGTGAAAGAGAAGCAGAGCCCAGGAGAGAAATAACACCGCTACGTGTTCAAATTGTAGAGACAGTCTTAGTCTGAAGAGTTTAAACTGGACTGAAGATTTCAGTTCATAGGTTGTTGACGGAAGAGTGGAGAGGAGCTGCTGCCTGACTCACTGTGATTAACATGTCCTTCTCCCTTGCTCTCACACAGTTTCTTCTCTGGTGTTCTTTGTGATTATTGCCGTGCTGCTGTCCATTATTTATCGCAAGGATCCACAGTGTTGCAAACTCCGCTCCTACCAGCGGCCCCATGCAGATACGGTGAGAGAAAAACACAAGTGCCTTTTGTGCTGAGTCTTCTTTCCCCCCCCCCCCCTTTGGTGACCTACATGTTTTGATTCTGATCCAGTTTATTTGTTTGGATCACACTGACAGAGTAGAGGGCCCGGCCATGTGCACCCTGTGCTGGGGCCATTAAGAAGTGTCAGATTCAATTTGCACGGCTGTGGGAAAGGGGCGAAAATAAACGTGATATGATCATCGAATTTGCCGGCTCTCCAGAAATATCTCTGAATGCCGTAGTGGCTCTAATGGAATCGGACAGAATTAGCACTTTGTACCATGCACATTGATGCTGAAGTTCAACAACAGTGAAATCAAATTACCTCAGATCCCCAACACTGGCATGCAGCAGGTGAAGCAAAACAACCTGGTGGTTGAAGTTTCTGCCTGACATTTTTCATCATTGCCTATCTAATTTGTAAAGATGGCACAACTCCAACAATGTGCCAACCTGCCAAAGGCAACTTGTCGTACATTTGCGAAGCTCTAAAGAAGCAAGATGAGGTGAAGAGGAAACACTCCACAGATGTAACTCCGCACTGCTTCCTCTTCCCCTCGTGTTCCATGGACGCAACTCCCACGGGTGAAGTTTCAGTGTTATCTTCAAACTGCAGAGACACACACACACATGCAGACAGGAAGCTCCTGCTCGCCTGTGGTTTTTAATGCAGAACGTCAGTCGTCCCATTTAAGGAACTAACAGAGTGTGTCACTGGCACAGACTGGCCCTGCTGACCTCCAGTTACAGCTGTATTCATTCGTGTTGCTGATAAGAAAGCAACGCTGCGTTCACTTACTGTCAGGTCAGCACATTAAACTGCACGTCACCGATAGTAAACAGTCTGCACCCGTATTGTTTCCATAGCGATTGTTTTCTTTTGTTATGGGATATTTAACTTACTCACAGTATCCTATAGAGTGATCCTGTCTTGACTGTAAGGAGAGAGAAGTGAAGGGTAATTACCTCATGAGTGAAAAACACACAAACACTCTCATTGTGCTCTTGTGGGACGTTTTCATGTCCTCGACTTCATAGTCACATACCTTTCCCTGCTTCAGTTTGCACCATGAATAGTGGACAGACCCCACTGTGGGTGTTGGGGGACGCAAAGGGAACAATGGATCTCCTTTAAGTTGCGGTGTTGAAAAAGACACGCTGCCACCAGGGTCCTCCCCCGACTTCAACACTGATTTTACACGGTTGTGCTTTTTCACACTGGCTGAATCAATGGCAGTAGACAAAAGGGCAACTCCTCTTTTTTTTTTTCCCCCCCTTTCTCCCCCTCTCTTTATTTTTGGCTTCTTAAAAGTACTAACCACTGAGGGAAAATGACCTTTGACATCACCTTTTTTGGTGTCGTCTCTTATTCTGAAATGATTTGGGGGTTATGGCAAAGGTCGTCAGAGTGCGTCACTCTAAACGTCAGCGATGTCATTGTTGCCACTGGCCTGGGAAAATGATAAATCTAATATTTCAACGCTCCCTATGTTTATTCGATGCAACTCCTGCTTTGCTGCCTCCAAAGCAGGAATAAATATCTTTTGTATGAGTAACAACCTTTTGTCCCGACACCTCTTATCCTCACAACGGATTTAAATCTCAGTCAAGCAACAAATTGACTTTGTTGTAATGCCGGCCCCAAATGACAAACAAGGCCATAATGTGTATTGGAGTGTGCTCATTAAGAGGTACCTGCGGCAGTTACAAGGGAATAGGGAAACGCTGAAAAGACCACACGGTGTGGTTTGTTGCCTAGGGACACTGATGACACAGTGGGACATCACATTGTTCTCCACACAAAGGAGACTCATTCAGACTCAAGGCAATTACCTAGTTTTCCTGGCAGGCTTTTTTTTAGGACTCCTGCGCCTCATACAGTGAGACGCTGACAGGTCTTGTTTCAGAAGGGGTGGAACTGGGAGGAGGCACGTTAATCGGAGGGTGGTGGTCTTATTGATTAGGTAATTTATGGTATGGCTAAAACAGACAGCATCTACAGTGACTAAACAAGCCATGAAAATTGCTCAATTGGGCCCAAATTAGTGGATTTTTGACAAATTGCTGGGAAGAGCAGCAGGGTCAGACGCTGGCATATCACTTAGTTAAATTGCAAATGGATGAATGGGTTTTATCTGGAATTGGTTGATTTAAAATCTGGGTCCTGACACACATGTGACTGTCGTTGCTGCCGGTGTTACAGGACGCGCCTCCTCAGTACTACAGCAGCAGACAGACTCTGGTGGGATCTTCTTGTCTGGAGCAGGAGATCATGGATGACAACAACACTCAGGTGAGAGAAAGCCCCCGGAAGTGAAGTGGCCCCAGCAGCTCTTTCAATCTGGACTGCAATAGAAACATCCAACATAGAGATGTTACAATACCATCGGTTGATACCAGTGCAAGAATAACAGCTTCAATAAAAATAGACATATTGGCCGGTGTCACTGATGGGGTAAGGTTGAGCCACTGTTCATAAACCTCAGCATCTGCTTCCTGTCCTTCATTAGTGTCCCTCTCTCTTTGGACCCGTTTGTGTCTCAGCAGGCCGGTCCGCTGTTCTTCGTCGGCCTGCCCTCCAGCTACAGCCTGCCGACGCTGGACGCCCCCATGCCGAGGCTCCCCTCCTACGAGAGTGTTCGAAAAAAGGACCGCCAGAGGCAGATCCACATGATGATCGCGGACCGCTTTGGCCTCAATGGACCCATTGTGACTGAGGTGGGATATATTACGCATTTGTACTATGTCACAGCAATTGATACACTCACAAACACGTTGACAATAGAGTAATTCAGTGTGTTGTTGCAAAGCTTGGGAATATGGGAGATATTAACCTCCTGTTATAGTTTGAGAGAATTCCATTGTCTGTGGTTTCAGTATCAGCGGAGACAGTGTGAAGTGGCTTCTATCTATTATGACCACACAATAATGTAACAGGAGCGTGTTCAAAGATTAGGCTGCATTCAGAGGGAAGAAAACCGGCCGCGCTATCGGCTCATCTGATGCTCGCTGCTGGATTGTGCCGCTGTCGGCCGCTTTTCAAGGTTTTCTCGTGTTGATCTTTCGCTGAGCTTCTGAGTCTCACAACGCTCCAGCAAACAAGGTAATGAGAAAAAGGCACATCAAACATAATTAAAGTCTGCATCCTGAGTGCAAACAGGGCCGGGAAATGCAGCTTTGTGATCCTGTCTTCGACTGTTTCTTTTCCTTTGACCTCCCATCCTTCTCCTTAATTAAACCGTCCCTAGCATGACTGCCCATCGCTCTCTCTCTCTCTCCTGCACATACACACAGAAAGCACACTCACACACACTTTCCAGTCAACCCTTCACTCATCACCAAAGGTCTCCTACCCCCCTTTTTTAGGAGCGTTGAAATGATGGCCCCTAAATTCCCCCCTGTCTGTCCGCTGGCCTGAGGCAGGACACTAATAAAAGTTTTGGCGGCCTGGTATGTGTGGGGTGGTGGGGTTGTGTGGTGTGTATAGCGGACAGAGGGTAGGGTTGTAGGGTTGCTCTTGTCGCCTGAGGGTCCCCAAGCAATTAAAAGATAAGAGGGCTCAGTCAGGCAGTGTGAATCTGCCAGAAGTGATCACAAAGATAATGCATTGGAGGAACACATGTTCCAGGCGGCTGATGAGGGCACAGATTCATTGGCAATGTAAATACAAACATGTTCCACTTGATTTTCTGGGGAGACTGGCAGCTTTAGCCTTTATTAACCACCAGCCATCACTGTGAATATCTGGGAAATGTTATAATGAAAAACAGCAGCATGAAAACCAAACCAACGATGTTTAAAAACAGCACGGAACACAGTGATGACACGCACACTGTTTAAACCAATCCTGTTGGTTCCACATGTCCCCCAGCCTCCTCCCACATACGAAGAGAGTATCCGCCAGTCTATGGAGCTGCCGTACAACATCCTCTCACCTCCTGTGGACGCCTCTCCACCTCAGTCTCTCTACACCAACCCAGGAGCCAACATACAGAGCGACGCGCCTCATCCAACACCACACCACACCAGCACCGCCGCTCTACCCGTCTGATCCTCACCGACTCATGTTGCCCGATGAATGTGAAAAAAAAAACAAACTCTGTAGCTTTCTTCCAGATGAAATCGTAGAACTTTAAAGGCTGATCATGACCGGATCCGTCCCACGTTCACTCAAGCTGATTCAGACTGAGAGGGAACCAAAGAGGAGCTGCACAGCCCAAAGGGGGGAGGACGCACTGGGCTGGAGCACATGAATGTTAAAAACACAGCACAGTGGATATGAACCTTCTCTGAGGTGGCTGGATCATCTGGATGAGGATTTGTAGCCTACAGGGCCACACTACTGATCAATACGATTTTTCTTGTTTTGATTTTTACTCTACTCGTTTATTTGGAGTGGCAAAACTACTCCAGTATATGTGGTTCAGCCTGTGAGGTTAAAAAAGGTGCCAGTGAGAGTGCCTTTCATGAAGTTCCAACAAGACATCTGTCATGTTACCTCAGATTCCTTTTACTTTGCTGAAGCAGACAAGACAATGATTTCTCATTTTCTTATCACAGTTTTTGTAACATGACATCTGATATGACTTGATGTGCGGGACAGAAAGTGGATTTGTTTGTCCTCGTCTCCAAAACGTTCAAGCCCTCAGCAGCAGTGAATGTAAAATGAAAACAGTTCCTTGTTGAGACTTCTTTTGTTGTTGTCGCGCTGTTATTTTTTGTGACTCACCAAGTAAACATGATGCAAAATGTTTGTCCTGCATGTGATCCTGTACTGTATTTATTAAAAAAACATGACGACTTATTATTTCTCTTTTAAAGCAAATTAAATGAAACATTTTCTTGTTTTTCTTAATTAATAGACTGTGATAATAGTAGCAATAGTAGGTGACTGAATATAGTTTTTAACAATGGTCAAACTATTATAGACTTGTAAACATGTAGCACTTATTTTATATATTATTGTAATAATGATAATAATAATAGTGACTCGGTTCTCCGTTTAATGTCAGGAACAGCGTCACCTATTGATTACCTCACAAACATGGCCGCCAGCCTCGCCCACTGGTGACTCGCCTTCGTCACTACCGGAAAAAAACGCGACTCTCCGATCAGCCAAGTATGTAAACAAGGTCAGAGGCACTGCAGCCGCTCCCAGACTAAACCCAGTGAGTCCCGGGCCCAGTTCTCCTCTCAGAACCGGAAAAGATCCAGACTGCCTCAGCAGACCTCTGCGGAGCCAGGTAGGCTGAGCGGTGCGCCCCGACATTTGTTCTGAGTGTGTGTTCTGCAGGGCGCTCCTCTGGGACAGCGCTGCTTCCATCACCCTGACTTAAATGTGTTATTGTGTCACATCACGTGCATTAGAGCATTAAGAGCATGGCTGCGGCCGTGCGGCAGATTTGCCGCAAAGTCACAGAGTGTGTGTACGCACAGTGCGCAGTCATCAGCTGGCCTGCAGATCTGGGTCGCTCTGCAGAAAGCTGCATGGTCATGTTTTCCCACACTGTGTCCGTCTCTGGCTGCAGCTGGTCCCTGCGAGTCCAATATCATCACGTCCAAATGTCTCCAATGAAGTCAGCTTAGTATGCAAATATACACTCCGAGTATTAATCAGTGCATTTATTGAAATTAGTTATAAACACAACTGTGATGCGAACACCTGAGTGCTGCAGCCTTGTGCAGCTAGGCTGAGCTCGCAAGTGGCAAAACATCTTTTTATTTTTTAACTTAATTTGTTTCTGATCAGGACTATTTATGTCCACGTCTGATGAAACCAGTGATAAACGCTAGTGTCTGAATGGTTTGAAGCTGTGTGGATTTGCTGCGATGCTTTGCAGTGACTCACTCTGGGTCGGCATCAGATCCAGTTCGCCCTAACAGCTGCAGTGCCAACCGGACCAGCCTCAGCCTGAGCTCATGCCCGTCACTTTTTTTACGTTCTGCTCCAGTTAATGATCACTGCTGCTCTCTGACGCTGATGTGACCTCCTGAGAGGTCGACCCCCTCCACATGTCTAACTGGAAATCATTTGACTTTATTAATTTGGTCAGTGGACCATTTTATATTTGACGATAGCAGTCGAGGCCCAGGTGGTCACGCTCGAAGTTCTCTTCCTTGTTCATTCTGTCATGAGCTAAATAATTGACTTGACGTGTTGGTGATTTTGATTACAGTGTCAGAGACCAAAACTAACACCACATCCTGTTCCACCACGTAAAATCTAAATGTAACCAGAAATTCTAAACTGCAGGTGGGTGCATTTGAGGCCGCTGTGACCTTTGGCCAACAACATGTAATCAGTTCATCTGTGGAAAAGTGAAAAAAACATGTTCACGCGATAATCCACGTGTCTGTGTTTCTCACGGCAGGACTCTGTTCAAGCGCGACCATGATGATGCAGTGTTTTCACTTCATGGTGGAGCCGGCCAAAAACCTGACGGCCAAGATAAAGGTGACCAAATAAACACAGTGTGTTTAATGTGGAAACGACCATGCTCTTCTCCCCGCAGAATGGGTTGAGTCACCTCGACTCTGAAGCAGATGGTTGACATAAAAACATTTTTAGTATTAGGACCATGTGACTGCGTGTCTTTCTCATCTCCTGGGTCTATTTGACCAGACACTGCCTCTGAATGCAGAGAGCTGCTGATGAAGTGACTCAATAGTCTGGGACAGAAGGGAGGTCGGGGGGTGTCTTTTGTTTCTGCTGACGGCAACAGAACCACGATGTGCATTTTGATTAAGCCGAGTGACCACCTCCTTTCTCGGAGGGTTGACCTCATTACTTTCTAATGCGCTGGTTAAGCAGTGTTAACGTGCTCCAAATGTCTTTTTTTCTTTTTCTTTTTTTTTCATTCCTGCCTGAACAGTTTTGCTCAGAAAAATCCTTCACTTTTTGGATTTCCCTGCAGGAATCACAGAAGAGAGCTAAGAGGGACAAGAGGGAGCCTCTGGATGAGGATCAGTTGTTTGTTTTGGATCTGGCTCGAGACTTCAGCCGAGTGTGCCAGGTACAAACTCCTGATAATACAAAAGTCTTCTGTTCCTTGAGTCAGAAATTATGATGATCCCACCTTCGTCTTTCCTGTGTTTCCCTCTCTGTTCTCTCATTGAAGGGGTCAGAGGTTCTGGAGCACATCTGGGACCAGGATGACACCTGGCCAACTCCTCTCTGCAGGCTCTTCATCATCCAGTGGGCCGCTATGCTGGACAGCAAGGTGCTGATCCGCTTCCAGATGATAGTACAAAGGCAGGATACTGCTGACACAAGGCATAGAAACTTTTATTCACCTAATATATTGATCTGGTTGTCTGCAGAAGAAGCCCATGCAGACCGATGGCTGGCCAGAGAAGGATGAGGGAAAACTGCCTGATCTGGTCACTGAGCAGGACCTGCTGCAGGCCAAAAACCTCATCCTCAACTGGGTCAAGGACCTGAGAGCTCAGCCAGATGTAAGTTCCCATCCATCTGATTTCTGCAGTTTTCTGTAGACACATTCCAATCCCGACCATAATCTTGCAGCAAAGCGTGTGGCCCGGGGAGCCCGTGGCGAAGGTTCTGGAGGATCTGCAGTCAGCCTGGCGTTGGGGCCGCGTGCCAAACCTGCTGACTGCTATGGAGCTGGTCATGTGGACTTTACTGCTGCAGCGCCCAGATAAGGTAGGAGACCATGCTATAATACACACATTTGGGTCTGAACTTTATGTGAGTGTAACAGAAGCCGTGCTGACGTGTTCTCACAGGACACCATACCGCAAGAGTGGCTCATGTGGAAGCAGAAGACTCAGAATATTGGTATGTTGAGTCCATAAGTAAATGAAGGTTACTTTAATTTGGAAACATTTACTTTATAAAAAAAATGTTTTTATTATTAAATTATCTCCTTTCAGGTGCCATATCCTACATTCCGAAACCAGGTAAGAGACACACATCCGATCAGCATGCAGAGCCTGATTTGTTTAAAACCCTGCGTACATTTTTTTGCAGATCATTTAATTTTAGTTTTGCAGAATCCAATTCCATGAGGCTGAGTGTTTGATTTGTATGAAGATAGATGGATAGTGTGCATGGCCAACCCCCACCGGGCACAAGCTCGGGACAAAAATCAGCATATAAACCAGAAGTTGCCACATATTCCGGCTCCCAGAATTTTAATTGATTAAACATGTCTCCTCTACGTTCATCATCAGGCAAACTTCAAAATAAAAAAGGAAATCCAGATTTGTATAATTAAGTTGCATTCACTGTCATGTCTTACTGTTTTGCAGTGTGGGACTGGATCTCAGATGCTGCAGGTACACAATCCATTTTTCATAGTATCAGTTTAATTTGAGCTGGGGCTCTCTAGTTAATCAGACGGTTCCGTGTCCCTGCAGTTGAGGTGACTCTGGATCTGGACACAGCCAACCCTGATCTGCTCATCTCCTCTGATGAGAAGAGAATGCGCTGTGGCTTTGAGAGAAAGGAAGTTCCCAACTACCACCAGCGCTTCGATGGCTGGTGGTGTGCTGTCGGAGTGGAGGGTTTTGACTCTGGCCGGCACTACTGGGAGGTGGAGGTGGGCGAGCAGGACTGGCGGCTGGGCGTGGCTAAAGAGTCTGCCCTGAGGAAAGGCTTCAAGTCGCTGAACACCAACACTGGGTACATGACCCTGCGGCTGGAGAGGGGCACTGAGCTGAAGGCGCTGACTGTGCCCTTCACCTCCCTGCCACCGGGCCTCATCCCCCGCAAGGTGGGCGTCTATCTCGACTACGACCAGGGCCAGCTGTCCTTCTATGATGTGGACAAGCACCTTCACATTTACACCTACAATGAGAGCTTCACTGAGAAGCTGTTCCCCTTGTTTGGTACAGTGGAGATTATCAAGGATCTGGTGATTAAGTCCCCAGCTGCTAAGACCCATTGTCTCTGTTCCACTTCCTGCCTCTGGGGTTGAATTCAATTCTGTCACATCTTCCTCTAAACTCCAATAACCATCATATAAAGGTGTAAGAAATCCAGTTATAATCATACTGTAGTCTGACTCAGAGATCCTGATGTAAAACACAATCACTAGCTCCACTATGTGACCACACTCTATGCTGCTGCTGCTTCAATGTGATTGTTGCCACCCCTAAAGAGTCGTCATGTTGTCCCTCTGCTCACATGCATAATGTATTTTCATATTGTATATTTGAATCACGCCTGTAGCTTTAATGTAATGTAATGTGCAATATGAATCCTGCAGTAAGAATGCACTTTGTGAATTATAAATAAACCATATCTGTGTCTTAGGTTTTGTTTGTTTATTGGTGCCGGCCCGAGCAAAGCAAATGTTTAGTTTGAATGTGTTTGAGCAGCCATGTTTTTGATGTATCATGTAGGTGTTTTAATATTAACAGTCACTACTTGTGTCTGTAAACATGGATGCAGAGTTACTGATGATAATTATCATAGCAAAAGTAACAACTACAACAACAATAATTACAATTATCACGTTTCACAAAGAAATGCAAACTTACAGTGAAGCTTAAATAAGAAAACTGTAAAACATTTTTCAAACAATACTGATAAAGACATAATAAAATCTAATTGGATCACATACCTTCATATTTAATGCAATACATATTAAATCTAATGTGTTTTTATTATTAAAGGAGGCGTTCCCGGAATGCCGCAGGTTTCTGATGGCGTCATCAGTGTGCGACACCATGCCCCGCTCCGTCCCGGGCTGTGATTGGCTGGGCACGTTATCCGGGCTCCCGGAGCGAGTGCGTCCTCCTCGGGTGTTGGGGTTCGGGGGATCAAGTCTCCGGAGTTTGTTTCATGACACAAACAACATGGCAACAAGTATAAAAGCGGCTTTAAAAACCCATTTCGGGTTCGATAGTTTCAGGACGAAGATGCAGGAGGACGTGGTGAGCGCGGTCGTCAGAAGTGAGTTCACTGGCTGTGTGTTTATCCGCCGTGCTAGTTAGCTGCTGCTAGCTGGCAGCAGCTCCCCTGGCGCTTGACAACGGGAGGAGATGAATGTGAAGTGTTGTTGCGGTGAGGGACTCTAGTGTGTGACATGCTGTGTGCAGGGGACCGGGATGTGTTCGTGTGTATGCCAACTGGAGCAGGGAAGTCCCTCTGTTACCAGCTGCCTGCACTGCTGGCTGACGGCATCACTCTGGTTATATCCCCGCTCATTGCTCTCATTCAGGTCAGTGTCTCTCTCCTTCGTCCAATGGCAGGTGTGTGGCTAGCTAGAATGGTTGATGGCGTGTGTCTGTGAATGAAATCCAATATGGGATCTTTTAGTCACGTGCTGCTCTTTTCCCAGGACCAAGTGCAACACCTGAAGGACCTAAACATCCCCGCCCGCTCCATCAACTCCAAGCTCCCAGTGGGCGAGCGTCGTCTGATCATGAGCGACCTGGAGAGCAGCCAGCCGATGCTGAAGCTCCTGTACATAACGCCAGAGATGGTGGCGTCCTCGTCATTCAAGCCGTGCCTGGCGGGCCTGTGCTCCCGCGGCCTGCTGTCCTACCTGGCCGTGGACGAGGCTCACTGCGTCTCCCAGTGGGGCCACGACTTTAGGCCGGACTACCTCAAACTGGGTGAGCTGCGTGCAAGCCTGCCTGGAGTCCCCTGCTTGGCCCTGACAGCGACAGCACCCAAGAACGTGCAGCTGGACATTGTTCAGTCCTTGAGGCTGCACTCGCCGCTGTCTTTTGTTACACCAGTGTTTCGCAGTAACTTGCACTATGATGTCATCTTCATTGAGCTGCTGCCGAACCCTTTTGTCCACCTCCTTGCTTTTATCAAGAAGGCACTGGCACAGGGCAGCGGGTCTAATGGACAGGTCAGTAGACTGGACTCAGTGATGTTTGGATGTGTGCTAAAGGCTGGATTTTACACAACCAGATAAAAACACAGTTATTTTTACACATCAGCTGAATGTTTGAAACAAAATCACATCTTGCAGAACAGTAATTATTTGTTTGTTGTTTTAGAATTCTTGTTTGATACTGAAAAGTACTAGCCTTAGTTTATTGGTGGTTTCTTCACACTTGTGTTTGTCAACAGGGCTGTGGCATTGTTTACTGTCGGACCAGGGACGGCTGTGAAATGGTGGCTCACCAACTGACCAAGCTTGGAGTGTTGGCCAGGCCTTATCACGCAGGTAATTGTGTTTTTCTGCTCGGTGTGTGCAGCATTAGACAACACCAGAAAGAAAGTGCCTGACTTGTGCTATTTCAGGTCTGAATGCAGGAGATCGCGCAGAGGCCCAGAATGAGTGGATGCAGGGCAAAGTTTTGGTTATTGTTGCCACCATCAGTTTCGGCATGGGAATAGATAAGGCCAACGTCAGGTGAGGGAGTGGGGGGGGGGCTTGTGCTGCACTATTTTGCACAGCTTACTCTATTTAGGTTTATAGTGTATATGCTGATGTTTTTGTGAATCCCACAGGTTTGTAGCTCATTGGAACCTCGCTAAGTCGTTGGCCAGTTACTACCAAGAGTCCGGACGTGCGGGGAGAGACGGACTGCCCTCCTGCTGTCGCACATACTACTCCCGCAAGGACAAGGACCAAATTAAGTTCCTCATCGGACAGGAGATCAGCCGCAGACAGGTCGGCAAGGCAAACGGATGACTCATAATTTCAGTATTTGGATTAATGTTGAGGTTTGTGATTATTTCTGATCAATCTTTCCACAGGCCAAACGAGGTTCTGCAACAGAGTCAGACAAAACAGCCATGAAAGAATTTGAAGCCATGGTGTCATTCTGTGAGCATGAAGGGTAGGTGAAGAATCCCCTCTAACTTTGTTTATTATTTAAAAATCAAAGTAGGCTGTACAATATGTGTTAAATCAAAGCCTTACCCCATTACATAATCCATTCTTACAATCATAGTCCATTAAGTACATCATGCATAATACAACTTAATTATATACATGCTGTGTCAGTTCATGAACAGCAGAGGGCGCACTTGATCTCTCTTCAAGTTCAAGTGATAAAACAGCTTCAGTTCAGGACAGTCTCCTGTCCAACTCGTCAACAAAGACTCATTAACAAACCAATTTATGTCCTCCATCACATCTTGTTGTTATGGTTGATGCCCTGCAGTTGTTTACATGTATTGAATTTAGTTTTTTCATATAAATGAGTACAAATTTTCACTGCCAACATAATATAGAATTGGATGTGGTGTGGCCCAGCCCTTTTCCCAAAGTAAGTAGAGGGCTGGGATGTTCCAAGGAAAGAGGATCCTCCTGAAAACGTGCCAGCTTTCAGCCCCGTGCTTGACAGTTCAGGTTGTTGATCAAGGGTTTGGCATCTTTGGTACCGGTTGACACACCCAGTGTAAACCTCAAACCATCACACCCAGTGTGATCCAGAAAGTCTGCCTTTGAATAACATGTCAATGGCACTTGACAGAGTTGCAGAAAAAATACTTGCAACTCATTTGTTTGTGCTTAGATGCTTGAGTTGTGCATCTGAATAATCCACCCGTTGTGGGCACATTAGTTCAGATATTCGATCCCTTCATCTTGGACTTGCAGCAGCGGCAACAACAGCAGCAGGTCAAACAGGTCACCACTGACATGGCCACCACCATCACTGAGGGAGAGCAGATCAGCAGCGTCATGAACAGAACATTTATTTAGGGATCCAGAACATCAGTAAAGGAGGAGAGGTGACTTACAGATGAATGTCAGCAGGACGAAGAAAGCCCCCAGATCTATGCTATTGGCGTTGGGTAGATTCTGCAACTTTAGCCATACCCTGTTCAGAAGGCTGAGCGTCTGCTCTCCGGCATCCATCCTATTGACAAAGCAGAAGAGCCAGTGGATGTATTTACACTAAAAGGCTGAGTTTAAATTTGGTTTACACAGGGTCACATTTACTTGTGTTAAGTGTCATCAGGATGTACCTCCTGTTCCTGACACCGAGAGCGGATAAAACAACATCGCTGGTGTATTGACACAAGCTGTTTATATACGGACACAACTAAGTGACGTTTCATCTGTGGCTTTGTGATTTTTCTTTTTTATTTGAAATAAATCGAGAGGATTACAGCAAGGGAAAGCCAGACCAGACCTTGAACTTACTGGGAGTGAACAGATGAAAAGTATGTAGTGTTTCTCGCCAAGCAGGTGTTTGGGAGTGAGTCAGTTTACCAGGGAGTTAGTACAAGAGGGAGGTGCTGGTGGCTCAGGGTGTTAAGCGTATCTAATAGGTTAACCCTCTCTCCAGCTTTCTGTAAGAACACATAGCAAGAAGTGGAGAAAAACAAAGCAGGGTCCTGAACTTGTACTGATGTGTGTATAGACAGTGCTGCAGCTTTATCAGTGATCTATCATTTGACTGACTTATGTCACATTTTAGCATGATTTACCATTGTCTGTGTGGAATGGGTGTGACTGTTTGGGGGTGCAGCTATTTGCTGGTTTTGCAAGCTGTGTGTTTGGCACTACATTACAAGACATGGTAGAAGTATGTGAAGTCATTAAAATCTGGAAAAAAAAACTATTTGGATATTTGTTTTTTTTATTCTTAGTTTTCTTCAGCGACTCTTTAATTCTCTGTTTGGTTCAAGCACCACCTGTCATTATATATAAACATCCAGCTGTTCCACGGTTGAACTTCAGATTCAGTTCCTCATTTTGAAACTTCCAAGTTAAACTCTCCTCTGTCTGTATTTTAGAATCTTTCTTCTCATTCTTCTGTGCTTTGTCTCTCAAACTCACTTAAAACAGACACACGCACTGTAGAAGCACTTACCTTGCGAGAGCCCTCGTTGTTTTCACTCACTCAGCCAAGCCCAGACTTTAAGTGTCAGAAATAACAATACAGAAGTGAGCAGACCAGTTGATGAGGTGACAGTGATGAGCGCTGCACAGGAGTTTGACTGCAGGGCGTCTGGGTGCACTAAATCATCCGGAGGAGCCTTGAGACGCTGCCTGAGATTATCTGACAGGCTGAGATTAGGGTTAGGAGGGATAATGTCTCCGATGAAGATGATGGTCTGCACGAGGAGTTGAAGAAAAGTGAGACGGCACTGAAACAAATCCCATTCGCTGCTCCTCTGTTGTTGTTGCCCTTCCTTTTGAACGCTGCTATTTTCCAAAGCTTCTGCTCCTCAGGCTTGTTCTCTTCTTGTGTGGTTTTGTCGATGTCACACACATACAGTAGTTATCTGATGTGCAGTCTGACTGGTGAGCCTCACTTTGTATGGGTCCAAGGCTGCCTGGGAGTGTTCACTTCACACCCTCTTTGTGTTCCTCCTCGTCTTTCCCCACCTCCTTTGGTTGAGGCTGCTCCTCTCTCTTTCGTGGCTGTGGAGGCAGCGTTTCCATGTCTAGCAAGGTGGTGAGAATGTTGCTGAAAGTGGCTCGTCTAATGAGCCGCTTCCCAAACGCGCTGTGTGTGGTTGTTGTGTGAATATTGACTGTTACATAATACTGGATCTGATATAGGCCCTTTAAAAATGTTGAACAGTCAGAAAGAAAACCAGAGATTCAAGAACACAACAAGCAGGAAGTGGGCTATTGTTAGAATGTTGTGTTTCCAAAAAGCTTTAATGTGCAGGACGATGAGACAGAAAACCACCCCTCAAATTAAGATTGCATAAGAATGCATTTTGATGAACATTCGCTTGAACATTCAGAAGTGCAGATGGTAATAGTTTGCTTTAATTTAGCTTGTGTGTTTTGTTTTCCTGAACAATATGTTTTTATGGTTTTTTTTTCCAATGTCATGTGGCAAGGGAGTTCTATTTGGCTCATTTCATAATAGAGAAAAAATCAATCCCAGTTGTGAAGGTTACACAACATCCAATAGATTGGTCGTGCTCTAGAAAGCCTCCCTTAACAGCCTGTTCATCATGGAGTGGTGTTTGTGCTCCACTATTCAAATGCAAACGCTCACCCAATTTGTTTTGTGAATTTAATCCCAAACTCTCAGGAGCTATAGAAACTTTGTTTGATCAGCGTCTCCCATCTACCCAACAGTTGTCGTCATGCCGTCATCTCCAAGTTCTTTGGGGACAAGGCGCCAAATTGTGCCGGCTCCTGCGACTTCTGCCGCAACCCGAAAGCTGTACGAGCCCAGCTGGAGAAAGGGGCTTCCCTCAGCACCAGAGTTCTTTCAGTTCAGAGCAAAGAGCCCACGCCGTTTGGCTTCCACGCCAATCTTTATGAAGGTGGAAAGAAGGGCTATGGCTTTGAGAGGCAAGATATTTTTATTTGTCCCAGTGGGGATGGTGCATTTCTGGTGTAATATGATGCAGTGGCAGTTGACTGACCCTGATTTCACATCTTGTAGGTATGATGAAGAGGAAGACAGCTGCGGTGAAGAAGATGCTACAAAGAGGAAAAAGGACTTTTCTGACCTCTTCAAGAAGCAGATGAGCCTCCGCAAGGTGAGGCCTCGTTATTTAATGACATACACTGTCTCTGACAGAAAACAACTCTGTTGTTTGCTTTGTGTCTCGAGTCTGTTCGTCTGCTCGCCAGCTGTGGGTAGCACAAAGACGGGGGCTGCTGGGGCCCCAGTGAGTGCAGCCCGTAGTAAATGGCTCCCACATGTTCAGTAGAGCTGTGGCACAACACCGAAGGCTAACGATTCCTCAGCAGGTCCGAGTGGAGCCATGCTAAATAGTTTACAGCACATCAATAAAACCAGGAATGTCATCTTTTTAAAATGGTAGGAGAAGAACTTCAACGAACAGAAAGCCTTCATGGAAGTTAAGGGGAACGTCATTTCAACAACTACATTTAAGTTTTAAGCTCAGTGAAAAGAATTATTATTAAGTATTATTAGTGTGAAGAGGTCACAAGTTATATTCACACCAAGTTTTCTGTCTGTTTCTTCAGGGAATTGTTGGTCAGAGGGAAGATTTTGTTCCTCCAGGTAAAAACAAAAAAAAGTTCTGAACATGGAGGCCGATGTTTACATTCATGTAACTGCTGTGTCCCTCTGCGCAGAGAGCAGCTGTCAGCTCAAGGATGCCAGCAGCCAGAGGATCCCCAGGCTCACTGTAAAGGTAGAGGCGAAGCAGTTGAACGCCACCAACACATTCCTCATACCCGCTGCACTCATTATCACGTCTGCAGGAATTCAGTGACTCATGTGTCATGTGATGTGAAAGGAGACGGCGGAGCTAGTGTTTTGACTGAGCAACACAATGCCGTCGAATAAACTGTGAACACAACACGTCGTCTTACACAGTAAAAATGAAAATCTCCATGTTAACTTTTTGAAAGTATACAACTCTAATTACAGGACTTATCTGTTATTAATTTCTTTAATTCCCATTTGTTTTTATGTGATTCTTCATGTGTGTGAATCTCCAGGCCAGAGAGCACTGCCTGTACCTCTTGGAAGAGGCATTAACTGACCACCAGTTTGCAGAAGGCACATTCATGTGAGTATGCAAAGACATCCTTGATTCAGCACGCTTCATTTTCTTTAGAAACCTAATTCGCCTTATGACGTTCTTGCTCTCCCCTCCATGTCTCAGCTGTGACCCTCTGTCCTCAGCGGTGGACCTGGAGCACGAGGTCTTTAAGAAAAGCAAGTCAGCCAACTTATACAAGGCTGCGGTGCTAAAGAAGGTTGGGTTCTGACTGCTGTGCTGCTGATGTCAGGAAGATGGAGGCTGAACTGGTCTTTTATTTTGAAGGTGGCAGAAATGAAGAAAGCTGCGACTCCCGCGACTGAAGGAGAAAAAAGAGACAACACACACAGCAGCAGTGAAATCAGAGAAGCGGAAGCATCCACCTCGTCTTCTCTACCTGTTTCTGAGGATCTGCATGGGTTCAAGCCGGCATCACAAATCTACACTGTAAGACTCTACACTTTTAATATGGTGGATTGTTGTGGCTTCAGACAGTTCATTAGATATAAACGTTGTTTACTTTCCATTGCTCCTGCAGATGAAGCGTAAGAGGGTGGGAGCAGGTCTGAGTGGCTCATCCGACACCTTCAAGACTGCCAAGGACCTGCTGGAGCTCTCCATGCCGGACGCTGCTTCAGACAAACGGTCGGCGAGTGGCGGTTTTTGCAATGACGGCTCACAAAGCTGCGGAGAGTCTTCTGTGAAGACATCCAAGGAGAGAGTAAACACAGACACATCTTCAACTGTAACATCGTCCGTTCGAGCCAGAGCTAGTGCGGTCGCTGCCTCCACGGGGAGCCCGACCAAAGCCATGAGCAAGAAGCAGCAGAAGCTGGCGGAAGCGGCAAAGAGTTCCCGTGACATTTCTCAGTATTTTACCAAGAAGCAAACAACGGATAAAAGCCAGGAGGAGCTGAAGGGACGTGATGCTGTGGCTTCTGAAACTGCCGACGTAGTCAAACATGAAAACACTGTCCAGCCGCAGCACTCGCCCTCCAGGGTGGAAGCTTTGGACAGAATTCCTATGGAGTCGGAGGCTCAGGATACGATGCAGGAAGAGACTAAATGTGAAGTCATCCTTATAGCTGATGACGAGGAGGAGAAAACGCATCAAACAGAGACTTTAGACCTGAAGGCCAACAGAGAGTCGGCGCCTCCTCCGGCGAAACGCAGCCGGCCTGCGGATGGCAGCGGCAGAAGAGTGACCTTCAACCCTAACGTGCAGGAGAGGGCGCTGCAGCCGGCGAACGAGCCACCGAAGGCAGTGACGCTAAAGGAAGCGGCCGACGTCGTCGTCCGATATCTGGACCCGTTTTACAGTCAGGGGAAGTTTGCCACAAAGGTGGGGGACAAGGTCCTTGGTTCCTGTTTGCAGAGACGCATGAGGGAGAAATGGAATAACTTGTCTGTTTTTTGGTTCAGGAGCTGTTCAAGTCCTTTGCTCGCTACCTGTCTCACCTTCTGACAGAGGGGAGGAGCCTGGGAAAAGGCCAAGGTAAAAATATATCGTCAGTGAAAGCTCTTTGATGTTGTCTTTCCAGTCTGACTTCTCCTGCTCCACTGTCTGTCTGTGTCCACAGTTAAAGCAGAAGCCAAAGCTCTCATCAAAAAATTCTTCAGCAGGGTCCAGTGCTGTAAAAGTGAGGCCGACTGGAAGCACCTTAAGAGGCCGCACAGCTGTATCGCCACGGAGAACAAGGAATGATGGGAAAGGGGAGCAACGTCATTTAAATGGCCGACCCCGTCACTTCCTGTTTGTCAGTGCCTCTTGTTTCGTTGATCTCAGGCTTCGCCGCTGACGCCTCATGACCAGGTTCATGGTTGTTTTGCTGCTAAACTTCTCCCTTTCGTCCAGGCTGGTCGCTGCTTCGCTGGTTTGTCAACAAGCAATAAAATATGGACTGTTGCAGCCTGGGATTGCAGAAGTAGAACTCTGTGCAAACATGATATGTGCTCTTTTATCTCTCCACCCGTCCACTGAAGGATGTGTGCACTTTACATTTCTGATGACCAAAACTTATAGAGTACTAAGGAAATAATACTGTGTATCTGGCCCTCTTTCTTTTTTTCTTCTGTTCTTGTGTACTTGTTCATGTTTCAAGCCTTTGTGTGTTGATTTTTCTTCATTGGCTTCATTGCAGTTTATCCTCTGGGGACCATGAATGCCTGCACTAAAATGTCCTATTTATGGAGTAGTTCAGTCTGGATAATGTGGTGAACCGACCAAACACCTGATCCTCACTGTGGTTGTCAGTAATGTGAAGTGTACGCACTCTGAAATAAACTGGGTTAGAGCTTAAAAACACTTATCATCCCACTTCGTACTTGATGTTTTGTTTTGTATACATTTCATTGCTGCTAAATATTTTTGACTTATTCTACTGAACTTCAGAAGAAGAGCGTAGGCATACGTGATTGATACTGTATGGTTTAGAAGTCTGTATTGTATTTCACTTAAGCATAATTTGATAGATTCTCTGGTCACAGAAGGATTTGTGCAAAAAAAAGTGTTTTTTTTAATTTTTTAATCGCGATGGTTTCTTATGTCAGTGCCTCTCAGGTTTGTGTGTATGTGTTTCTCCACAGACCAGAGGACAAAAACCCAAAGAGTAAACTTGAAGCACTCATGGACAAAGACTTGAGCCTGAACTACCGTCGTCGATCTGTTTTTTGTTGCCTAAAGTTTACAATAAATCCTGAATGGGAACATGAGATGCCACTTAAATCAATGGGAAATTCAATTGGGCAAATCCACTTAGGACAGGGGTCTCGACCGAAGTTTGCGGCCCCCGCCTGTAACGGTGGATGAAGGACCCAATTGCAGCACAAAATGATAGACTCGATCTCTCAGCTTCACAGTCTGTATTGTCAACATTCAAGCTCACGAAGACAAGGGTGTGCAGAGCTAGAATTGAACCCAGGTCTTCCAGGTGGGAGTCAAGCACACAACCCAGAGCAACAGTGGCCGGATAGCTCAGTAGGTAGAGCACTAGGCCTGGGTATCCCAGATTGGCTGGTTCGAATCCCGGTGGCGGCATGTGGGTCGGTCAGTGGCAGGATTTTTACTGCTATTATTATTATTATTATTATTTTTTTTTTAAAACTTTAGATTACCACTAACACTGTCTACTGTCTGTATACTAACACTTACTGCAACACCACGGGCCCTAGAGTAACGCAATTTCATGACTCTGTATGTGTCTCACTGTGTCTCACACGACTGGAAGCACCTTAAGAGGCCGCACAGCTGTAGCGCCACGGAGAACAAGGAATGATGGGAAAGGGGAGCAACGTCATTTAAATGGCCGACCCCGTCACTTCCTGTTTGTCAGTGCCTCTTGTTTCGTTGATCTCAGGCTTCGCCGCTGACGCCTCATGACCAGGTTCATGGTTGTTTTGCTGCTAAACTTCTCCCTTTCGTCGAGGCTGGTCGCTGCTTCGCTGGTTTGTCAACAAGCAATAAAATATGGACTGTTGCAGCCTGGGATTGCAGAAGTAGAACTCTGTGCAAATATGATATGTGCTCTTTTATCTCTCCACCCGCTGAAGGATGTGTGCATCAGCATTTTTCCCTGAGGGACATAAGAGACTTCAATGGGAAAAACACTGTAAGGGTCATGAGCCCCTCAGGGTCACAACAGACCAGAATGTAAGATACTGAATCCTAAAAGTGTTCAGGAATAAGTCTCAGGATCTTTCAGGAAAATATAAATAAAGAAAACACTGAAATTATCATTTTTTTTTTTTGGCACTTTCTCCTGAAAAC